>JAODKC010000049.1:2849104-2864159 GCA_026777985.1 Mormyrops attenuatus | reverse complement strand
GTGGACATTTCAGGTCCAGGAAGTAAAAATCCAGACCAAGATTTTGTTTCAAACAACCAGTTGAGAACTCTGGGACTGTGGAAACAAAATCTTGGTCTGGATTTTTGCTTTCTGGACCTGAAATGTCCACCTCTAGTTTCACCTACACCTTTACTCTGTAGTCTTGGTAAATACTGCATAATACTGTAACTCTGTGCATGCCCTCCTCGCTCTCCATCCCATGGTGTGTTATTGGAGAGTGGAACCAGGAACACCAGATCCGACTCAATATACAAGGTGACGGCTCTGTCATTGAGGTTGCTGCTGATTCTGACTCAAACTGCCAGCGGTGGAAAGTTCAGGTTCAGAAAGTACAAATCCAGATCATGATTTTGTTTCAACCAACCAGTTGAGTACTCTGTGAATGTGACTCTTTACATGCAATTGATTGGTTGAAATAAAATCTTGGTCTGGATTTGTGCTTTCTGAACCTGGACTTTACACCTCAAATCACATCCTGAGAAAATGAGGGTCCTTGAACAAGGGCTTTGGACTTTCGTCACAGATGTAGAGCCACAATGTGCTACAACCAACTTACAGTAATCAGCAAATTTTCACCCCGTCATATACCATTATTTAGCTATAGCCCAGTAGAGGGTCGGAGAGAACTTGGAGCCAATCCCAGGAAGCACCAGGTAGCCTAGGACATCCTGGATAGGATGGCAGTTAGCTGAACATACATCTCCTGTTTTTACCTTCAAGGTAGATGTTCAGTGAGTCATTTAAAGAAAACACACACTGGGTCATACAGTATGATCAAAGCTACATATTAAGGAAGAGAAATCCTAGAAAAGAACAGAAGCAGGCGTCACTTCATGGCATAATGAATCCTTCCACATGATGCACTTTATGCTCTTAATTTGATGCATCGGTGCCAGGCTCTCTGGATGTTACCAGTCTGAGAACCCATCGATTTCCCCGCAGGTTCCTCTCCGCAGAGATCATACATAAGGGCCTCGCCATCGATCCATTATACTTTGCTGCCATCACTGAATACAGTGAGACACCTGTGACTGTATGACTCTCCGAGCCAAGAAAGAGGGGCAGGGAGGGGGGGGGAGTAAAATCTGATCATACCGCCTCTGGTTTACACGTCGACGTTGAGGCTGAGCTTGAGTGATGGTCTTGCCAGGGGCCAAGAAGGGTTAAGATGGTGGATGTGAGACTTAAAGCAATCGAAAGCCTTCAGAAAGTGTGAGGGAGTGTATAGATTTAGCGGCATGGAGGAAATAAATACTAAATCTGATTATTTGTTTTAAAATGTATTTATTTAGAATACACTTTTTCCAAAGCGACATTTAACTTAGAAATCAGGATCAGGCGATCATTGGAGCAATTGGTTCTTACAGGCCTTGCACAAGGACCCAATAGTGAGATCACTATGCCTACCCCGAGATCTGAACCAGTGATCTTCCCATCAGCAGCACAGAGTCCTAACCTGCTGAGGTATAGGAGGTATACATGGTATAAGGGTCACTATCAAGTTTCTTTGAAGTCCTGCTCACATCTAACAAAATGCGATCTAGACGCATATGACACCCTGTTTGGTACACCTGGAAGGTGTTGGTCTGTAACCAGCTGAGCAGTGAAAAATATAGCCCATAAATTTTGCTTTTTTTCAACCTTCTTCCTGCATGCACACACAGGCATGAGGCTCCACTCCCGTGGGATTACTGCCACAGTCCCGTAGTCCGAACAATGGGCCATTGATTAGGGCAAACCATCTCTACTGGTCGACTCAGCTGGATGGGAGTGCTGATCCAATTAACTCTTACAACAGTAGAACTTCTCTCTAGTTTGTTCTTGGAGAACAGGATTGGAAGAACATGATGTTGTTCATTGTCACGGTTTTGACTGGAAAATTATCTGTGAGCGGTAGCAATTAACATTATCCATGTGTTAAAGGAACAAGGGGGTCTTCATACTGCTGTTAGGGGCTATTTTTGTTCCCATGAATGCCGGCTCTCGGATCAGCGCTGCCATTTAGATATCTGCTTAATGAAATATTCATTTGTCTGATAATTCTTGGTAAATGGAAGCGAGTTTGTTTTTTGCGCTCAGCCTTTGGTCCCGGAGTACAAAGTCGAATCTAATACAGCTACTCTAGCTACTGCGGTTGTGCTAATCCATGGAATGATGCCGATTAGCTTTGCTACTTTGTATAGGGTGAATATGACTGAATAGGATGCAAAGGTCTGACTAACGGCCAGCTCAGGCTGTTTGCTCGTGTTGCCAATTCCAACACTAGACTGCCATTTCGACTTTCCCATGACCGACGGGCTACTCATGGACTTTTCAGCATTGATGCTTGTTACAGAAGCCACCTCTGTTATAGTCTTGTCTGAACTCGCCTGCCATTTTCAAATGCTTACTAAGCACATTCTCTACATCCCGCTACTTCATCATCCATTAATCCAGCTAAGTTGGAAGGACATGAATCGTAGAAAAGTCAGATATCACACATTGACCTTTTGTCTCCCACGTCTTTCCCATGTTACACTGCGGCGATGACTCACCAGCTACTGGCAAATGAAAGCTTAAACTTGCAAGGATCAAAGGTTATCCCTGTGTTCAACTTGTATGACTTCCACCTAAAAGAGGTTAATGGACCCAGAATTGCACGGGAGCCGGTGCAGATACTGGCAGGACTTCAGGGATTTTCACGCTCTGTGTTTAGCAGCTGCTTATGTGTGACAATTTTTTTCTCATGGAAGACTCTCAACTGCATGCTGGGAAGGAAGCTCATTACAGCTACACTGACTGAGAGCACCCATTATCAGATCCAAGGCGTGAGTTTGCAGATGGTCACGGTCGCATGAGGACACAAACACAGGAAAAAAGACTTATGAAAAGGCCCTGGGGATGTATTGAGTTCATTCTGACCAAATGCAAAATCACTGACTTCGCAAGCAGGGATAAAGTGGGCACGGTGGATATAGTTATCTCAGCAGCCGCTCCTGAACATGCGTGGGCATTTACCGTGTGACACGGCAGCCAAAAACAAACACGGGCCCTCGTTTAGAACACCGTGGCCCAAAGTTCAGCTCCACACTTCAGTAGCAAGATGGAGCTCACTGATAAGTTGCCAGATCTGTGGAACACATAAAGTCAGTACTGATGTTGTTAATATCAACATTAATTTAACAAGAATATAATGATGGATGGATGGATGGATGGATGGATGGATGGATGGATGGATGGGGTTCCTGTTCATATAAGATCAGAGACAAAGTTGCCTGAGGTTTGGCAATAAGCTTGCAGTTACATAAGCGTATTTAAGTAAGTTAGGATTAAATTCCATCAGTGGGAGAAGAGCACAGTGGTGGTTTGTGTCATAATGCTACCCGCTACGTTTGGGAGTTGAAATGCAGCTCCAGCCTCACTGTGTGTGAGTTTTCATCTATTTGGTTTTGTTGCTTTGACCCAAAGCTTTTTCCCCTGGTACGATGCATTAGCTAAGTAAATAGACATAAATGTGTCCCATCCCATGTGTCCCTCGCCCCATGTCCTGTGACGGTCTCCATGTTTCTCCCTGTGGAAGATTATTCATTATAGAGCAACGGATGGTCTCAATGATCCCATTTGTCTAGCAAGGCTTCCAAGTGCTCCAGAGACCTTGGAGAGATCCTTCCAGGAACTTGCTGCGATGTACGTAGCACGCAGCATAACCAAACTGCTTGGCAAAGGATGAAGACGATCTCCCCGACCCTCGCCCTGAGCGGCAATCTGACTGTGCCTTGGCTATTTATAAGCAGATCCCTTCCATGTTTCCCCTTTTGACTGCATCCATATCTGTGGTTTTTTTGAAGGATAAAAAAATTAATAAACACACACAAATGCATGTTTTGTTATTTAGGGCATCTGACAGCTGCTGGAATCTCGAGTGTCTGGGAGTCCTGAGGAGGTTTATCGTTTCTCAGTCTGATCATCCTGCCCGGCGTCTGAGGCGACTGCCAGTGTGCGCCTTTGTTACCGCGATTACGCAAAGCCTGTACAGGCTTATAATAGTACAGGAGGATATATCTGATTCTTCCAAGCCATGTTCTACCCCTCATTGTACTTATAGTCCTCGTCTGAGTGTGTCTCCCTTTGTGGGCTCCTGAGTGGCACCACAGAGTCAGAGACCCCGCAGCTGACTGCCCCCCCCCCCCTCCAGGGAGATGGATTACTTGATGGATGAGAGCCTTCAAATATCAGTTAAAGTCACGGCCTCCTTTTTTATTGTTTCCCCAGCCAGAGGTAAACCTTCACTGTCAATGTGTGCTACACCGTGTGAGGTCCTGGCCCCTGGGATTTTCTACGGCAGCCAAATTTGGAGACTCCGACTTTCACTTGTCATAGGAGACGGGCGATTGTGAGTCAGTTTTAGTTTAGGCTACATAGAACTACGATCTAGAATGTGTGTTATTTGTCACTGGTGTGGGGTCACCACAAGCCACTGGAGCCTAACTGAGAGCACTGTACAGAGCACAAAGGAGACACTGCAATCACAATACCCTTCAATTACAGGGCAAGCAGACATAGAGAATCGTGTTTTCCGAGGTTGTCATTCTAATCGTATTATTTTTAAAGGGGGATCTGAGGATCTTCCAAGGCAAAAACAATTAATTGATGCATAAGATTTATTTTAAACACTGGATGCAGAAAAACATGACATTTACAGGAGATGGGTCCTGAACATCACATATTTGAGACGTGGAGGTCCAATACAACTCAAGACATATATTCAATTCCCAGACATTTTCTTTAATAAATAAAACATAACTCTAGACCGGTGTGGAGTCGGAGCATTTAAGTTTGTAACAGGAAGACGTGGCGTCCACGCTCAGGCTTTTTGCACGCCCAATACTTCAGCAATTCAGACAGCATCTTTGTTGTCTGCATGTCACAAAGAGATCACCTTGAAATCATTTATGAGGGAACATTTGTGAGTTATTAAGAATTTATGGACGTGGCAGGGGTCCGGGGGAGGGGGGCAGCGGGGCCTCCCAACTGGAATGTACATGGTTGAATGGCAGTGATTCCTGACTCAACTGTGTTGCCCCCCACCCCCAGAGATGTTTTTGAGGGAAAAAAAGAAAATACAATGCTGCCGTCTAAACATACCTTTTGTAACTGTCTGGATTATGTATCTGTTGCCCTTTGCTGTGAGCTTAATATACATTAATACGGCTTGCTGACTGTAATGAAAGAAACAAAACCGCCGACAGACAGATGAAGCCACAGGCCGGCGTGTATCCTGGTCTGCGGGACAAACGTTTTCCCACCATCCAGCATGCACCTTTGAGAAAGGATCCGGATCTCTCCTGCGCCCTGCTCCGCAGGGTGACAGCAAATGCCCCTTTAGCTTCTCCGGTTACGTAACATTGAATGACATGGGTTATAAATAGCAAGCCTGGTGCTATTTCAGACTAAGATTGTCTCGAACAGTAAGAACAAATCAGCAGTTTTATTTTTAACCGCAATCGCGGCGCACAAAAGAATAGATTAAATGTAGCAACCGGGTTCAAACAGTTGATAAATACGTATGCCTAACAGACTGGACGTCTAAAATCTCAAAGGACCTATGCATAATCAATGGCCCATTTATATTACCCCAGGGATTTGTGCTAGAACCCGAAAATAAGCTTTCGGAAACCTGACATGTCGTTTCCGTGTGAAATTCGATTTCGCGCTACATCCATAACAAATTAATACGTTCCATCTGTTTTGATGGTCTTTTTCATTAATATACGCCTATTATGCAAATAAAATATGTTAAACTTAATGCACAAGGATTGGCAATAAAATATTTGTATACTGATGCGCAATGCACAACGCATTGCTATGTAATCTTTATATATTTAATTTCTTGACTATTCTTTTTGCACCGAGTATACGTGGACCGTGTATTCTGCAGTACCCTGCTCAGGTACTTGCGAGGCTGATAATTCCTTAACGGTCCTGCAAATGTTGCCTTAAAAATTAAAGTAACCTGGGTGTGATATATAAGGCCAAAGCTTGATGACCCTGAGAGGAATGATGACAACAAATCTTTCACGATTCGTTAATGTGAGTCTTTCTTGGGATGCACTGCCTTTCAGATAGCAGAGCTATATCTGGACAGTCCAAATTACCTACGGGAGTCTACACACCTGCAGTTCTGCATTTGCTTACTCAGACAAAATACAAAAATCGTTTTTCATACCCAGCAAGCAGGGTACAAGGTTGCGTCACGCCGCGACAGCCTCACGGTAAGTCAGCGAGTATGTCGTGGCGAGACATATTTGTATATTTCAACATCCTTATATAGAGAACTGCTGCTACACAGGGTATTACAACAATTCAAGATTTAATTTAGAACAACGGCGCTGCTAACATCTCCAATGCGTCTTTCATTATTCATATTTTGCGTACTCGGTTTATAGAGGCATATTTTTTTGTTTGCAAGTAAAACTACAGGGAAGGAACAAAGCAAATAAATAATTCATCATTTATCTAGAGTGGCGGTTTGTTCAGGGCCCCATTCCAAATACAGTAGTACTGTCAAGTTATTAAAGAAAGAGGTTAGGACTGTGAAATTGCTCTGCAACGTAAGCTGCATTAAATAATAGAAGCACTGTTTTGAATTACGTCATGGAAATGTGGGTTATTGTGTTTTACTGTAAAACCAGTCCATAGCAAACCATGCAGCTAAAGAATACGCCACACCAAGAGGACGATCCACACCTGATCATTATGGTATTATGGGATGAAGCATATTCATTTAAACACTTCAGAAGACTACATCCAAAATTGCTCCACAAACTATGAAACGTTATCCGGGCAGGCTTAAAGTGAAGCACTTTGCAATGTGAGAGTAACAAACGGTCTCTTGTGCCCTAATTACAAACAATAATAATAATTCCATTTTTGACACAGGCCCATGTCTCCCCTGACCCCGGGGTTTGATGGCACCCGAGGGAGCGCTTTTAAATATTCATATTCTAAAAACCACAATAGTTTCGATTTAGATGACCGCATCATGCATCATTAGTCATATCACCTTTATAATTGATTTTGACAAAAACGTGACAAAGTCCTGTTATGGCTGAATTGTTTAACCTCAGCTGGGCATGAACACCTCCAAAACGAGCGCATATTGGAATTTGTATGGCTTTATCTTGTAAAGGTGTTCATTAAAACGATTAAAAATAAAACACACGCGAGACATTCAGACAGACACAATGTACCCAACTATTTTTAATATTAAAGTACAAACACGGTACTTTTTCCATTTGAAACTCCCAAAGCGTTGCATCGTAAAAACTCCACGACCTTCGGGATCACATTAGTGATCTTACACTTGTAGAGAAGAGATGGGTGTGAAAAAAGAAATGGTGAACACGGTGATGCAACCAAACGTGCATCATTGAGAATAAAATGTAAAATATATATCTTCCTTCATTCGCAATGCACCTCTGCTGCCTTGGTACAATAGCAACCTATAGACGCCCAGTGGAACAGCGCAGTCGTTTAACATCGTCGGACACCAGTCAAACTTACTATGATTTAATATATTGATGAGTATTTTAATGGTTTTTAATTACATAAAACCGTTAATACCGGACATGTATCGTGGAGGAATTAGTGATCGTAACAATTGTGCGCTCATAATGCGGCATCGGCTGTTGGATAACTAAAATCCTCCTGGTGTGCGGAGCCCGCAGGTAAGTCACATGGGCACCAGACCACCCGCTTCACAAAGCAAAAAGTGAAGAGTGAAGTGCTCCGTTTATCAGAGGCACTCCGCTTATGTGTCTGTCGGAGGATTGCGGGTCACAGGGAGCGGAGACTAAAGAGATTTAAGCACTTCGGACAGCGCCACGTCGCCGCCAAACTGATCACTGACAACTCCGGGCGAAACACAGTTCGCCACCAAGAGTTTCCTAAGGACAGTTGGCTCTCCAACTTCCATATAGCGATATTCGGACAGATTTATATAGGGATATAAGGGACACGTTTCGGGATCGATGTGGCGAGAGCGCAGGGGCGGATACGTGCTGCTTTCCGATCGGTGAGCCAGCCGATCCGTTCTCCCTCTCGCTCCACACCGAGGAAGGATGCCGGAGAGAGGATGTGTACCAGCCGGAAGATCATCTGGAGTCTGCTGGTGCTCTCCGTGGTGGAGATAGGGCTCGGCGTGGGCAGCATCGCGCTAGGCGCGGTGGGCATCAGCCGGGTGAAAGCGGAGCACAAGACGCAGCAAGGAGACGCGTCCCCGTTGTGGAGCGGGGTGTGTGTACGTTACACATTCATCCTTTATCCAGCCTCTGGTTTTGCATCTGCATGTACTTATGCATGTTTATGACAGAGTCTACAATTTTGATCTATGGATCAAACTACGTTTGTTCCTTTTGCGGGATATATGGTCGTCATCAAAAGTTCAAGAGGTTCTGGGTTTAGTTAGGAGAAACCAAGTTGGTGGATTAGAATATTTAATTGATAGTCATTTATCTAAAGCGATTGTTCTAATTTAAGCTGCCAATGTCCAGTGCATAAAATGGATTAATGTATCAAATTCTCTCGTCAACGAATGTTAAATCCAAATTAGCAAAATGAATAGAATATAACAACTTTTACTATGCAACACCAAAATTGGCATCATTGGATATAATAATGCCCATTGAGTTGCATTTTCTTAAAGGAAAATAAAACATTTCATGCGACGCACATCGATAGTTTCTTGTGGTATTTCGGTGCATTGTGGAGACGTGTTCCTAGTAGCGCTTCTCTTTAGACCGTGAAGTTTAGGTTACAAATTTTTCCGTACTTCGCCTCTTTTATAGACTCCACAGTTCCCTGACAAACGCTCAGATCTAGTGTCCATGCCGATGAGAAAGGTGTAGTGTCCAAATTTAGGTTATCAGATTCATGCCCCAAACTGGCCACAAAACAGCAGAACCTGTCAGACCGAGTGAAGACCCAGGTGAGGTAAGATTCGGGATCAGAAGGGGCTGCGATCAACAAGCAGTACCTGTGGCTCAGTATTTTAATATATCCATTGTCTAACTGCTTATCCTAGTCAGGTTCATGGGTGGAGCTTATTCTAGACTCGCAGGGCACATGGCTGGGGGGCTCAAGTATTTTTGGGTCCAAATCTAAAACCTCGGACAGAACTATTTTTGTAAGCAAGGTGGATTAAATAAAGTTTATATTAAATAGGCCATCACACGTTGCCCCGGATACAAACGTATTGTGCACCTTCCCAAAGACTGATTGCACTGGAAAACAAAAAAACAAAATTTGGCCTCGTGACTCATCTGCATTCTCCGGCAGAAACGGCCAGAGCCGCTACGGGCACATTCCTATCCGCTCGTTATTTTCTACCAAAGTTGGTATCAGGCTTTGGAGTCAAACGAGTGAAGAATGTTCACCCAAAAGCGCAAAATGCGATCGTCCTCAGTCTGCTCTCTTTGTGTCCTGACTAATATACTCTTCTCCTTTTACTTCTTATTTATTTGTTATTTATTTATTTATTTATTCATTCTTTTTTTTTTTTTTTTTAAGTTTCTCATCTGCGGACTCTGCGGGGTACATTGTGCCAAGAAAAGGACGGGACTCGTTGTAAGTACACCCACTTCAGCAGCGCCGTGAAGTGCATTCCCGGGACTTGTGGGGATCGAATAGGTCACCGTCTGCACCAAAACTGTGCCAAACCTCGCCAAGAGACTCACTGTGCAGTTGCAACCACATTTAATTATTCTATTGATTATTACTTTTTTCCACTCAGCACCTACTCAAAAATTCCACATTAGCTGAAACCGAGGCGGCGATGTGCGAAATCCAAGTGTGGACAGTGTGTATTTTAACACTTAGGATAAGAGGGGAGATTCAATTAACCAGCTACAGGAGGGGGAGGAGGTAAATTCACTGGGGAGAGACTTAATGATAAATCGATACAGGAGTGAAACCCATCCTGAGATAGCCTCAGCAAACAACCCTTCTCCTTTTCCAACCGCATCCCTCTCTTTCACTCATTCATCTCACTCATTTTCCCTCTTAAGGTTTGCTTTGCTCACAGGACATTTACTGGCACAAAAGTGTTCTGAGGGCAAAACCAAAAAACATTACTTCAGAGAGGTAACCAATCAGATTCTAGTGGAGGCGGGTCCAAGCAACTAATGGAGGTGGGGCCAGCAAATCAGATGTCTTGGTCCCACCTCCTCTAGTTTCTTGGACCCACCTCTTCTACAATCTGATTGTACGTATTTGAACCAATCATTTTTCTTTCTGCGCTCAGAACATTTTTGTGTAAGTAAAACTCCTGCGAGCGTTTGCTTTGCATCCCAGAGTTTCTCTTTGCTGAAAGGGAGACAGTCTTCTCTCTGCTGTTACTCCCGGTTACTGGACAAACTTTTCTGGAAGCTTCTCTTGGTCGGCCACAGAACCGATCACCCAGCTTTGACCAAATTTACTTACGTATGCATTCAGCTGCTCAGACTTTTTTCTGTTTTTAATATCCAATTTCCCAATAATATCACCAGAGCAGACCAGTTGAAATATTCCTGCCCTGTCCTAAACAGAAAAAGAGCAAAATCATATTTATTTTCAGGTTTAATATTCAGAAAAAAATGTTTTTGGTGCATAATGAAGGGGCAGCATGATATTGGCGGTTAGCACTGTAGCCTGGTGCCGGCTTCTGGGACTAGGGATTGAATCAGCCATACAAATATGGTGCTTGCATGTTCTCGCTGTGTCGTCATGGGGTTTCCTCTGGGTTCTCCAGTTTCCCACCACTGTCCAAAAACATGTTAAAGTGAACTGGAGTTGCCAAATGCCCTGTAGGTGTGAATGTGCATGTTACCCCTGGTGATGGGTTGGCTTCCCCATCCTGGGTTGTTCCCTACTTTGTTCCCATAGCTTTTGGAATAGGCTCCAGACCCCTGTGACTCTGCATAGGATAGCGAGTCTAGATGGATGGATAGTATATAATGACATTTTTAAATTGTGCTTTAAACTGAGCTCATTTGCAGCTGAATTTTTACATTAAAGTAATCTTAGGTCCCTATGATTTGAGAACTGATTCTTTGCTTTTGTCCCTGTTCCGGCTGACAGATGATATTATTTTCAGCCTGCTGCATATGTGGGCTGATTGGGGGGATCCTGAATTTCCAGTTTGTGCGGGCGCTGGTCAAGCGGCCCGACACGCTGCGGCCGCTGCACTTGGCTGCCCTGAGCCTGGCCTGCTTGGGGATCAGCACCTGCACCCTGTCCACATGGCTCACCTGCCGCCTGGCCAGCAGTGAGCAGCAGAGGATGTTCCTGGAGCGCGAGCACTCGCTGCACCACTCCCACGAGATGACTGACAAGGTAGCCTCTCACCTGATTGGACAACATGCCAAGTAGGGTCTGCCCTTCATGGAATGCATGCTGACCAGTCACATGTGTTTAGAAAAAGCACTTCGAGGCAAACATGGAAGCCGCTTTATAGAAGTCCTGGATGACTCTGAATCAACTTCCTGCATCTGTTACAGTGTTTACTTCAACAATGTTCAGTTCCACTTTGTCTTTTTCTGTTTAATTTTTCACTTATGTTCAGTAGAGGTTACTGCTTGTTGTTATATTTTACATATTGCTATTTGCTTAACTTGTACATCACTTTGCACGAGGGCTAAATAAAATATATACAGTGCTCACCAAAAGTCTTGGGACACTTGCTGAATTCTGTAACAGTGTTACAAATTTATTGGTTTTATATTGAAAGTCCATTGACAAGCATTGTTTAACCTGCACGTATACCTGCACAGATCTCCCACACAGACATTTTCTTTTTATTAAGTGTCATAATTTTTTTGATTGACTCATTCACTTCTGTTCTTGCTTTTTGCTATTAATTGCAATTGTAATCACTGGCTCCCAAAGGGATACTAAACACAAATGTTTGGCACTTTATGTTATTCCAAAGGTGTTACTAATTAAAAGGCACCCAATGAGTCTGTCTGCAAATAAACTTCTTAACTCAGAACAGCTCTTAGAACTAGAATTTGGGTTTCAATTTATTACCACTTGAACTGAATGTTTTACTTTAAACTAGTGGTTGTTTCTAATGTAATATACATTTTTGTAAACAAATGAAAAAAGCAATGATTTTTGTTTTAAAACCAATAAACTCACAACATTTGTACTGAATTGTGGAAGCGTCCCGAGACTTCCTATGTACACCGTATATCCGGAATCAGTGATTTTTGCTCTCATTTCTTACTTACCCACAAACTGTACCCCCTCGTCACAGGAGATACTGGACAACTCCAGCAATGGGATCCCCCAGATTTCTTACAATGGGAGGACATCACCTCCGTGATCTGGGGATCCGTGAAGCGGCCTCCTACTTTTGCAGATGGAGAGAAAAGACCCGAACATGTGGTCGTTGAGTCAAAGCAGACAGGCGACAGACAGCTGCTTTGGGATGGGCAGGGCTCACCGGCCGGACTGGAGGGATCTGACAGCCAGGAAGCCACTGAGTAGAAGCTAGACCAGGCTTCAGAGTCCATCACCCTATCTCGCAGACTCTGGCGGGAATACTATCGATCTTCCTGCAGTCTGGCTAAAAGGATGGGAAGTCCAGCCTCAAACGTTTGTACCGCTAAGCATGAAACAAGCATGCGTGTACTTCAGTTCATAGCCGGTGGCTCCTGTTTTTATTTCCTTCAGTATCTCATTCTCTCATTCTGAGATTCTTCTTAGTGAGATGGTGATTCTGATTTTGCCACCTTCATATCATGGCTGATTCCTGAATGCTTCAACTACAATGCACAATAATGTAATGCCTGAATTACTCATGCTTGTACATACGGGGTAAATAGTCTATGAATTTACATTATTTTTGTATAAAGGCTTCTTACGGAAATAAAGACCGAAAAGCCTTAAGTCGAACCCTTTAAAAAAAACTGATGTTAAATTGCATTTCTAGCAGAATCCAAGCAAAACCAGAAACACTGACCATTGTGGCTATATCTAAAGGAAGCTTGCTTGCCGCCAGTCTTCCACTCTCCCCCCAAGAATTTCCTGACGTACTGTCTCTGGGGGAAAAAAAACCAGAAATGTCACATTGTGTTTTGTGGTAGAAAATTAAAAACTGATGGTCTAGTCATAAGCCAAGACTCAACGCACGGTCGAATGGGGTCATAAACACACACAAACACACACACACACACAAACACACAAACACACACACACACCACCCCATCACCTCCCTTTTTCATGGAATGTTTAAAACACAACAGGAACCTGACAAGGCACAGATAAAACACGATAACGCATTTTTAGAGTGTTTTTTAAAATTATTTCTTAAGAAAGGGGCAAAAATGGTTAAAAGTGAACCACCTCATAGAGATACTTCATCCTGATACTCACAAGCGCAGACGAAACACGGTTTCAGAAAACGCGCGCACATGCATACGATATGGACTGCGGCCTTGCATTCCCACACACCCTTCCTTTCAGAACAACATGTACAAGACCACTGATCTGGTTCTCCATGTTGTGTCTAAGTCTAGAGGGCTCAGTCAGATAAGGTAGGTAAGATAACTCCTAAAGGAAAACTAAACATACATGTTACCTATCTCCAACCAGTCTCCACCCCTCATGACATTTCAGCACTGCAATTTAGAAATGCAGTGGTATATCAGAGCCAGGGGCAAATCCAGGCATAGGCTGGCATAGCATCCTGGGGCCCAATCAGCACAAGGGGGCCCAACCAGACATGAAAAGTAATGTATTATATATTTACATATAGCTCTGGGAAAAATTAAGAGATCACCTCATATTTTTTAAAATCTGTATTTGTTTAAATCCTGGTTTTATCCTGGTTCTGCTGGCAGAAGGCTATGCTGAGCAGCAGGCTGCTTCCAGGCTCAAAATTTCTCAGACCGCAGGACACAAGAATAAGGTGAAGCAGGAGACACTGGGAACAACCAGAAACCAACCAGGTAGAGGGCGAAAGCGACATTCTGATGCCAGAGATGACCGTTAACTTATCCGACAGATTCTCGGGAATCGTAGGATGACATCAAGTGACCTTCAAAAGCAATGGGAAATATTAAGTGCAGGTGTGGAGTGCATTGCTAGGACAGTTCATATCAGGCTCCTAGAAGCCAGACTGAAGTCCCATAAAGCAACTAAGTAACCCTTCATTAATGACAAACAGAAGAACCAGGCTGCAGTTTGCAGCAAAATATTTATTAATTGAGAAATGAGTGAAACAAAAAATTGTGCTGTGGTCCCTCAATTTTTCTGGTCTCATAATTAGTTTTTATGTGCAGGCAGAAACACGCATGGCTTTAGCTATAAGCAGAATAGGCAGCTGCCTTGGGCAAGTGAAATAATCATCTTTATTCTTGGTAGGGGAGTCTCCCAAATAAAGGGAGATCCCACCCTGATCAGAGCTGTGCTGTCCTTATGGTGTCAAGGGAAGAGGCTGTTGGACCTTAGAATCATGACTTTAAGTTCCTGGTTGAACATGGATGAGGTTTGTTCTGCAAATAAATTAAACATATGCACACATTCTGCTTGGACAGATAACCAGATATCAGAATGTGAGAATATGATTCTGAGTCACAAGCCGTAAAGATGAATCCAACAGGGATGGAGGGTGTCCCTTGTGCTCTGCTTATGTGCTGTGTGGGATGACAGTTGTGCTAGGTCATGCATATCTGGTTGAGTGAATCTGTATTATTAGTTCCAAAGTACACTCTGTACATTGATCAAGCACAACAGACTATCTATTCATGCAATCATATCCACATAGAATATGAACCACCGAACATACAGGCCTATAAGCAGACAGCTCCGATGTCCCAGGAACACGCATACGGCACAGCGGATGCCAAACCTTACACAAGCCGCTCGATATCGCATTACTCCATCTGCTTACATCAGGCGAAAAGGTGTTTGATTTGCCAGGACAGGGATTGTTAGGAAAGTGCTAAGCTCACTAGCCTTGCTAGCTGAGTCAGATGGAATCAGGGACGGTTCTGGGGGGGGGGGGGGGGGCCAA
>JAODKC010000049.1:2834435-2849004 GCA_026777985.1 Mormyrops attenuatus | reverse complement strand
CCCCCCCCCCCCCCCCCCCCCCCCCCCCCCCCCCCCCCCCCCCCCCCCCCCCCCCCCCCCCCCCCCCCCCCAAGTCCCCCGTGACAACATGCATGCCTGCCCCCCTAAATATTACGGGTGTAACTTACAGTTTCCTACAGTTTGGTATGTGTCACAGTTTTTGGACCGTGATGATGCTACGATTTTGGTATCTTTACATTTAAAGATAAAATTAAAACATCACTTTTTATTCCACAAAGAACTCTTTACATCCCCATATAACAACTTCCCATTCAGAAAAACGGCAGCAGGACTAACTAGGCCTAGTTGATGTCTCTCTTATATGAAATCAAGGAGATGAAACTGCTTAGATTAAACGTGCTTCTTAACTTTGATAACCTGTATCTGGTTTGTCTATACTATCTTAAATGACCTGTACAGACAACATTAAATTTTAAAATAATAAAGTATAACGTCAACTGAGCTACCTGTCTAAGCATTTTATGTTAGAAATCTGTCTTTAAAAACAAGGAATTTATTTGCCTTCTGTATTTTATATAAACAGGGTACATACATAGGTAATATTTAATATAAAAATATCACAGCTGCAAAATCAAGTTGGTACCCTAGTGAGATACCTATTTCTTTATGGTGAGGTTCTTCTGAAAAAAAGATAAGCATATCAACACTCTCTGAAGCAAGGCGGCTGCTACCACATCTTACCCTTATAAAGAATTTTTTTTTTTGAAGTTAAGCGTATCACTGTTGAAAATAACCACAGGCAATCGCAGCAAAGTGCAGACAGACAATCAATATTACAAACGAATAACCCAAGAGAGCGCAGAATGTTTTTGATGCAGTAGACCCACATAAATGGGGCAAAAAACGTATTGTGGCGAGTCATTTTAATAGAGAACATGACAATTCGTTTGAAATGTAATATTCTCTTTATCAACAAGCACTATCGGTTTAATACTGGCAGGCACATAGACAAGGAAATCAACAGTTTACATGCAACTCACGGTCACATTCCATGGCAAACATTACACAGCTACGATATATAAAATTAACATAAATATACGAATTTACGACATTTAATAATAAGCGCTGTGCGATAAAAGCGTGCTGGCTACAGACCAACCCCACGGCGTCACTTTATGTCAGCCAATTGTCGACAGCGGGTGGGATTATGACAGCCAATTGTCGATAGCAGGTGTGATCGTGTCAGCCAATTGTCGATAGCAGATGGGATCGTGTCAGCCAATTGTCGATAGCAGGTGGGATCGTGTCAGCCAATTGTCGACAGTGGGTACGATCACTGTCCATACAGCGTCGAAACGACGTCGATTACGCGGTGACCTTTAGCCAGGATAATTTACGCCCTCTGCTGTTGCATAATGACATTTAAATTCTAGCCCTCGAAAATGACCACTCCAGTGTTTCAGATGTATTTTTTGGGGAAAAAACACCGTCTTATATTCACGCCAGTACGTATAGGAAAATGACAGGCATATGTAATACTGTAATATTTCCTAGTGCAGAAAATGTAATGCAATTAAATGTAATTTTGAGCCACACATTCAAAGGTTTAACCTTAGAAGCAGCTGTTGGTAGCACATGCATGTTTCCCTGCATCTCTGAAATTTTCCCAGTATTACCCCGGTTTAGTGATTTGGCTTAAGTGTAGTGGCTCAGGATACAGCCTTGCAGCGGGAAGACTGCTGGCTGAAATCACAGGGGAAGGGCTGAAATTGTATTCCTGTGGCCCTGATTCCATCAGGACTACAGCAAATCCCAGACAGCAGAGATACACCCTCGACAGGATGAGACAGGGGTCCATTGCACACACATCGTCAAACACTGTGGACAATTAAGTGATGCCTGGTCACCTGGATGCTTCGGACAGAAGTCTTCATAACATGCCAACTCCACCCAAACAGATCGAGGGTTGAATTTAAACCCCGAGCCCCAGAGGTGTGAGAAAACAGTGCTACCAACTGCGCCACTGTGCCGTCGTTAATATGAATCCCACTGTTAAAATATACATCTATGTGTACGGCTAAGTGGCAAAGTAGCGACTAAATCGGTTGGGACGGTTTAAAACCTCCTTTCCGCACGGGGGCGCCATCGCCAAGTCGCTGAATCTTCGAGCGTTGCATCCTTACTTCCTCTGTCGTAGTTCTCGAATTTCCGGGCAGCATGGCGAAGTTGCAGCAGAGGGAGACGGAGGTGAAGAACGGCGGCCCGTCCGCAGAGGCCGAGGCTCCGGCATCTGGGACGGTCGGGATGGCGGGGAGCGTGGGCGCGACGCCGTGTTTGCCGCCTAGCTTCGCGGACGCGTGCCAGTTCGTGAGCGCGCCGTACTCGTGCCTGGTGCTGGACACGAGCCGGCGGCACGTCGCGCTCTCGCCGATGTTCCTGAAGAAGAAGAAGACGGGCATCCAGGAGCAGCTGAACTGCGAGCTGCTCAAGTACTCCGAGAGGCGCGTGTCCATTTCCCCAGGCTCTTTATAAAACAGGCGGCGAATCGCACCAGCGCTGCTCTGCAAAATGTTACTGTTGCTGCACGCCAGTGCGGTGCATTTCAAGATGGAACGATCTGTAATATCCTTTCAACCACATGGGAAAAATATCGAGTTCCATCCAGTACTAAATATCTGGAGAGTAGTTATTTTAGTTACTGGTAGGAAGGTTGCGGCAGCGTGTTACACATAATATAGGTAGAAGGACGTGGAAAGGCGCTATACTGGGGGGGAGACACGAGGTAGTGGACTCTGCCTAACAATGAGTGGATTGTCCAAAAAATTACAACGTTGCTTTTCAATGAAACAGTTTTTAAAATGAGATCTTTTTGTTCTTTTCCCCAGTATGAACGGGGTGCCCCTAGCCTACGACAACATTAAAGTCTTGGGACAACACGGGGATATATATGACGACCAAGGGTTCATCCACCTCAACATAGAGGCAACATTTGTGATCTTTCGGCCCAGAAAAGGACAAAGGCTTTTGGTATGCTTCCTTTTTGTAAAAACATTAAACTGTTTTTGGTATCACTTTACTTGACGGGGCACAAATATGATTTGTTCCTTCAGTAGTTCACAAAAGTTTACAGAATTAATGGATATAGCAACTATAGCAATAGTTACTACTTGGGATAAAAGATGTGTAACGACTCATTAATGATGAACGAACATGAGATCAGTATGTAACTAAGACTCAGTTTATGGTTAATTAATACATAGGTAGTAGCATAATACTATAATACAAGGGTATTCAGATCCCGGACCTCAAGGTCTGAGTATTGCTGATTTTCCAGCCTTCCTTTGCCTGTGAGCCAGATGTGAAGCCCCAAGTATATCAGAATCAGTAATTAATTAACTAAGTACCTGGGAGAAGTGAAAACACGGCCTGCATTTGGAGGTCCAGATTTGAAGAGCCCTGATATATTGTTTGTGCCCCGTCTGGTAAAGTGTTTACCCTGTTTTCTTTTTTAATTCATTTTGAGATGTGTACCGTAATTTCTTGATCGGGACCCTTTTCTTGATCTGGGGCTTTAAACGCAGTTGTCCATTTTTCAGGGTGTCATAAACAAAGTGGGAGCGAGTCACGTGGGTTGTCTAGTGCACGGCTCCTTCAACGCCTCCATACTTAAGCCGTACCAGGTCAGCGCAGAGGCTTGGAGGGAGGCCGGCTTCAGTGTGGGCGACACCTTGGAGTTCGAGGTCTTCCAGCTGGACGCGGACACCGCCGGGGTCCTCCTTATCAGAGGAAGGCTGGAGAAAAAAAGGTTCAGTACTGGGCTCTTCTCTACCTCTCCATTAAACATGTACCTACTGTAAGAGTATTTCCTTTCCTTCTGTTGTCGTCTGCAGCTCTTGTGTTGAGCTGTCACGATTACGCGATTAAACTCGATTATTAAAAAGCATCAATTAGAAATTTCCTTCACGATTACTTGTCAGTATGGTGGAAGGAAGATGTCGCAAAAAAGGGCGAAAGTATGAGTTCTGTGGAAGCACTTAACGTTAAAAGTGAACAAAAATGCAGTCGTCCATCAGTATTGCAAAGCAGAACTTGAATATCACCACAGAACGACTGCAGTGTTACTATCTACGATTCCTGTATGTCAGAGTAATCTCTGCTAAAATGAAGGTTAGTCCCGTCGCTTAGCTGCATCGTTTTACAAAATATTGTAGGCCTACATACACGTAGTAACTGTATAATGTATCTTTTTGTTATTGTTGTTATTAGTTTAAAATATTGTTTTAGGGTTGAATGATATGGGGACGTATCATTTAACATTAAAATTTAAATTTAGTTCACATTGCAGTATTTGCGATATGTAGCAGTTGAAAATGAACTATGTGGCTAAATGCAACTTATTTGCCAACAGCGTTTGTCCAAGATGTTGGTGATGCTGTTGTGAGTGATGCTAACAGACGCAAAGCAGTGCCAACAAATCACTTGCTTTTGCTCAATATAGTCTATGGAACGCAAAATATTTATATGTACAGTGGATGATGTTACAGTGAGCGAAATAATTATTGGACCCCCTGCTGAATTCTTAGGTTGACCCATTAATAAATAAATGAGAAGTCTGTAGTTTCGCTGGTAGGTTTATTTTAACAGCAAAAGATAGATTATCAACAAAGCAAGCAATAAAATATCATTATGTAACAGTTACAAAACAATTTGTCATTCATCTCAGGAAATAAGTATTTGATCCCTTCGAACACATGCTATAGTGCTTGGTGGAATAACCATTGTTTGGAAGCACAGCTGACAAACGTTTCTTGTAGTTGGTCACCAGGACTGCATGTAGATCATCAGGAATTTTCATCCACTCCTCTATGCAGACCACCTTCAAATCTTTAAGGTTTTTAGGCTGTCACTTGGATAGACAAAGCTTGAGTTCCCTCCATAGGTTTTCTATGGGATTAAAGTCCGGAGACTGGCTAGGGCACTCCATGACCTTAATGTGCTTCTTCTTGAATCACTCTTTTGTTGCCTTAGCCGTATGCCTAGGGTCGTTGTCTTGCTAGAAGACCCAGCCGCAATGCATTTTCCATGCCCGGGCTGAAGTGAGGAGGTTCTCATCCAAGATTTTACAGTACATGGCCCCGTCCATCTTTCCTAAGATGCGGTGCAGCCGTCCTGCACCCTTGGCAGAAAAACACCCCCAAAGCATAACGCTTCCACCTCCGTGTTTGACGGTAGGGTTGGTGTTCCTGGGGTTATTTTCCCTCCAAACACGGCGAGTAGAATTGATGCCAAACAGCTTGATTTTGGTCTCACCTGACCACATCACATTCCTCCAAGCCTCATTGGAATTATTCAGATGTTCACTGGCATACTTCAGAGGGAAGTTCTTGTTGACTGTGGTCTCTGATGCTTTGAGATCTTTAACAAGCTCCTCCCATGTAGTTCTGCAGATAGCCCTCACCATTCTTAAGAGCATTGATGCCGCATGAGATGAGATCTTCCTTGGGGCCCCAGACCGAGGGTGACTGACAGTTATTTTGTCTTTCTTCCATTTGTGAATAATTTACCAACAGTTGCCATTTTCTCACCAAGCTGCTTGCTGATGGTCATGTAGCCCATTCCACCTTTGTGAAGGTCAACAATCTTGTCTCTGATGTCCTTAAACAGCTCTTTGATATTTCCCATGGTGATAAGATACTCGATTATTGCTATAATTTATAGTGACAGCTGTAGTTTTATGTTCATACAGATTCTGTCAAGGCGTTTTTGTTATTTACAAACAATTGTGTGTTGAGTGAACGGTGGAGCTCCTGGTTTTTGTACAGCAGAGCCGTGAATCGGGGCAGACAGGGACTGTGACTTCGTTACTGCCTTTCTTAAGACAAACAATCTAATTCCCTTCAGGGTTGAAGAGCTGGTGGCCCTCAGTGAAGAAGGAGAAGATGTGGCTGTGGAGGAGAGTGTCAGATCCAAGGAGGAGAGCATCAGACCCATGGCTGAGGACTCGACTGACAGCATGAAAACCAAGAAGAAGAAGAAAAAAAAGGACAAATCCTGGGACATTGAGGCCCCAACAGATTCGCAGGTGACAGCGGAAAGCCCTGCGGAAACCACCGGAATGGCGGGAATCCAGGCGAACGGGGTTGTCGATGGAAAAAGAAAGAAACACAAAAGGAGGAAAGGCAGCACGGAGGACCAAATCGACGAGAAGCCTGCTGTACTCTCTGACGAAGTCCACAGCAACAAGAAGCCCAAGAAAAGGAAGCGGGAAAAGGACAGTGGTGCCAATCTGGATCCGGATTCTGAACCCCCCCAAACCAAGAAGAAAAAGAAGGTGTAGGATTTTTACCCAAAATGACTCAAAAACACAACAGAAGCCATGGCGATCAGTCACTCTGAAGTATCTTCGCAGGACTCATAATTACACTGCTGTAGTGTTTGTGTAAATACTGCCTCTTGCCAGCAGGGGGGAGTATTACAGCGTCTTCTTGGTCTTTAGAGAAATGTTTCTTGTAAGACCCAATAATGGCCATACAAAATTAAAGAATGCTGTATAATATGCATTTATACCCAGTGTTTTTGACCATGAATGATGGGATGCATGGCTTTTGAATGTGAAAATGTAAAGTAAAAATATATTTTCTTTTAAATGCGCCTACATCCCATAATTCATCACTTTTTTTTTTTTTCTTCATAGTTAGGGATGCGTCATTTTGAGATTTTGTTCAGTATCCATCAGATTTTTGTAATCGAGCACACAGTAAACATGCAATACAACGGCATTAGTCCATTTCATTAATTGTACTGATTTTTAAAGCAAGTCAGGCCACCTTTGCAATAATAGAAATCGTAAAGTTGGCTGCTTTGTTGCATCAGTTACGTTAAGTTACCATATTGGCTTGGGGAAACTATGAAATGTGACACGATCTTAATGACACCACCCCATACTCTATTTGTATTGCTTTTATTCACCGCGGGCGTGTGCACTAAACCGGTGGATCAGGGTTTTCCCCGGTTCGTCGTCGTCTCCCGGCCTGCCTCCCACATTTCTGCTTATTAAAGGTCACCGGTGTACCGTTACTATTTTTACACCGACAGGATGCGAATGCTTTAAATCCCCGAAGCAGCGTTTCTCTGAAGCAGGACTAGAAATTCGTAAATGGGGGAGGTTTTTTTAAAAAAAAAAGACATTTTGGCAGGTAAAATGAGCTGCTTGCCACTGCAGATTGTTCTGAGTTCAGGCCTCGGTATAATTTAAAAAGCGACATTAATGACTTTGCCGTTAAGCATGGTGTTTTGTTAACCTTGGAGAGCTTTTGTTAATAGAGACGTTAGATTTTGAAAGTTATCGATAATTGGCATCAGACTAGCATTGCTAACCTATTGTGAAGATTTTTCTACCAAACGTTTTTGGAGATTGTGAAGGTTCTTCCCCCAAAGACCGGCCCTGTCTGATTTGGCCGTGCGGCTTCGTGTCGTAAATATGAGTTGGCTGGGGAAGTGCCGTTTTCCCGCTGC
Organism: Mormyrops attenuatus; assembly: GCA_026777985.1. Lineage (NCBI taxonomy): Eukaryota > Metazoa > Chordata > Actinopteri > Osteoglossiformes > Mormyridae > Mormyrops > Mormyrops attenuatus. The sequence goes on along the minus strand of JAODKC010000049.1, from coordinate 2,841,528 downwards.
CAGGGAGATTCCCGCCGGTGGCTGCCTTTCATCGTTTGGCAAAGCTGATGGAGCTCGTCTCACTTAGTCTGGAACCTGCGGCTGAACCGGTTTCAGCTTCATTTTGAATCTCCTCACGGTGATACACTGGGGTCTTATGCTGCCTTTTGAAAAGAAGCGGGGGCTTCTTCAGTCTGTCTGCCCCCCTCCTGCCGCGCTCCATCCTCTTCCAGAAACCATCATATTTTGAATTGTTCTCACCTTGTTTTTTTGCCCACTGGGGATTGGTGGGGGTCTGGCCAGCATTCAGATGTCTTGGTGTTTTTGATGGGAGCACTAGGGTTTCTCAGACGGGCTTGATTTCATGTGTTGATTTGTGTTGTTTTTACGAAGTGATGAGAATAAATCAAGCTGTCAGACTCCCCCCTCCGACAACCAGATATATCTGAACAGATATATCTTAGCCGGGGGGCTGGACTTCTCCACGCATCCCCTGGTGCAGCCTTGTCCTTCCACAAGTGTGGTGACCTCTGTCACCCAGTAAGCATTTTGCGCCCTCTCCTGGCCAGGCTTTCGCAGACTTTCTAACTCATCCTGTGGTCAGGAGCGTGTAAATCTGAGCTAGATAAGATTTTAACAACTCTGAGCTATTAGTTAGGTTCTTCCCAAACGAGCTTGATGGGCCGAATGGCCTCCTCTCGTTTGTAAATTTCTTATGTTCTTATGTTCAGGCCTCTTAAAGCTGCCAACTTCTGGCTAGTCCCAGTAGTGGCCTATGTGTCCAGTAATGTGAACAGGTGCCATTTGCAAAGTTAGAAGTAGATAAACCTTTAAAAATAAGCTTAGGGGACAGAATACAGTTAGCATGCACAACCCCTATCCCTACCCAACAAACCCCAGGAAACGTACCCTAACCACAGCCTTTCCTAAAAACCAGTTTGCAGTAGTTGTTCTGTAGCACTGATATGTTTTTGACGTGGTCACCTTTTAAGGTTGCATAGTTTCCTTGACATTTTCTTCTGACAAAAATTTCAGGAGGGAGAGTCAAGCAGTGTGTGGTTTCTTTGTGTCGCCTAATTCGGTCTGTTCCTGAATCGCAGACTTTCTAACTCATCCTGTGGTCAGGAGCGTGTAGCCGCCCCTCCGTCTAGAGAGGCAGAGGTGGAGCAGCTGGTAACCTGTGGCAGCTCATTTCTCTGTCTTTTTCTGAGTCGTCACAGTATATAAACAAGTGTTGACTCCTGGACCTTTTCCCCAGAACAGCGGCCCTCGGTTTGGGGGCTGATGACAGAGTCTGACATCCCAGATTGCCCATCTGATGGAAAGAGTGAGTCAGTGCTCATTCATACCCTGGGGGGGTGAGGGTCTGTGTGTTAGCGAATGTTTAACAGGCCAGTTACCACACAAACATCCCTCCAGCCACCTTAGGTCACGGTTTCTGTGACTCTGGCAGTTTTCATCTTGTCGTCCGGCTGTGTGGCTTGTGACCCATCCGCAGGTCGTAGGGGGAAGTTACCTTAGGGGCAATGACCCGCTTTGACATCTGCTCCAGGTGCTGATTGGTTGTGGGAACGGAGGCTGCTGCCGTTATTATTATTTTTTTGTATTTTCTCAAGAGAGATCCAGTTACGGAAAGTACCGAGCCCCGGGATCGTTGCTTCATTTACGAGAGGGCAATCGTCACACGCGACGTTTCGGTCAGCTGTGAGCGGTTGCTAGGAGACTGGAGAAACTGACACCATAACAACAGGCATGATTCAGCAAGCAGACTCACGAATACTGCACGGATTTGTAAATAATGTCAGTTACATATAAGCCAGACCGCAGGGAAATTACTCAACTGAACCCCCAGCCCGCCTCATCCTGGTGGGATTCTTTTGATGCCTTTAAATATTAATACCAATCTTCCAGGAGATTTTATTTAATAATTGCAATTCTTAATTTGCTATTTGTACAAGAGCAGGTACACAGGAATTTCTGAGATTTTACACATCCCTCGAATGAGTCTCACACAGATATCTGGATAAGCGCGAAGCCTGAGGTCATGGCATATAGCAGACATTTTTCCGACACCCCTGAAGCAGCTTTTGGGGTTGAGTGTCTCGTTCAAAGGCCCAAAAATGATCGGATTATGATCGGGGGGCACAGCAAACTTCCAGACATGGACGTAGACTCCTAACTTGCAGAGTCCAGGCGCGGAAGCTGCTTTAAGCTAACCGGGCTGCGTGCGTACCCTGAGTCAGAGTTTCCAGACCTGCGTGGCTTTGAACCACACACACGTAAAAGGAGAGGGGTGGGGGGGGGTGTTTTTGGGAGAGGGGCGTCCCCGTGACGTTGCCAATCCTGCACTAAATTTCCACGTGGGCCCCCCAGGCTAATTAGCATCCCGCTAAGCACTTTAGCACACACACACGGGTCCAAATGCTGGGGCCGGTCATTAAAGGAAAATGTCCCGGTTGTTTGACCCACATATTTAGTCTTCGAAGACCTCCTCCACCTTGGCTTCAGCAGGCAAATTGAATCATATCAAAGACCCTTCTTAAACAGAATGACACATAAATTTCTTTTATAGTGTTTTCGCGGAGCCTTCTGGGAAATTTACTGCGTCTTTGGCACCTCTGGAATTAGTTATAGATTTGAAAAAAACTCTTTTCTTGTCCGTTTCTACTCTTACGTGGATTAGGAGTCCTGTGTTCATTTGGGACCTGCTCTCGCTGCTGACATTCAACCGTCTCGAGGAAAAGTCCGGGCGTGAAATTGTAGTTTGCAGCATGGATATTAAGACACGCCTTCAGTGGATCCACACCATTGCAGGGTGTTTTCGCCTGAAGCTTGAGCAGCTTATCCACAGAAAAAGATCATGCAAAGTTTAAATACGTATATATGTATGTGCTCTATGTTTTATGAGGCTTATATGGTGCAAATAGTGTTCCTGTCCGACGTTTGAGGAACGTCACTAAGATTCAGATCTGCAAACAGTCACACGCAGAATAAACTAGAACCTAGAACTGAAGTGAGATATGCACCTGAAATAAACTGCCCGGCCACTAGGAGGCCCCGGTGTGCTGTGTGCCACAAGGAGCAAGGCGATTAGCACAAACCAGCTCACTTCATACTGTGGGTTTGTCCCCTGTGGCCTAGAATACCCAGAAAATGTTTACTGGATCTCAGAGCCACAATGGTGCGTTCCCTGGAAGTGTTAAATATCATTCACAATACTCAAATGAGTCATATTCACTCTCAGAGCCAAAATGGTGCACGCCCTGTATAGCACCGCAGATTCAGAAGTAATTCACAAGAAAACCGCAGTTTAGGGTATCACTGGCAACCAAAGGAACGCAAGGGCACATATAACCTTAAAGAGTTTAATATTTAAATGTCCTGTTAACATCATGCTCAACTCATATTGACAGTCTCCTGCTACTGAATGCTTACTTTTTCACCTCGAGCTGGAAATTTGTTTTGGCTACCTGTACCTTTTTTTGATTCACTGTTCTCTGGAAGAATTTTCAAAACAAACAAGCAGAAAAATGTACGTGTGAACACTGTCAGATTCACTGTCAGATTTCTTTGTTTTTCTCATAAGCAGAAAGGGCTCTCCATGCTTTTCTGTCAGTTTTTGAACAATGTAGCCTTTTGAAACGTGTCTTTGGGGATGTTAAGCCTAGAGTTGCAGTCCACACTTTGGTCACGGATCGTTAGCCGCAGAGTTAGGTCACTGGCTGTCCACGGTCCCACCCTGCTATCGCTTAGCTGCTCCGCACAGGGAGGCCAGGTTTAATACCTCATCGGCCGCCAACGGTGACATTGCATCCGAAGAAAGTGGTCTCATCAAGGGGGGGCACTCAAGGCGTGTCATGGAGAGAAGGTTTCTCCTGTCACCCTGACCAGCCTTGCATCAGAAAACAGCAATATTTCCCTTCTCCGCCTGTGGCAGCCTGTAACCAAAACACTCCCCAAATCTGAAATCTTGAAAATGTCCACTTTACAAAGAGCCGTATGTTTACATCCACGTGCCATTAATTTCCAAGCAAGTGTGTTGTTTTGCGTTTCAAATATCGCATTTTTTTGTCCCCTTTTGAAGGTTCCCTGTATTTTTATTGCCCGCCCCCTGGCTTGGGAATGCCAGCCAACTCGAGGAGATTAATTGGTTCTTTATAATCTGTTGGCATTTGAAGGTTTATAAATGTCTAGACAAAGCTTAATTATATGGAAAGTCAGATTGCTCCAGTATCCAAGCTCTTCAGTTTTAAAACATTTGTGACCCTGAAACAGGAGTAAAAAGCCGTTATGTAGATAACACCGGGGAATCAACCTTTGCAGTGTATTTTATCGTGTTTTTTTTTACTTAATTAAAATGCTAAATCTAAATATAATTGAAATACTAATCAAAGATATATCAGAACATTAAACTTGTATGAGCAGTACCTTTAACATCCACAAGAGGGCTGTGACTTAGTTTAGCAATTAGCACATGACACATCTATAGGAAAAGAAAGGTGCTTTTATATGAGGTGTACTGTCGATATTATGTAGCATTTGGAGGCAGTAGTTTCTTGTGCGCGTGGTTTTGTGTAACGTAGGAAGCCTGATCCAGCCCAACTTGGTAATGGGTTGTGCTTTCTGGTGTAGATTTCCCAAGGCCACTAATTATACATCCATCTGATAACTGATGATCCTTCTGATAACTCCTTGACAGACAGAATGGGGATGGTCTTTATGCTAAAGTTGTTAGCAAACCCAGGTAATGTGCTGTTTGTGTCTGTAAATGTTTTTGCATTAGGCTGCAGGATATACTACTGCATTTGTACAAGAATCCATAAACCCACCCCTTCCCACCCACAGCCCCGCCCCTGGCTCCACCCACCTGCAGCCACAGCCCGGCTGACCAGTGAGGTAATGTGCAGAGCTGCCAATCCCATTGCCACAACGAGCAGATGGCGACCACTCTGGTCAAGAACTCTGGCAAATAACCATGCTACTTATGTGCACGAAAATAACTGAAGCGCTTCAGCTCAGTGTCGTAATGTCAGGGCTCCTGAAAACTCCCACAAGCTTCATAACACAAACCCATTAGAAATTAAAGGCTCAGGCTCCTCCGTCTTGGAAGCTGGGACGCAGTGCACGTTGTGCCGCCCTTGCACGGCAGAGGAGTGTCAGCCACAGGTCCAACTTTGGCAGCGGCTGAGAAAAAGTAACATGAGCCCAGCGGCGCGTGAGGAAGGCCCCTGGGGGTGGGCGGGGCTCGGCCGAGGTGCCAGACGGACCTTCTCCCTTTCCCGGAGCTGCAGACTCCCCATCTGGGTGAGGCTGTCTGTCAAACAGGATAAGAGACGCCAGCAGTGAGGGGAGCCTTCAAAGGCTGGCTGGCCGTCCATCTCCCATGCAGACCCGCTTGCCAAATGAGGGTGTAAAGCCTGATTGGTTAAACAGCAGGTTCACATCTTGACACCGATTATAAGTATCCAATGGGGGCAGTGTGCTTACTCACTTCTTATAGCTCGACATCAGCGGCGGCCAGCAGAATTTAACAATGTCATGACGAATGTCCCGTGAATTTGCCAATTACTATGGGGAGGGGGGGCCTGCTGACTATCCCAAAAAGCTTGGGGGGCATGATCCTGTCCATGCTGCATCATTTTCTGCTTACTTTAGACTTCATAAGGATGTCATATATATGGCATATAGTAATTTAGATATGAATAGAGTCATTAAAAGTGAAGAAATGTGTTTGGAAGATGGATGAATATATTACGAGATTTTCCACACTTCCCAGTTTAGTGGGCTCTCTTTTAGTGAAGCTCCATTTAGCTCTCTGTATGTCTGTAATGTTTTACATAGGACTGCTCTCCCCGTGTCGTCTTGGGGTTTCTTCTGGGATCTGCAGTTTCTGGTAGTGTGTGAATGGTGTGTGAGTGCCCTGTGATTGGTTGGCACCTTGTCCTGGGTTATGCCCTGCCTTGCGCTCGTAGCATCCGGGATAGGCAGGTATGGAAGATTGATGGATGGATGGATGGATGGATAAAACCATGGCCAGCTTGGCACCTTCTGGGTGGCAAGAACGACTGGCAGGGAGATGCGGTTCTAATGTTAAACATTTATAGGGTCACATCTTTATGGACTAAAAGAAGTGGAAGATAAAATAAAATAATAAATTATCAATCAACGTGATGCAATTCTCATTTTTTTTTCTCTACAAAAGGAACCTTACAGGACAGTAATGAAATAAATGTCATGCACATCAGACCATCTGTATCCATGCTGTCTACTGGAAAACAACACTGACCACTGCAGTGACTATACTCTGTAATTTAACAGGACATCAAAATTTAAAAACTGTGACCTTGAAGAATCCTCCGCGAGAATCTGAGCTTCTCCAAGAGGAATCAGAATGAGTCAAGTACCACAGAAATCCCTGGAGAGAGACTGCAAAGTTGGATTTTGTACAGAAATGGCTCTTTTTAACATTTATTTAAGATTGCTTCCAGGTCAGGCATTCTGAAATGCTCCAAAGACGTGACATTGAGCCTGAAATCTTTCCAGCATGTGTGGAAAGCCTGGCAGGTCTCCCTGACATCGGCATGCGGGGCGCAACCCTTTCGGGCAATTGGGCACTGTGTCACGTGACCTCTGCAGTCCGCAGGTGATGAGCATAAAGCAGCACGTTGACATCTGAATTTAGCCTGGGGGCCTGGAGGGGGGGTAGTGGCTCTGACGTTACCTCCGGCTCTGCGGGGGTTTTAGACGACGCTGGCCGCTCCAGGTCGACGTGGAGAAGGCTTTCCTGCTTCACTCCGATATTGCAGAATTACTTGTCCACTGCACTTGTCAAGATCAATTATGGAGTATTGCGTGGGATGCCCCCCCACTTTCCCTCCATACCTCTCAAACCTCAGTTGGCTGCCGGTTTCAGATGGGGGGGGGGGATGGGGCCTTGGAGTTCACAGGATTATTTTTCTTGGAGGGGAGACAGCTCCTGGGAGGAATTTATTGGAAGTACTGGAAGGGTGGGTGCTGGGGAGCTACTGCCAAAAGGGTGCTTGGAAAACTCCCCCCCCCGGCCCCCGTATGAGCGTACAATGTTGAGAGATGGTCAGCGTTTCATTAATCACCC
>JAODKC010000049.1:2797891-2826544 GCA_026777985.1 Mormyrops attenuatus | reverse complement strand
TAATGGAATCAATCTTGCTTTCCATAAATGTCTGTTTTATTGGTATAAACACACACACACACACACACACACACACAGGACCAGCTCATGAAATTCTAATCAGGAGGAGAAGGGGGTTATGGGATTGCAAAGTTATCTCTAAAATTCTGGGGTCTGAGCTAGCTGTATATTAAGTTTCAGGCCAAGTCGAAGGCCTTTGTATTGCCCCTGAGCGCCATGCTTTTCATTTCACTACGCGTGGGTTTCGCTTTACCTACTAGCATTTAATACTGAGTCTGAGCAGAGAGCAGGGATGGAAATGAAATCAAGTTGTGAAACAGCGAAAAAAAAAAAACATATGGAGGGCTTGATTGTATCATTCCAATTAATTCTTCAACTGTTATAAAACAGTTTAAAGTTTTGGCCGCTGACGTCATGCTATGGCAAGCAACAAAACAGAGAAACGGGAAAGACATAGCAGGGGAAAAATGAGAGATCCGTTATGTCATGTGACTTGGGGGGGGGGCTCTCAAGGTGGTCTTCCTGGAGCCACTCCTGGAATAATAAAAGGCACTTTCACGTGTTTTCCCGAAAAGTGCACGCCGTGATTCGCCTTCCCAAGCATGCAGCATGTAGCGTGTAGCGTGTCTCCCCGGGCGCAGTGATGTCATCGCATTTCTATCTACGTTTGCTGTGCCCAGACGCGGCCTGGATTCCTGCTTTATAATTCATCTCATTCCCTCCAGCACCTGCAGGTCCCTCGTCCTGCTATCTCACTATTCTTGCATCCCAGGCAATGATGATGGAGAAATACTGTGGACCAGCTGATGACAGACTACTCTTCAAATTCCTTCCAATACCAGTGATCGTTACTTTGTGTTTGCATCGCCTAGCGAGCAGATCTTGGAGTGAGCATTTAATTGCAATGCATGTACTTTGCATATATTCCAGATAAAAATAAACTGAAATTAAGTTTTCTGACAAATCATTATCGTAGACAGTCCTCAAATCTTTAAGATTTTCTTAATAAATCCAAGGCTCTGTTTTTCTGGGAAGCTCCACATTTCATTGGTGTATCTCAAAATGCCCCACCCCCCACAACATATTTAATCCTATAGAACATTCCGGCACCCTGGCTGATAGCGTTTCCAATAGCTCTCGAAGGCAGTCTCCTCTTCCCCAGATCGGATGTGGCGTGGACGCTTTCATGCAGGAAAAAATATCGAGGGAAGCGCAGGCAGGGTGCTCCGCATTGACCAGGTGAACCTTTCGGCTGGTAAGATAATGACCATACCCGAGGGCATCAAAGCCACCCATGCATGCTTTAAAGATCTATTTTACTACCCCGGGTCAGGAGTTTGCACCATCTCGCAAAAAGACAGACCCTCGATCCAGACTGTCACATCCTTCCTCGGCCTGAGATCCAGACTGGCCACTATCAGAACCAGATATGATGTCATGCTGCCCTTTGAATGTAATGTTGTGAGCGCATTGAGGTCAGTCATGTAATCGGGGGCAGGGGCGGGGGAGTCTTTCTCCTGTCTGGTCTTATTTGAAGAAAATCCCCCCCCACACACACACATCCCCAGTCTCCTCAGCTGAAGATCAGTCCTATCTCCTGTGCCACTCCTGTGTCCCAAACTTATCCATTACAAGAAGCAAAGATAAGCAATCAGTAAGGCAATTCACAAGAGTTGAATTAGTAAAGGGGCACATGCATAGCGGGAAGAGGTGAGGTGCCATTTCACACTGAAGACAGACAGTCCACGGGACCCTGTGCACATGGAACGACAGAAGACTGGGAGGACGCTGCAGCTCACCAGCCAGCCTGACAGGCACCACAGCTGGCTGGCCCGTTTTATTGGGTCCCGTTTACAGGAGAAGGCTGGCGCCCAGGCTGTGGGAGCAGACGGGGCCCCGGTGGTGGCTCTCGCACCCTTCGTCTGCACGCCGACCTCTGGTTTTACTGCTGCCATTTTCTCCCCTCCTAAACATCTGACTACACTGCACCTCCCACTCTCGCCTGGCGTCACACGTGCACCAGCCCTGCATTCCGCCTGGGCCGACACAGCACATAAAAACAACAACAAAGCGCGGCTTATCCACCAAACCGCTGCTTTCCGGAAGCTCTGTACCCAGATCGTGTAGAGGACAGGGCCAAAACACTGACCTGCGTTCATTCATATAGCAAAACCAACTGCTCACATAAACACGTCGCATTTTATTCGTCTGGCAGACACTTTTATTCTGAGCAATTCACATTTTTTTTTCGAGAAAGCAGGGTCACACAGCCCCCGAGTCAGCTGGGGGTTAAGAACCTTACTCAAGGGCCCAATTTCGAAATCACTCTGGGATTTGAACCAGCAACCTTCTGATCACAGATACAGTGTCCCTACCCACAAATGCACAAAGCGCCCCTTAAACAGTAACACGATGTACACATGGAAAAAGTATCTGCAACAACACAGAGAAGAAAAGACAATCAACGATAATGAAGCCATCAATCCATCCTCCGTCAGCACACTCTGTGAGCCCCACGGGGCAATTACAAATGCTTATAATTAAATTTGACTAAAAGGAGAAGCATTTATTAGAAGCTGGCAATATTTCATAGGATCAGGAAATATAATTTAATGTAACACTTTACTTAAGGCCATATTTTTAGTGATGTATAAACACATTCATAACAATAATGCATTCATAAAGCATTATAAAGATGGGTATAAATATTTAGCAAGAGGCATAACACATTATTTCCACATGTACTATACATTATGACTGCTTTATTTAATGCACTATTGATACCTTTATAATGCATTATAATGGTTGGTATAAGCATTAAGGATACTTTTTACTGCATTATAAAGGTGTCTATACTGCATTATGGAGGAGAGCTTCATAAGGCAGTCATAATGCTTAATAAACAATGCTATAATGTGTTATGCCTTTTGATAAATATTTATAACCATGTTTATAATGTTTTATGAATGCATTATTATTTGTTATGAATGTGTTTATAAATCACTAAAAACATGGCTTTAAGTAAAGTCTTACCGAATTTAATTTACTTTATCCTCACACCTCCTGGGATTGGGGCTTCAATCCTGCTTCCCTCCTTGTGTCTGTGTGCGGGGATTGAAACTTTAAATGTCCAACACGGTATTTCAAAGCCACGTGTTCAATTTGATGATAAATGCCAGCTCTGCTCTGCACGTGGAGGTCACATGGTCTCCCCTTGACGTTCAGGTTCCCCGCTGGTACTCCACTTTCCGCCCACAGTCCAAAGACATGCAGTTAGACTAATTGGAGTCTTTAAATTGCCCATAATGTCTGTGTGCCATTTGATGGGCCCCCTGTATGCTGCCTGGGATGAGATCCAAAACCCACCCGCCCCCCCATCCCCAAGGACCTGTCCAGGGTGATGAATGGATGAATTAATTCAGGAAAGTGGTACGGAATAATCAGGACGAGACAAGCAGGACTTAAAGACTATAATGATGAAGATATAGCCAGACCACAACATGGAGGAAGAGGAAGGTCAATGTGGACCACAAAAGAGCAGCCCTGGAGAGAGGAATATCATCCATCCATCCCTCTTCCAAGTGCTTATCCCGGTCAGGGTTGTGGGGAGAGGAATATCTTCCCAGATTTATTGTAGTTCAGGGGAACATTACAGGCCTTCTGGAGTAAATTCCACAGGAAATGGGGACCGAGAATATTAAGATAGCAGAGATCGAGAAGTTTCAGGTCCACCTCTGTCTTCAAGGCACATTTTGAAGAAAATATTAAAATCACTCATAGGGCTGTGAGATTCGCAAACGTTTCCAGAAGGACGCGGTCGTGATGAGGCGGGAGTCGGCTGACTCCGGGCCTGGCCCGCTGCCCTCTGCCTTATCTGCTGAGGTAGGTTTCTCTCCAAGCAGATCATCAAAGCAGTGTTTGGGGACAGGGGTGATGGAGACCCATGGGGCACATTCCTGGTGGACATGGTGCCCTAGGCGGCTGCCTATGTTGCCTAAAGGATTGACTGGCCCTGCTTGGTTAGGCTCGGTGGAGAGCATAACATTGGCAGGTCTATGGTTCCAGAAAACTGGGAGGTCAGTCATGATGAGCTGAACTTACCAACAGATGGTGTAGTGTTTTCAGCCGACCAACCTGCAAAATGCAAGAGGGTCCGGGGGGGTCCAACACCCCCGATTAATCCATGAGACCCCCCGAAAGCCTAAAAAGCTAAGGGGGGTCTCAAGATTGCTATATTCATATTGCTATCTTGCATATGAATTTTGATTCTGCACAAGCTAATTACATATGACTTGGTCCATATACATTATAGAAGGTTATGACCCTTTTTTCGAGGTGAGCTTGAAGGCCTGCAGCCTTTGTGATACTCAGCACAGCGATGGCGGGGGCCTGGGGTTCACACTTCAGCATCAGTTATATTTAACTGCCCTCGCTTGCTGGCCCCCTCCCTCTGTGCTGCTATTATACGCGTTCGCTCCACGCTCTTACCGACTCGCATAATCTTTCTGAACGTTTATCCAGAGATCTCTCACAACAAAGTTGGAGGAAATTATCCCAGACTGGGGAGAAATAATTGAGGAAGTGGATGGCGGCATTACTGCCGAAAAGGCCGGTCTTATCTGTGGAAGCCTTTCAAACAGCCCCGGGCTGACGAGGGCACCGATCTGGCAGGGCAGAAATGATGGAAATCTGCCCCCTATAAGTGGTTCACTCAGGTCCTGTGTAACCCCAGTGACTTTTTGGGCCAGGGGTGCCTTTGGGTCACTGTGCAGGACTTACAAAGGCGGAAAGGCGCTGCAAAGAGGCGGGAAAATCTGGCCTCAGGTGCCGGCACTCCAATTCCAGCACCATGGATACACGTGGGGGCCGACCACACGTCAGAAGGCAAGCAATCAAAAGATCACAGTTGATTTCTCTCCCCAATTAATATTAAGCGCATGAAGGAACGACAGGCGGGACGGCACTATTCCACTAGAAAATATGTAGGCTGTCCACCCAATTTGGACAGATTCTGTGATGAACCAATCGGAATATACCCGACCCCCCCTGGGCTAACTGCCTGGAGCTGCACCACACCCCCAAAACCATCGCTATCCCTCCCTTACTGGACCCTGCACTGAACACCTGTAAATATTTTCGCTAATAAAGCCCTGTTTTGCTGCAGCAGTCCTGCTCCAGACTCTTTGTTCCTGACCTGCTGGGACCAAGGTCACACACAGAGTGCACTTTACAGTTGTATCACACTCTTTGTACACTGGCTGCTCCTATTTTTGCCGACTTCCTTTGGTAAAATGGGGACTTTGGCATCCCTACAATATGCGACAGTGGGCCCAGTATGTAAAACTGCATTATAAACCAGTATGTTCAATAACATTACAGCAATCTTGTTCTCTGCAGAGTTAATAATAGTAATATTACTGCCATTGTGGTTTCTCTGGGTCCCCAGGGGAATTATGGGAAATTGGCACAACTTTGGTGCATTTGTTTGATTGGACTTCAGGGTGAGCGATGCAAAGATTTCTGGGTAATTTTGCAGGGAGATGTTAATCTGCGCTAAATGTGTCATTAGCCTGGTGAAGGGCTGAGAGTCGCGGTAGAGCAACCCCGTAACGTCGTCCTCATTAGCAGGTTACTAGCTGTAAATGCCTCATGTGTGAACCAGCATGGTCTCCGCCTCCCCACTCTTTATTTCCTGTTTGAAAACCAATATTTACCCAGCAGCCCCTGGGGCCCGGGATTACCTCATACCTATTCTCCGCCGTCCAGCTGCGTTTTCTCACCGTTGCCGTGGCGACTGCAGGAACGCGCGCGCTGTGTTTATCCTGCGGCCAGGAAAACAGAGGAAAACTGGAGAAAAATCTGAAACGTAGGAGAAAAAAAAGAGAAAAAAATTCACCTTCAAACGGAGATCTCCCGCCGCGATGGCGGCGCTGTTGGTCCACGGCTGATGGAGGAGGATTCTGCCCTCCTGATTTTTACGACGGGCCTTGTAATGTGGATGCCTGACTCCCCGCTACACGTCAGACACACCAAAAAAAAAAAAACCAACATTATGAAATCTGCCAAATACTGGTAATGATTTTACCATATGCCCTGGATACCTAAGGGAATCTTCCGACAGCATTGTGTTTTCCCCTGCACAGAGGAATTTCTCCCCCCCGCCCCCCTTGCGTGTCACAGAAAGTTACCTTGGGTATTTTATCCAAAGTGTCGTGTTACCCATACTCTGTGATTGCTGAGTAAAAATACACGGACTCGATGTTTATTCTGCCTAGGAATAATATCAGAGGGTCTGGCCATGGGGACTGTTTACTTTTCATAGGAATCAAAGCACAGCCGCTATATCCTGTAATATGCAGCCTGCCACTCACACAATCTCACATTACAGGAAGCTATTTACTCGCCCAGCGAGGTGAACCTGGGGATCTTTGGCTGGGAGTCGTCCTTTTCGGCTTCCTCTATTGCCCTGGCCCGCCTCGCCGCGGCGGTTAGCGCACTCTGCTATCTGCTATCACAGGCACCGCATATTTCTCCCGATTTCCAACTGCCTGAGTTGCGGGCAACCTTGTCTCAGCCCCGTTACTCAGAGCTGGGCCCATTGAACAGACACCTAGACTGGAGCTCCTCAGAAGCCAAGCTCGTCGGATCCAGAACGGGGTGTTCAACCACTCGTCCTTGCTAGCAGATAACCCTCTGCTCCAAACCACTGCTACGCACTGCTCTTAACAGGACCGTTCGATCTATATCGGAAACGTAAACAATGTTAAGCAAACATTTAAAAGTGCATTAAGGATATTGTGTTAGTAAGGAATGAGGGTTGGGGATGGAATATATCAGCCGGTGAGGCCTGGATTATTGGCAAACTCTTCGGATGGGGGGAGGGGCAAACTGGGGTCTTCCCAAGGGTTTGCTTTTCCCACGGCCGGTAATAACAGACTTCAATATCACAAGGATACAATGAAAGATTCATACTCCATTGGAAGAGATGTGACCCTCTCATTCCGCCTCGTCCGAATCCGTCTGATCCTTTGGAACACCCACGACAGCCTTTTAGACCCCCCACTTTCCCCCACAGCCCATTGCCGCATGAACCACTGGCAACTTCAATCGACAGGATCCTGCACTGCCTCGCCTCGTCACCTGCACGCGTTTTCACCGGCCTCGCGGAGCCAGCTGGCATCTTCGCAACTAATTAGCCTTTCACAGCGACACGGAGGCCATCGCAGAATCGCCCCGTGATGCCTCCTCATTAAGTTCAGCTGGGGCTTCAAGGAAATGTGGGTCTGATGTCTTATTAATGCCATCTTAATGAATGCGTCAGAGAAAAAGTATCTGAAACAATCCCAGCTGAGGAGGTCGCTAATAAACCGGTGAGTCTGGGCATCTCACAGCAGTTTGGGCGGACAGCTCCCCACCCTCCATAGTTGCAGCCTATTGCTAAATAAATATGAATGACCAGAGCTCTGGGAAAATGTCTGAGATGATAACGACTGAGATCAAGGCTAAGCTCTTCATTTAAGCTGCTGTATACACCCTTCTGCTCCAGCACGTTCAGAAGGCTCAGACGGACGACCATGAACATCATCTCAACAGCACAACTCACTGCCTTGCAGTGCTTCTCATCTGGATGGTCACTGGATGCCAGACTGCCCTGGATCTGTGTGCCTGGAACCTGTTGCATGTTTTCCCTCCATTTATACATGTGTTCCCTGTGATTTTACATGTTCTGTCTGTGTTTCAGCTGATTTCCTGCTCACATGCAAGTGATTAGGTGGTGTCTCTAACTTGTTTATTGAGTAAATGTGCACCCAGTAGAGTGTTCCGGATTGTAACCTGTGCTTCCTGTGATAGGCGCCAAGTTTACTCTGACTGTGTATAGATAGATAGATAGATAGATAGATATGGTTAGCCATTATGTGAAACAACATCCATTTTAGATTCACCCTAAATCTAATCTAATTTCTTGCTTTTAGACCTGGTTCTCTTTATATATTTGCTTCTGTGTTAGTTATTTATTCTAGTCTTTTTAAATAGACAACAAAACTGTTTGCGGCTTATAGCAGGCTGTGCTCGAGCTTGTCTGCATAAACACAAAATCGCTACTTGACAGGGAGCGCAATGTAACTTAACATTCTAGAATCTTCCAGAAATGCATCATTGAGAAGCACTGAACTGAAATACTTGTATAAAAAAAATCCAGTCTTCATCTAGTCTTCAATTACATCAAGTGCAGAGTAAATTTTAATGTAGCATTTGATTCGTAATTATTAAGTAATACTTTCCAAAATACGTCCTTTTCCCTGGACCTTTCAACTTAGTGGAAAGTATTTTTTTCTTCTCCTGGAAGCTAAAAGATGTTTGTTCTAATTTGCAAAATAAAGGGGGCGCAAATATCGTGACTGTTGGGGAATGTTATATTTGGTCTCTTACACTGCTTCGTTTAAGTGATAGAAGTCTCATTATTTAGTTCCCATTGCACCGGGATACCGAGTAAACAGCTGTGGGTGACCCTCTGTCAAGCCGAGCTCCCCTTCTGAAGATCATTAAACGCACTCATACACTTGTGAGATCAAATGGCAGAACCAGCACAACGAAGCTCACCAGCCTTTTCCACGATTTCGGTCTCGGGGAATTGATTTTAACGATATTTCAAAGACATGAAAGCAGGTGCAGTTGAAATCGAATTAAGAGATATTAAAACAGCAGGACATGGGCCCATGGATCTGTGCCAAAGAGGAACTGAATTCATCGCTTTGACAGGATTTCGGAATTGAGGAGAAATGTCATTTGGCATGCACCTGAACCGCTGACCGTCACCTTTAATCGCCTTTAAAAGCCGTGGATGGTTATCCCCTTTTCAGTCATCCTTTTGTAACTTTTTACAAGTGCTTACAGTGGATGATCATTTCTGCATGCTCCTAAACTAAAGATTGCACAAGGATCGGTCGTCCTCTAAAGGGACCCATTAAACTATTTTTTCCCATGGCTTACTGAAGATACCCCATGATTTCAAAGCACAATGGAAATCCAAGGGCTGCTTTTGGACACGATGCTAACGGACTTCGCTGACGTTGACTTTCTGGAGATACCCCAGAAGCAGACCACGTCCGTGTCCGCGGAGAGCGTCGGCTGCCGGGGCCTGTATTACGGTATGTCCCCCGGGCGCGGAGACGTGATCCTCTCTTCGGAAAGGGCGTCTCTGCGAGTGGGAAAGGCGCCCGTGTGCGGCGCGGTGCCATCGGCGGGCAGGTCAAAGCGAAAACGGGTGATCAGCACGGTGCAGCGGCAGGCGGCCAACATCAGAGAGCGCAGAAGAATGTTCAGCCTGAACGAAGCTTTTGATGAGCTACGAAAGAAAGTCCCCACCTTCGCTTATGAGAAAAGATTATCGAGGATCGAAACTCTGCGACTTGCCATTGTATACATTTCATTCATGACAGATCTATTGAGCATGAAATAAATATCCGAGTATTAATTAGTGTATGGATGGATTAAAATAATATTAAATTACCTATTCTCTATATAGCCTTATAAATGTATTGCCATGTCTAATGTGTCACTTTTTTTATAATTATCCACGTGACATTGAAATCCGAATCTCTGTAAAAGTGCCGATTTACTCAACTTAATCCCTTTAGCTTAGCAGGTATGATACAAACTTGTTTAGCTGTGTCGTGGAGTTGAATTAATACAATAAGCCTTTACATTGTAGAATATTATGGCTTGTGCTACGTTAAAGCCGATACTGTGTGTGAAAGGGTTTTTATTATTAAAGAACAATAAAAACAAAAGTAAGAATAAAGCGGAATGCACCTTACATTTTGTTGTCACTTGTCAGCAGACTTTGAAGGTACCAGGAGAGAAGAAAATAAAGGTTATTTAACAGGGAATGATCTGATTCGGCTTCAAATGTATAACAATTTATTTACGAATTCTTCGATATTTGCGTATGGGCCTACATTTTTTTAAGCAGTGTCAATTTAGAATTTAGAAAATGAATATTATTTTATGCAGATATTATAGAAGGCAAAATCAGCACCACGGAGAGCACATGCGCTGTCGGGTGGAGATACCTTGCTCCTCACGCACCTGCGGCGCAACGATCAAAAAATCCGCTGCCACCTTTTCTTCACTTACACTCTTTCTTGGATTCACATAACTCGCAAGCATCGACATCGATGTTAACTATTAATATAGTTACGCCTATAAAGTACTTCTGGAAAAAGAACGCGTTTTATGAGGACGTTGTAATGATGTAACAGGGTATTAGGCGCGTCTTTACGCAGGTAACTCGATAATATGCGGTGACGCTGTTATATGTGGCTCATGAAGTTGGTGTGCTGGATGCAGGGCCAGTCGGAGAGGCATGGGTACCCCGGAAGATTTGTCAGGGGGTCCAGAATTTCTAGAAATGCCCCTGGCTGGATGACACGAACAGCACCAGCATGGTCTGCTGGGGAACACTACTGATTTCATTGGACCGTAAGCTGACCCGGTTCTCCATTCCCAGCATCTTCTGGGTTTCTGTGCACACACTTTTGTTCGCTTACGCGCGGCACCGTTACTATAGTGAAGGGTACGTCTCTCTCCCCCCCTTATTATTTCACTTCCACTGCCCCACTACGGCCAGTTCACCATTTAGAATTAACCCAGTCAAATATACTCAAGTCACTATTTTGTTCTGTAGACGTGCGGGAACAACCAAAGGCAAATTCCTCGGAAAAGGCAGACGAAGAAAACTTCCATGACACTGGAATTGTAGCCAGGCCTTGATTTAACACAGCGAGGAAACCCAACCGCGTATTCCTAGTATGTTAATGTGCATTATACAGACACAGACACGAGTTCCGCGTGCATGTTTGTGTCTTTACTGTCTGATTCATATCTCTCACATACACACATCTGTAACAAAATACTCATGAAAGAGTACTTAATATCCTTTTTTTCATGTTCCCACAGCCTCCTGAGCGCGGATCTCCAGATTGTAAAATAAAGCATATCCAATTACAATAACAACAAGGTCGAAATAAAGCAGGTTTTATAACACGAACTGCTTTTTAACGAGCTTAATGATTTTTTTGTCAGTTTTACAATAATACTATGCTGCCCTATACGATTTTGCGGAAAAAAATGTTTTGTAGATAGCCGTATTACAGGCCTACTCGTTCCTTACGCAGCATTTCTGTAAATTAAATAAGACTGACTCGGACACGTGAATAAATGCACTTCAGCCCAAAAGTACTTTAGCGTAAATACTTAATTGACACATTGATTGATCGACTGACTGATTGACTGATTGATTATTACAAAAACACAGGGGACCGTGCAAAAAAGGGGGGAGTGTCGACTTTCGCGCACTGCCTGGAATATAGTCTTTGTGTTCTGGGATACGTTTCCCAAAAGCATAGCTGCTAACTAAGTTAGCAAATTAGAGTGGGAAGCATGTAACTGAATGAGTCCTACTATGTACGTTGCTAAGGGGAACTTTTGGGAAAGCCCCCCCATGTAAGAGGTGGTTTTAGTAAAATTTTCTAAAACATCTAACTGTTTAAGACATTCTTGACAGAACAACCCCCTTTCAGTTCGACAAGTCTCAGTTGCATAGCCAACAGTGATAGTCACTCATTTTCATTCACCAGGAAGGCGGACGCCTGTGCATGCTGGCGAGGACCACCCATTTCAGCTGTCATTAATATGATTAATCATACTAAACATGCGTAATGTTTTAATGACATTTCTGACGTATGACGTAAAATTGGAGCACTGAGCAGCCTAGGTATTAAACTTTAGCGTGGATACTGCCGAATATGCACTCATTCACCCAAGCCCCATATCGATTAGTTTGATAGGAAAGTTTGCCCTCTTGTGGTCAAAAAGTTTCGTGCTATTTAATCGGGATTAATATGTCAGGTGAAAAGCAAATAAAAACAAAAACATTTGACTAGGTAGACCTACGTTAATTACTTTGATTTGACAGTATTATAATAGCCCAATTTCATATGCAACTAAATCGTCTAATTAAAACGTTTAAAACGGGGTATTATGATAAAAATTGTAAGAGGAACACATTTCTGGTACATGCACTGGTATTGCACTGGTACATGCACTGGTATTGCACTGGTACATGCACTGGTATTGGACAGGTAGGGTGTAGGTTTGGTCCAGATCATGCCCCACGGTTACTTAAATTAGATCAGTTTCAGCTTATTCGATTTTTAAGCTCCTCCGTGCCAGTTGAGTTTTTGTTAGAAGGAACTGCATCATAAACTCTACGCCCTGGTGTGCAATTTGTGGCACCCCCAAATTAACAGGGGTGGAGGTGGATGGTTTACCAATCAGGCGGCTTTTAACTACATCCGTTTACATTAAAGTGTTTTATATGTTTGCTTTCGGTGCTTTCATTTTTTCCCCGCCAGGTAATGTTTACGTTACATTTTGGCCTCGCAGTTTGAGCGTGCACCGCAGCAGCGACCCGCTGTGAATGCCCATCAGCTTTAAACGCCTCGGCTCGAAATCCGAGTCGAGCCTTGCTTTTAAAAATGCGCCCGGCTCCCTCGGAAACCCAGTGTCAGCCACACACTTCAGAGCTATTTAGTACCTGTGAAAATAAATTTAGAAGACTCACTCAGCACCCCTGTTCATGACGTCTCACTCGCACTGCAACCCACTTAAATTATGTACACCTAGCACGACCAGACCGATCAAATTTATTAAAAGCGTTGATTATTATTTACTATAAATATGCCCGTGATTTCGAATACAAACGTCCCGCATTCGGAATTCTGCTCAAAGGTTTTATCGGTAACGTCTTAAGACTGTCGTCTGCCCCCTAAGGACTTCAATTAAGATTGCCTTAACGCTTATGCGAGTCTGTGGGCGCACTGTGGGTGTTCCCTAATATGATCGTACAGAAGAAGACGTAGGGAGTCTGACTCAAACGGGAGTTCACCGTGTTTCTGTGATCTGTATTTTTTGAAACAGTAGACGATGGTCTCCTGAAAGTCGCTAAGCTCCTATTTTAAGGACCGACACTAAAACGTCTGGAATTAAATAAACAGAAACGGCAGCAGTCATTCAAAAAAGCACACAGACGTAAATATGCATTTCGTTTTGCAGTGATATAGTATAGCGCTACATTTGTTTAACGTTAGCTGTATTGTGGAGACTATTTGTCGCTGCTAGCGATACAAGAGCAAACTAAGCTTCAACTATAGGCCTATATGTATTTTTGCAAATTAGCTTATTTTTAGCTCACAATGTGTAAGAAACCGCGTGATCCAGCATTAACTTGTACAGAATTTATACTGCATTTTATATAAAGTAGAACAGATCTCCGCATCTGTTTACAAATTACACACTTGCATACTTATTCTAACTGACATGAATTACTTCGGGCCTAACGTAGATGGAGACTTTATTACGCCGATATTCCTTTATGTGCAAGACAGCAGCTAAAGAATTGATTCTTGTATAACGGAAACTTTTCTGATAGTTCCTTGGCCGCCCCCACCCCTCTTTCACGTAGCACGCTTCCTTGACCAATCACCTCTCCAAACACTGAGATCCATCCAGGCTATAAGAACCCTCAGTTTCCAGCAAGCTGGAAACACCTCCTTCAGTCAGTGATCATCGAGTGAGTGTTTTAACCGAAATCATCTAATCTGAGGTCTCGGGTTTCTTGCATCTGAAAAAGTAGCATAAAACAAAGAAGCGGAATATTGCTCGTACTCTAAATGAACGTAATGTTTGAAGAGGCGATGCAAGAAGAGTCGCGCTCCCCACTGTCTCCAGTGGACAGTCTCAGCAACAGTGAAGAGGAACTCGACAGGCAGCAGAAGAGATGTGGGAGGAAAAGGAGAACTAGCAGGAAAAATGGGGAGGATTCAGATAGCCCTACCCCTGGGAAAAGGGGGAAAAAGTCCAGCAGTAGCAGTCCGCAGTCTTTCGAAGAACTTCAGACGCAAAGAGTCATGGCGAACGTGCGCGAGCGGCAGAGGACGCAGTCTCTCAACGAAGCCTTTGCATCTTTGCGGAAAATTATTCCCACTTTGCCTTCAGATAAACTCAGCAAAATCCAGACACTAAAACTCGCAGCTAGATACATTGATTTTCTCTACCAAGTCCTACAGAGCGATGAGCTGGACTCGAAAATGGCAAGTTGTAGTTATGTGGCACACGAGAGACTAAGCTATGCTTTTTCCGTATGGAGGATGGAGGGCGCGTGGTCCATGTCAACATCTCACTAGCGTCCGTGGAGCTTGCCGCAGCACGGTATGTTAAGTTTTCGCATATTATTAAGAATTATCGGTATTTTGCAGAATCAGTTTTCTTCACGGTAAAAACCCTGTAAAATAAACATTTATGCTAAAACGCAGCCACATATTTTAATATTTAATTTTACTGTCACAAAGACTCTCCTCCCGGTTCGTTTCATCCATGTAAAGAAAACAGATTTTCGTCTGTGTGAAGTTCTTTTTTAATAAATGCATTTAATTAACCATTCGCGTGTGTTTTTATATAGACTGACTCTTGTTATCATTCATAGGTGACCAACAATTTCGCGTACCTCTCTATGGAAGCGATCCCGGATGATGAAGCTGGACATGTACAAAGCAATGATTTTTTTAGGGGAAAAAAACAAGACTATTTAAACCAAAGAGGACGGGCGCGGGGAGCACTTACGGGGGGCAGAGGACGCTGAACAGCAGAGTGCCGCCTACATTCTGACCTGTCTGAGCTTTCTGAAATATGACGATGAATGTTGGAAACATGTATATTTTTATGCATGCCTTTTTGATCAGCCGTGCCTGTTGTGTAAGGAGACAGTGAAAATGTATCCAAGTTGCCGTTTCATTTCCAAATCGTTGATGAGGACCCCGAAATAGTTTTTTTTTTTTTTTTTTTTTTATCTTCGGCTCGTTCATGTGCAAATTTGTTTTGATTTTTTTTCCTTTTTTTATGAAATACAGTTTATTTATTTATTAATGACTCGTGTCATGATGCAGGATAGATCAGGTGTCTAAATGCATTCCTATTTTTATTATTGTTTTGTTAATAATTGTATATTTTTCTGCAATAAAATCAATATGAATTTAAAACATAATACGTTTGGGTAACTAATTTGGAATCCAGCTAGACCTATTAATAAAAACATAATCTTTGTAAAATACACTTTTTGCAGCTGAAATGTAATTACCATACAGATACAAATTACAAGATCGAGGTCGACGGATGAACTGTTATTTTTAATTTTTTAAGTACACGTTTCAGAGTGTTTTCTATTGACCATGCAAGCTCAGTTTGTGTACAACATACCGCGACTTTCTTATTTTTAGATAATGTCACTTTACAATGTTTTTTAAAAGGACAATGCTAAACATCTTTTAAAATACCACTGATATATAACTATATAACATACTATGAAATGTACTATGTGTTTTTGCGAGTACCTTAGAAAATTTGTTATGGTAAGTCGCGTTAAAATATCACTGTGAATTACTTGAATATGGGAATAGGCCTATACTCCGTTGGGCAATATGGGATTTCCTTAGTTCTTTGGAGATGATCACCAGCGACATTAAAATACATTACGGCCGTGACGTTGTGTATAGTTAAAAAAATGACATTAGTGTCGGGATTTTAATGCACATTTTCTTTAGGCCTACGTTTAGCGGTAACACCGGAACACTTAATATAACATGAGACTCATGATGATTGTTTTGTCGCTACTATTCCGGTCTTTGAAAGTATTAGTACTAGTAGTAAAAAGTAGTACTTGTGTAAGGTTGATGCGAATTTCAAAGCTGTCGCGAGAGCTAGCGTCCACTTCTTGGGGTCAGTGTTTGTTTTTATACTGACATTTGGATCTCACTGATAACTTACCCGTCGAATATTCTACACACCTCTTAAATATAAATGTGTGTTTGTTGTTTAAGATTGTTCCAGGCTGCTCGTAAAATTTCAGACAAGAATTTAATACTTGCCAACTAAAGCGGTTTTGAAAGTTTGACCGCCCGGCGTCCGATTGAAGTTGTGCGGAAACAGTGAAAGACGCTGTCAGTGAACGTTACTTGGCTTATTTTGTGCAGACCGGGTCTGGAAAAGTATTTTAGAAAGCGCTGCTTTGGATTCAAAGCACGTGTCCGTTTGAAGAAGGTGTGTAATTGGGTTCTGAGGCATACATGGAATTCCCAGATGTCTATAAAATGTAGGGCTCGTTTGGCAGGTCATTGGAAGGTGGAGAAGGTTAAAACCTTTAGCACAAACTTTATTTTTACGGCTTCAACAGTAAGCAATTTTGATATTTTTTTCATTTGGTAAAAAGAATAAATTGGTAAGTAGGGAAAGAGAAGCAATACAATACAAGCAAATAAGCCGTAGTATTATCAATGAAAGTACATGAACAAATTAAACTGTGATTGATGAAAATTCCGTGGCATATATAGTAGAGATCTATGCTATATAATGTGTAACCTTTTTTAAATACAGCTAAACAAGAAGGAAGATATATGGTGAATTCAGTTGTTTAATGAACGATATTAAAAAATTGGGCCTACCGAAAACAAAGTCTAATAAATATTAATAAAATATGCATATGCGGGCACGTGCTGTAAGTAGTGCTAAAACGAGCTTTATCTCCAAATATGGTATGTGATATGATAGCACTTTAAGTAAAGACAATTAACAACACCTATACGAAAAAGGCTAAATTAAAATACCGGAAAAATCCGTTAGCCACAGACTATGGATTTACTAATGTTAAATTGCTATATGATCAAGTACGAGTTTCCTATGTGCTGAACGATTTTGGCAAGAAAAAAAGTTACTGAGGCACCTGAATGAAACTTATTTTTACCAGATGTTCCTATTTTTCTTAAAAGTCACGTGAAACGAACAGATGTTTGGTCGCCGCATGGACACGCCTTCACATACACTAAACGGAGAATGCTCGAAATACGTTTTCTACATGAATTATTGTCTTTCTTAATCAATCTTAAGGCGAATAGTCGCGATTTACGCTCGTTGCATTTTCATAAATACGGATTTCTTTGAAGCGATTGCGGAAAACGTCGGATTTCAAACGAAAAAAGGTTGGCATTAGTCGAAGTTTTCCGCCGTAAGAGGTAAGAGCAATGAAAAATATTATGTGACCAGAAAATTTTTCCACTCATAAGTTAAACAGGAAAACGAGTATCGTGTAATATATTAGTGGCAAAGATATCATTGAGTTTACTTTTTATCAAGCTTGCAACCACCGTAAAGAAAAAACGATAATGTTTTATGAATGACTCCTGAATAAAAGGAAGCATCTGATTCAAACAGAAATACTAGGCGGGATTTTTAGGTATCTGTGCCACTGGGAACGTTATTTCACCGTGACTTATGAGCTTGAAGATTCCTTTTTGCATTTTGCAATGTTACCTGCGCGTAAGCGGTTGTTACCCAGCCTGAAGTAGCTCTGAATTTGCTGATGCAATCCAGTGTGATTTTCCAGATGTGAGGCCTGCCTTGCAGCAATACAAAATACTAAACAAAATGTTATAGGACTAGGAATATAATTGCAAAAATACAGATTTTTATTCCTCCAACAACAAACTTTCATATTTTAAGTTATTTAGTTTGAGTATATCATCTAGTAATGTCGGTTCCGATATATGTGCCATTTTCATGTCTGGATAAGTTTATTTTCTTCCAAAATGACCCCAGTTTTCAGTTTTTTTGAAATACCGTTTAAAGTAGAAATGGGAAATCATTGTATAAATCCGAATGGTTTCTCTTCATTCTTCATTTTTAGTTCGCCAAGAAAAAAAATATATGCAATATGATCAACCGAAAATTTCGCGGCGTAGAATAATCGTAATAAAATAGCTTTTAACGAGCCCTGGGGATTCTGGCACGGGCTAAAGCACTTGTGTGTTACACAGTACAAGGCTTAGCAGAAAGCGAACCCTTGGCTTTGACCAAGGAAGAATATAATTCACCAGAGGGAATCGATTCCTCATCTTGAAATTACTCTGTCCGTGTTATCTTAAACCTGACGCCGTCATTTTGAGAACAAGAATATCACATTTGCCAGGCTTTCGGCTGAAATCTCTCACGACACGAGATCAAGAAAAAATCCTTAGCAATTCGAACATCACAATTGCTTTCATCTTTGTGCTTTCCATTTTAAAACGATCAAACTGAGTATAAATTATTACAGCAGCAAAAAAAAAAAAAGTATTGTCATCAGCCAATTTTCCTGAGGTGCTTGCTGACATTCCACAGTATAGGCCTATATTACTGTTATATCTTACTATTAAATGTACTTTAGTTTGAAACGCATATGTAAACACACATTTATTGCAAAAATATAAGTCGCACAACATGCATTTCGAGACTTTACAAGCCGAAATGTTCAGTCTGGTGTCTATTTATTAAGCTGAAGCACGAGGCTGACAGTTTCCCTGATAACGCCGGCAGGTGCGGTTTGCTCTACTCGCTTCACCTGCGCGTAATATTTCAGTCTATCGTCAGTAAATCATATACATTAGTTCATAATTACGTTAGCTAAGTTATTTAGCTGAACTCAAAACTCAAACTACTCAAGCCTCTGCTTTTTAAAAAATAGTTCGCAAAGTTAGCCACGAACTATAGCCACGAGATAAAAAAGCTGAATTGCCTGTCGAATCATTTAATTAATTTATATACAATCGAATTAATATACAATATTAATATACAATCGAAATTATGATCGCCAGGAAAAATATCTGCGTGTGGTAACTATCTAAATAAACAAGGTATTGACTCATCCACAGCAGATTCCCTATGAATGTTGTGTAAATTGTACATATGCATTTGAGTCTTGCAAGAATGTGCGCGCACGTGCTTCTTATAATAACATCATACCAGGAATAACAGAAATGTAACATAACTGTACAAAATTTATAGTAACATTGCTAACGTTAATAGTAACAGGCCAAGGGTGGAAATATTTCCAAACCGCCTAATGTTACAGTACAAGAAATGAGAAACACCTGCTTCTCTCAGCCAGCCCGCGGTGCGGGACTTATTCAACGTAACAGCGACGTCAACGTCACAATGTAGTCCTTATTAAAGTTGTTGTTGCTTTTATTTGAAAATAAGAATTAAATCAAAATTTCCTTCCATAAAAAAAAATCTTTTGGGTTTTAAAATAAGCCCAAGCAAAAACAAGTAAATGTTTTGCACATGAAGAACATTAACAAAAAAAGAATACTTCTACTGCACCTGTTTGTTTCTATATGCCAATCGATATGATCCGTGTGAAATAAATACGCTAATTTACATGTTTGACATAAACTCCGAACCATAACATTCACGTACAAAGTGTTAAACACACTTTAGTTTTAGAACAACAAACTAAAAAAAAATCGCAGTCTACTCCGTGTATGACGGTTGTTTCACTAGCTTTACTTACTGAGATTATTACTGTTCATATTTGCAGGTCACGTCATTCAACGAACCCTGGAGCCATGTAATTTATGTAAGTAATTTTATCATCCTCAAATTCCTCAAATTCTTTGCACAATGTGTGGTCACAAATGGCCTCCATCTCGTGTGAATAATTTCACTGAAACTCGTTTTGGAAACACACAAACAAGGTCCATATAATTAGTGCCATCGCACTGTATACTAAACGTTAACATTTAAGATTAATTAAATTAAATCAAATTAAATTAAGGGGCTCCTTTCCCATGGAACGTAACGGAAATGAACTCTTACTTAAACAGCTTCTAAATAGCTTTTAACATTTTCTAGTAGAACCGCGGCTTTAATGGTGTTATTAACGTGTCATTTCTGACAGCTGCTGAAGAAAAAGAGCTTACATTGTGGACTTTACCAAGTGTAAGAAAATGACAAACATTGCTAATTGGCTGAAACGAGTGACCCAGTACGATTGTTCACTTTGAGTATGTCTACAAGTGAGTGGATGATTGGGTGTCATTGGAAGCAGATGCCGGAGCATTTAAATCAATTAATCATTTAAATCAATCAATCGATTGTGTTGTTCCAGCGCAGAACCTTAAACAAAACCACCAAATAAATTCAACGATCTGTAACATTACGCTAAATTTTCTTTTTTTGTACAGTTGAACTAACTTAAAAGATTAGGCCTACAATTTCAATTTGCTCAGGATTATGTAAATACATGTGTCGAAAAAACAATTTTCAGCGACCAACAGGAACATAAATTGAAATATAAGGTAGGTGGGTCTCACGTATTGCGTTTTTGGTAACGTTGCAGTATGTCTATAGTCCAGGGATGTCAAACTCCAGTCCTGTGGGGCCAGAGTCCTGTGTAGCTTAGTTCTTTCCCTGTTCCACCACAAATTATTTCGCTCTAGAGCTGTGTAGTAATTAGCAGAAGGAGTTGAATCAGGTGTGTTAAATGAGGGGAAACCCAAAAATGTGCACTCCGGCCCCCAGGACTGCAGTTTGTCACCCCTGCTATAGTCCTTCATTCCTAATATTATTTAATCATTTTGTGAGGACCCCATTTACGGCATTCTCGGCTTTTAACATTTCGCCACATATTCAGAAAATTGATTATTCAGAATCTAAACATGTGTGCTTCCCATTTGTTATTGTTTTTCAAGATCAATTTTCATTTTAATCGTAAGGACCGATGTGAGATGTCTCGCAGCGTTGTCACTTATCTGATGCGTCTTAAAATAAACTACAATGTGAAGTCGAGTATAGCATATTGTTTCATACACTACAGGTGCCGGTAACGTGCCGTAGTCACAAATCCAGCGTCTTTCGTTCATCTCCAACGTTTCCAATCAAAATTGAACAATTTTCGTGTTAGAGGTCTGTTTATGGTTTTCATTTCTTTATCTTTAAATGTTTATTAAACACTCACAGTGGACTTATTAAACAAACATAGCACCATGCAGTTTATTTAATAATTCCATTACTTGCATAGTATAAAACCTAGCCACCAAACGCAATATTAATCTTCATAGAAACGCTGAACAGTCCGAGCCTGAATCCAGTTGAATCCAATGACTTTCCTTGGGGACCTTTTTTTGTACTTGTTGCAAGTATATTTACGCATCCTAGATATGAATTGTTTTATTGTTGTTCCTGTGTTTGTACCCCCTGAATCGAATCATTTTTTTTTCTTAATATGCAGCAGTAAACATATTAAAATTGGGTGTATGTTAAGGAGAGTCAGTCTTGTAAAGCAAGTCTGAGCCTCTTGCCACGTGAGAAGCTACGTCACTGTCCAAGATTTCTGAAGGATGAGTGCAAATTACACAGCACTCTTGCTTTAATATGATGTTCTTCACAATAGGGATCCACGAACCCACTGTGTCACTTAAACTCATCGCGAACATAAACCCATTTCGGAAGTTCACGTATTTCATTATTCGGACTTTCTACCTATGGAAACTGCAATAGAATGAACTATAATTACATTAAAAAGACGTATAGCTTCTAAAAATTGCAGTAAAATTGAATTCTAGTAGTAAACAAGGTGCATTTGAAATATTCATAAAAGCACCTGCACCATTTTTATATCGAATTGGACAAATGTTTATCTTATTTTATAATGATATGGCATTTAACATTATTGAGATAGACCTAACTGATATGTGCGGGACAAACCACTGGATAATGCTTTAGCGTAATGTGTAAAGTGAGAAAAGTCTGTTACTGATGGGTAAAAAAACTGTAAATTAACCCCTCAGGCCATATACGCAGAAAAAAACAATTAAATGCATAACTGCAGAGGAAAAGAAAATATTGTAGACCGCTGTTTTAAAGAGCGCCATGCACGGAAGCCTTTCGGGCCAGTAATGACGATAACTGGAGTCCTATGCCATGTACCACGCCACAGTTAATCTATCCGTACAAACATACCGATTTCGGTAACTATCGTACATAGAGGTCCGTCGACGGTGCTACAATTCTTGTAGCCAACTCGAGGTAGTCTAACACTTCCTAAGTACTCTTACTGCATTTTGGCAAATGCCTGCTTCATTTAAGGGAGAAATCTGCTGGCCGCTCCCAACTGCTTGGAAGGGAAGGTGCGGCGTCTTAAATATCCATCGAGCTGGGAGAATTCCTACCGTAAGTGAAAAAATATTGATACAGGCCGATGGGTATGACTGCAGTTCCCTCGAAATTTTCAAACGTGTAAATCTAAAACAGCAACTTTAGTCTGCACTGCTTTCTGCACAAGGGCCCTAAACCTCCATAGAAAACTGAGCCTTATGACGTCATCAGAAAGCACTTTTATTTCGATCAATATTACATTAAATTGCGGGAAAAATACAACTGCAATCATATTGCTTATAAAAGGAAAATTGGTGCCATTAGGTGTCGATTCATTCTACAATAACAACGTCTGAAATTATATGATTTACATAAACATAATTCGTGTGTGTACATAGTAGAGTACATGTGATATAGTAGTACATTGGATGTTATGGAATAATCAATTCTACGTGTATATTAGCAGGATCATTGTTCATTTTTTAAGTGGTGCGTTATTTAGAGTTACAGTTGCTGTAGGCCTGCCCATTTATCCCGATGGATACTTTACCGCAGCAGTACAGGTCTGCCTGAAGTTGAGGACCACCCTCAACGGACACGAGCATTGCACCTGCCTGGACTCCAATCAGTACCTTATGGTTGCAGATCCATAATCACCTGGTCCACCTCATTATGTGCAGACTATCCAACAGCTCATAAACACACAAAAAAGGACTAAATACTTGTTATATAATATAGTTGTGTAATACAGTCATATAATTCAAAGTCCCTTTCTGTAAGAAGCTATATAGGTCTACTAAAACTGGGAATGTTTGCCAGTCCTCTAAACTGGACGGTTGCAGTCTCCTTTCTCTTACTTATACCACACTGTAATCTCTAAACCGTTCAAACTGAGGTTTAAAGCACAATTCACACTTATTTTGAGAGTAGATAAAAGGACGTGACAGTTTTTTGTTTGTATAGATACAAAAGACACTTTGTTACTTTCTTGGATGCATATTAGTGTCCATTGGCTTATAAATTGTACATTGCGGGAATCTATAGATTAAAGGCATCCTTAAACTTGCAATCCGGGCCCTCGGGCTTTATTCAGTTCCCAAGAATAAAATAAAGACAAATGGCAGTCAAGTTCAAATGTTAAAAGCGGTTATTTTATCGTTTTCTCGGCATTGTATTTGTCACCAGCTGTCACCTTAAGCTACCATTTAAGGCGTTTTGTACCGTGAACAGACTGAAGCCGCGCCTTCTGCAGCCAGGCGCGGCGCTCTTTTCCGTCACGCACCCTTCGCTTCGCCGGGGCGGGCGATCCTGTGCCGGCGCCGTCCGATCGTCTGTGATTTACAGGTCTCGGCTGTACTGTAAATGGAACCACATTGTGCCGTGTTTCATATCGCCGTAACCCCCGAGGAAAGGCTTGTTCCGATTACGGATCCCTTCAGAAGTGTGAACTGAGAGTTTTTTGTCTGGCACTGGGAAAGGAGACTAAAGGCGTAGGAATGTGGCGGAGGCGCACATTTCAAGACCGCCGAATGCTTGTTTTAAAACTCCGAAAGTTATCAAAGAGCCCACCAAAGTGTCTCTTTCTCCTTTGGCAACTGTAGCTCAGATTTTTAATACCGTGCATATTCCCGTTAAGCACGTTAGGAGATTTAAGTATTCACTTGCCATATTGCTGAATTCTAGTACAGAAAACTATTATTATCCAATTCGTTTATTTAAACAACATTTATAAATATAGGAACGAGTGGGCTTGCTAATATAAATACTTGGAAAATCTATACCTTATCTCTTCAGAATATGAAAATATTAAACTTTCTGCTTATGTTAACCTATTACCACCGCACAGGATGTTGTTTTATATAAGGATAAATCATAGTGCATGATGAATGAATGCAAGGTGTGTAAAAAGGCAATTCAGTAAAAATGGTAGATTTGCTGTGGAATTTTCTAAATAATTATGAATCTATAGGAAAACAAGATGTGACAGGCGGTGACAGGCCGCATTCGGGGTGTCGGTCTTTAAATATGGTAAAACGTGTTATGATAATTACACACTGACTTAGGTAACTGTGGATTTCCCCAGAGCCTCAGATATGCCTGAGGCATTGTAGTTTATAAATTGAGAAATATGGCTTTAATGCCATTAATCACTGCATGCAAAGACGCAGGAACTGGGGGGGCAGGGGGTGCTCCCCAATTTTTAATTTGGATTCATTCATCTCCCCGATAAATTGACCTACTGTATTTAAATTATTAAGTTGTGTCCCCTCTAATATCTCGCGCTGCCCCATGGCGTTGACTGTATCTCTCTTGAAAAATAGTTTAGTATCTGCACATGGGGGGGGGGGGGCACAGCAGTTAGCACTGTCACCTGGGATCTGGGTTCAAGTCTCCGTCAGGGTTCCATGCGTGTGGAGTTTGCATGTTCTCCCTGTGTTGGCGTGTGGTTTCTTCCAAGTACTCAGAGTCCAAAAATATGCTGAGGCTAATCAGAATTACTAAATTGCCCATAGGGGTGTGCTAATATATGGTGAGTGAATGTGTCTTGCGATGGGTTAGCACCCCATCATGAGTTGTTCCCTGCTCTGCACCCATAGACTCTGGACCCCCTGTGACCCTGCATTGGATAAGCGGTTTCAGAAAATGGATGGATGTATGGATGTATGGATCTACATACAACTTTCCCAAGCTTGCAGAATGTTTAGGAATTTGGATAGGGAACAGTTTGGGTGTTATTCCAACAAGACCCTGGAGACCAAAGGAAAGAGAGTTCATGCAGAATATGGAAGTCATTTTCTGATATGGAAGCTCTTTCAAGGAGTAGAACGTTCTGAGATGGGCACGCCCCCCCGTCCAATTGGCCGGGATTTGAGCAGAGCAGCGCGTGTCCCTCTCTCATGCATGACCCTTGCGCCTTGGGATGCCACCCAGGCAGCAGGCACAGCGAGGTCACGCCGCCTTCGGGGGATACACAATGATGTCACGGGCAGGAAGCGGCCGGCGAGCCCCAGCTCTCCGGAAAGCGGGCCCGGCGTTCTGCGAGGTTCGACGGGGGCCCTGTGAAAATAAACAGGCAATCATAGGGCGGCGCGGGCGTCCACGGCGGCGTGGGGGAGATCCGTGGCTGAAGGACGCCAATCGCTCGCTCCGGGCTCGAGTTTATTTGTGCTGCCTCGCCATCCGTAAACAGCGGGTCCCTCTTCGCTGGGAAGGGTAAACGGAACGTCGGATGGATAAACATCGCAGGGTCCTCACATGTGCCTGCTAACGGTCGGGCCTTTTTGAATGCCTGTATATTTCACTATAGTTACGACAACCCCCCCCCCCAAAAAAGGATAAAAGATTATTTTGTGAGGGGAAAATGAAAGAACGCGTGCTGGTGTAGTGAAAACTTTTCTGCTTTTATGTGCGCTTAACCCTCTTTGCTCTGAAATCATACACCTCCTTATCCTTCCCGTCATCGCTTGGGCTAGTGGTTGGAATACATTAAAAACCATATCTAGTCGTTGGAAAAAAACGTAAAGTATGCATTTTTGAATTAGCCCAAACCGAAAATAGCTCCAAATCGCTGAGCGCCGCCAGCATCTCGATTAGCTGGCGGGAGAATTCGATACTTTGAAAGCCGCGGTAGCTTCGCGCGCCGTTTGACGGAGGTGGCAGCGATTCCCGTCCCGAGTCTGACGTGGGGGGGCAACAGTGAATGTGCACTTGTTCCCTGGATGGCAAGGCCTGATGCCATGAGAATTTCACACACTAGAGTGCGTAAATTCAACATAGATGATGTTTAGACACGCCACACCACCATGGGCTTAAAAACAGAAGATGATGCAGTTGTCTGGGTCACTGCATGCAGATGTTATCATCTCTGTCTTACTGGGCCTTCAGAGTCCATGGGCATCAAGCTACAGTTCACACTGAGAATGGAAACATGACTTTGGACACCGCAGAACCTGCAGACGCCCCATGACGACACATGGAGAACATGCAAACTCCACAGACATGGAGCCAGGCTGGAGACTCAAACCTTGGTTTCTGAGGTGTGAGACAGGAGTGCCCACTACTCTGTCATCATGCTGCCCTTAATAATAAACATATATACTCTGCAGGATCTAGGTAAAGAAAGTCACACTGAAGGTAATGAAAACATGAGCTCCAGTTGGGAGTTTTACAGAAATGTGACAGTTTTTTTACAACAGCTGCCAACAGAATATTTAATAATCTATGGAACTGAAAATAAAGTGTTTATCTAGGACAGTGTCACAGTAAGCCAGGAATCTAATCCAGGTAGCATAGGGGACAAGGTTGGGACACCAGACCATTGCAGGGCACACACTGAGTAATTTAGTGATGTCAGTTCACATAACTGCATGTTTTTGGACACCAGGAAGAAACTGAAGAACACTATGAAAATGTGCCAATTGAACATATTCCGGGACAGAGATGGGATTCAAACACACAACCCTACTGGGGTTAGGCGACGGCAAAAGCCACTGCACCACCATGCCACCTCTGTGTCGTGTTGTGGGCAATGGCGAACATGTACTGGTGTGTCGGTGTGCTGCGTGGGTTGCCGGGGTAACGTCCCAGGACGTGGGGCTTCCCCAAAGCCGGTTTGATTCACTCAGAATCAGATCGGGGAGTGTGAGCATGTTTGATGGCTAATGGGACACTTAGCGTTAAAGCACTGAGCTCTTAGCAGATGATTGGGACATCCGGCTGGAGCTGAAGTCTATGTGCGTTTTCCTCCATCGCCCCCAGACCCCTGCACTCCATTGAGGAAGCCGCTCTCACTATATAAACAGAAGTGCCGTCCCTCAAGGGAAAAGGCGCAAGGTTTTGTCATGAGGAGGTGTCTTCTCTACCTCCCACTGTGTAAAACAACAGCAGATATGAGGGACAGTGACAGAAACGGTCACCCCCCCGCCCCCCCCACCATGGCCATGGGCTGCTCTGACGCCAGTGATGTACCTGTCAGTCCCTCTGCCTCATAAACCCATCCAATCCATCTTGAAGGAGACACACACACCCACTGAAATTCCAATGCCACCCCCCCCACAACTCCCTGAATACACAAAGTCTAGATCTGCATGCTCAGAAATATAGGCCTTCCTCGAGACGCATGCACACACACAAACACATGCATGCAGGCGTTAGGTAAACACAGGCCTACCGAATTATAGATCCGTGCAACATAGACCAGTGTAAATTACACAGGGACAGACTACACAGTAAGGACTGAGTTTTCCGCGATCATGGATCAGAGAAACTCTCACTGTGGGACTTTTGTTTCTGTGTGGTACTGTCGCCTCTGTTCCCATAATTAGCTTTTAGTGCCACTCCCTCCAGCCCTCCCCAGGGGGCGCTAAGCCGTCTGCTTTAATTAAACTGAGGGCCCACTGGGATTATGCAACAGAGCAGCACTCTGCCGTGTATCAGTGAAGTCCTTACTCCTTCGACTGCTCTCTGGGGAACTTTGAGGGTGCTGTCTTATATCCTGAAACACCTCCTTTCATTTTTTTTTGGCTCAGAAGCTCCCTGTGAAACATATGCCCCCACCCCCCCCACTTAAAGCTGGAGAGACCCCCCATATGAAGAAAAGCGATTGGCCTTTAAAACCTGGGAAAATGGAAAAAGCTCACAGACACTTTTTAGGAAAAGGAATGAAACTGGAGTCTGAATCCAGGTGGGAAAAATCAGAATTAGTTTTAGGTAGATTTGTTTTCTTATTTTGATATATCTAATTTTTGCTACTTCTAGGTAACGTTTGTCCCATTATTTTTTCTGGCAGAAAAATGATATTTCAGGAATAACCTACCCATTTGTTTTGGATCTGATCAGGGCCCTTTACAGATGCCATTCATTTTCTCTCTGTTACTGGTCATACTCTGGCTCTGATGCCGTTCATACTCCAGCTATGCTGCTGCAAATACTCCTTCAGCAGCACCTGATGTGCCCCACAATACCTGAAACTCTTCTACTAGGTGCCTGACTTATGATCTGGCTTCACAAATGCCCACGCAAAGAGGACTCTTCCGGTAGTCACCATCTGCAGGACCGTCCGTTCCCCAGGGCTGAAGAACTCCCTGTAAATCACACAAACCTTTGTCGGATTCCAACACCATGACGGGAGGAGAGGCACAAATTTATCAGCGACGTGGCATGACCTAAAAAATCCAAACTTCCTCTCTCCATGGCCAGGGGGACCTGCCCTTTTGTTAAAACAATAATCATTACATCATTAAAGGCTCATTTAAAACAATAACCACAATGTAGCCTTTTGTCTTTAGTGATATAAAATAAAGTAGAATAGCATGACTTCAAACCATCAACATAAGAGTTTGGGAATCAAATCACAGCAGGACAAAGGACAAAGCCTGGCCAAGATAAACACAGATAGAGGAATGCTTTCTTTCCTAAACTGCAAAATGTTTATACATTCAGAGCTCCGGTACATGTATAAATTAATAGATGACAAGCTGTTGGACCAAAGGCCTCCGTGTCGACCTTCTTAATTTGAGTTTGGTCAACAATTTGGGGGGGGGGGGGGGGGGGGGGGGGGGCCAAAAAAAAATTGTTTGGGGGGGGAGAAAAAGAAGACCCACCCAGCCAAACACGAAAGATAAAAAAAAA
>JAODKC010000049.1:2763569-2794359 GCA_026777985.1 Mormyrops attenuatus | reverse complement strand
GCAACTTAAGTCTCGCCGCTAGTTTTGCCCAACCGTCACGTCACGCCCCACCCCCCCATTGCAAACCCGGGATGGAAAAAAGCCAAACCAAAAATTACAACCCCCCCCCCCCCCAATACCAACCACACCTCCCCTCTCCCTCCTTTTCATCAAGTTGTTAAAGTGGGCCGGATACTTTGTTTACAGAAGAACAGCCCATATTGCCCAGCGTGGGGGGGTGGGCTAACCGCGACTCACCCTTAAATCAAATTTACAGTAACTGAATCTAAACAGAGAGGGTCTGGATGGGGGGGGGGACCGGATCACATTAGAGTTCGGCTCGCGGGCTCACCGGGCGAGTTGTGCTTGGCTGTAACGTAAACCAAAGTCTCGACCCTGGATCGTGTCTAATCTATTAGGCCGCTATGAAGAGAGAAGCAGTGTGAGGGCTTGTCGCCTTGGAGACCTCTTCTGAGCATGCTCCGTGGCGCTTCTGCGGTGAGCACTCAGCATCATTACGCAGTCTTCTGAGATTATATGTCTTCAGTGTCACTGTCATTCATGTGAGAAGTTCTAGCAGGACTGTGGGCTTTTTGCTACCTTATGGAAGCCTCCCTAGCAAAACAATGGCTTGGAAATATAAAAGAAAATCATCCATCCATCTTGAAAAAATTCAGATCCAGGTTAGGGCTATGGTGAGCATATTCAATTCAAGTATATTAATTTTTATGTGGCTCCTTTCGCAACAGAGTCACCCCAAGGCGCTTTACATGGGTGTGTTGTGATATATTATAACATCATTAAGACAGAATAATACAGAAACAGGGGAAAGAAGACAAAGAAAAGAAAGCCTGATGACAGCAGAGGAGAGGAACCAAAAAACTCCCAAGTAGGGAGAAAAAAAGTTAAAATGTATATCACAGGAGGCACAGAGCAAAAGGCAGGGGACACCCTGGATGGGATGCAGCCCGCTGGGGGCTCTCTCTCTCTCTCACACACACACACACACACACACGTTAAACAGAGACACCATTTCACATAAGTGCATGTCTTTACATTATGGGAGGATCCCATGCAATCCGGAGTAATGAGAACAGGGGCATTTGCTTCCCACCCCCAGAGGGATGGGGAAACTGGGCTACCCAATGCACCCCTATGAACGTACAGATAAAAGGTTGGTTTGTAAAACTGTTAGCTAGTAACTATATTAAAGTTTTTCCTCTGTTCCGTGACACTGTTTTTCAATCATCTGGTTCTCTGGTTGATCCGTCATTCCGTAATCACCTGCGATGTCTCTGTGTTCGAAGTGGACTTCTCCACCCACCGGGGCTGCGTCCTCGGGGAGTCGGCACAGTCACGGCAGAGGCGTGTCAGGTTCACCGATGCCGCGGGCTGAGAACATTCCAGCTGTGCTGGGCTGCACAGCCCTCGCTGTGAAATGCGCACTGAGTGAGCTCAAGATGCCGTGGTCCATCCAGACCAGGAAAAATGTCAAACGGTCACGGAAAACAGAAAATGGGGAAACTGTTACAGATTGACTGGTCTCCACATGAGTGGATTAAGGATGCAAGATCACATTGAAGGCTCCTCTAGACCTATGTCACATCTCACACCCTTCGGTCGGTAAACTTTTTTTTTTTGTTGCTCCCTCCACCACGTGAGAAGTGTCACTCCAGATGGTTCTCCTCTGCGGTTCTCTGGTGGTGGAATGAGTGTCCAAACCACATCATCAGATTGTCCTTCCATCTATGGGAAACGCCTGAAGACCCATCTGTTCTACAAGCTTGATGCCTCTTTACATTCCCTGAAGGTTCTTTCATCATTGAATAGTCTTATCAGGGTCTTACTTTGTTTGTAGTTGTGTAGCTCCTTCTCCAGTCCTGCTTAAACTCATACCTGGACATTCACTGGAAGCTCAGGCTAGCTGCACTTATGCCTAATTGACTCCTTGAAAGCATGTATGTTTACAATGTAGTAGTTACCTCGTTTGGGACAAAAGCATCTGACAAATACGTTGAATGTAAATATTAAAGCGTCTCCCAGCCTCCTGCTCTGTGCTCCTTGTAATGGGCTCCAGGTTCAGCGTTACCCTATTTTAGATAAGTGGTTATTAACATAGATGAGATATTGATTTGTCCCCATCATACAGGCAAAAAGTTTTATATAGCTCTGCCTCAATTTACCGTCAGACTTCAAAGTCACGTTTTAGCGGGCAAAGCAGCTTGTAAACACAGCTTTGGCTCATAGCTCAGTAAGCAGAGTTGTCTTAAGTGACTTGCTGGGGTAAAATGATATGCTTTTCAAAGGCCAGCCTAAATTCACTGAGCGCTTAAAAGTGGAGAGATACAGCCTTCACTGTCACCCGAAACGAACGCAGCACGACAGACTTGGAAACAGATTAAAACAGATCAGTATTGCAGAATGCGAGTGTATACCGGGGGGGGGTGAACTAAAAGATTCAGGTAATGGATGTGACAATGTATCATTACTAATGAGATTATATATAAAAATTAGAAAGTGAATGGCAGATATTTTTGCTAAATCTCTGGATCGTATTAATGAGCTGTATGGATAATCAGTGCAAGTAATTAAATTATACATTAAAACTACCTACAAAGCATAATTAGATGACGTTTGGATATTCAGTATTAATCTATGATATAATCTATATTCATGTCGACAGCTTATATTTCATACTACCTTATGATCTACTGTAGTAAAAGTAATGACTTGTAAATAAAAATAATCACATAAACAAACATTTATCTCAATTAAAAAGTTTAAAAAAAAATGTTAGTTTAAAATATCAAAAAAAATCATAAATGATACTAAATGACAATAAGTGAAACGGTAAACTGAGCAGAAATTCCTATGTTCTGTCGACTTCCTGGAGGTGCCGCGGGCAAATCCCATCATTCAAAAAGCGTTTTATTTGTTTGCGTGGAAGCCAACACCCCCAGGAAGCCGCGGACGAGCGGTAACAGAATCCCTGAAGGATCGTTACAGTCACGTAAAAAACCTCACAAGGTCACCGCCAGGTAGCCCCCGAGGGCGGCGCGGACCGTCGCCCCCACAGACAGGGGAGGGAGAACGGCCGAAAGGCCAAAAAACAGATGGTCGCTAATCACCCCATGTGGCTAAAACACACAGGGTCTGAGTGGGCAGACGCCTGCTAGCCAGCCGCTGTTTACTGTTATTGCGTCCGTGGCTCCCGTCCGCCACTTTTTGAAGTCCACCGTGGCGGAAAAAGCCCACGGCAGGAATCTCTCTTGACAACAGAGGATGTTTAGTAGGACGAACCGGTGGAGAAGCGGCTTGGTGCTTCAAAGGCCTCAAAGATGCCAACTTACTTCGGTCTTCCCCGTGAGGGCATCAAACAGGGGAAAACCGCCTTAATACCCCCTACGTCACTAGAGGGGGAGAAAGCTTCTCTTTTCAGTTGTAAATCATGTGACGCAATGAGACTTTACTCTAATGAAGATAACATTGTGCCTTTGGTGATTCATCTGTTGGGTCTCCCTTGGGACGTAAAATGTAAACAAAGATGTAAATGACAAGAATGGATGTGAAAAACATGTAAAAAAAAAAAAAAAACTCAGAGACTGCTGTAATTTTTCCATAAACTCTGTGCCATTAACAGGCAACCTTTAAATTCTCTGAAGCTGGCAGCTAGTCCAAGGTTTTGCCAAGGTGCTGGAAAGGCTTTGGCACATGTGCAGGTTTCTAACCCTTGTGTATGTAAGGCACTATCAGCCGCATCACTCCCGACATGGCAAAAAAAAAAAACGCGGGGATTCATTTGCGCCGGCAGGCCGCAGCCAGACTTGTGAAATCTGGTCGTTACGATCAGATCAAAAGAAGAACGGAAACAAAAGCAAAACAATACAGTAAATCCATCCTCCATAACTTACTAAATAAGATCTCATGGAATAATAGTTCTTTTAAGGCCTCTAGAACATTCCGTGTGAGTGTTGCATAGCGACCGACAAATAACAGCAAATATTCTGCTGCTCGATCAGGAGCCGAATTCTCATTTGATGGTGTTCAGGAGAGGAAAGAAAAACAGGACGATAAAAGGAAAGATAAAGGAAATCACTCTTTGCCCTGGAACGTGTTTAAGTGCAGTTGTATCCCTTCCCACAATATCTCACATGCACTCTTCATTTCCAAGCCTTCTCTATGAACTTGCCCGTTTATCCACTGCTTGAAGTTGACGTCTATGGTCCTAGAAGACCATCGAGAAGGCGAGAGAAGAGGAACTCAGCATCATGAAGAGTAAGAGTAGGGACAGGCCTGGTGATATTAAAAAATAAGCATTGGGTCAGTGGTCAGGACTGCACTCAGAGGGAGTCTAAGATTTCTGTTAGACATTTGGTGTATGTTCTTCAGCCTTCTGATTCTCTTGGATACTAGAATCATGGGTCAATTAGCCTTAGGCATCTCTGAGCAAAACAAAACTGGACCTCAAGCTGTAGGTGTCACTTATGTTCCAGGACTCCATCATGCAGAGCCACTTACCCGTGAAGCTGGGGACAGTATATCCACACCGGGTAACATGGAGCCGGCAGCTCACCTGACTGCATGTTTTGGACACGCAGAGCTGGGAGACAGGCACTGAACTCACAGCCCCAGACATAGGAGTCCACAGTGCTAGATGCTGATCCATTGCTTTGCTCCATTATTGCAATAAATTATTCTCAGAACAGGAAAAGCGCTACATGAAAGTTGACACAACAACTGTGCAAACTAGTCCTCATTCTCTGACAAAGTGTGCTGGGTGAAGCTAGTGTTGTGGGGAGGAGCATAAGACATTCACAAGTGCGGTCTTAGCCTAAATGAGTGTAATGAGGCATACCTCGCTACAGCGTGAAGAGGCTGTCACACCAGATTGCCATAGCGATCAGGGGTCCTTCCTGCGCTGCACTACATTAGTGAGAAATTTCACCCCACACAGGGGTGGGGGCATTCGTTTGCACCCCATTCCCAGTGAAAGCAGCACAGAGGGTTACATTCCAGGATTTTGGCTGTTGGAGAGTTAAATGCAGGAGTGCTTGTGCCAGGTGACCCACTCACTCACTCACACACACACACACACACACACACCTGTGAGGCTCAATGATGGCTATCACAGTTTTCTTTTGCCGCTTTTCCACTACCACCAAGAATCGAGCCGTATTGTAAACTAGCGGTTTTCCATTGTAAATTGTCCAAGCTGTCCCTATGCTGACATGGGCTGAAAATGTGACCAAACAGAGATGGCTGCATCCCACCATCTGATTGATCGAAATATATAGAGATAGGGGTGTTCTGCGTTGATATGCATGGATTACTGTATCTGAAGGGGGAAAGGGCATATTCTATACATGTCATTATTCGTAGTATCGCGCATCACACATGTATTGGTGTATTCCTGAAAACTGAGAACTTGAATATTTCCAGACACCTACTTTAAAAAAAAAAAAAAAAAAAAAGTACTACAGAACAGCTGAACAGAACGGATTTGTAGTGCGAATATATGCAAGCAAATGCTAATTCTGCTAGCGTTAGATGCAAACATAAGACGGCGATTCTCACAGACGTGGTAGCGGAAATTAGCACACAATAAATCATGATGTACACCATGTGGACAGTAAATAAGCGTCTCTTCAGTTTTACGTCACTCTCTCTCCAAACCTGGTGACGCATTTACCGAGCCGACCCTTCTACAGGTGAAAACCAAAGCAAGCTGGAACCGCGCCGTAACTAGTCTTTCTTCGCGGTGCGGCTCGGATCCGGTATGCCAGTGTAAAAGCGCCATTTGAGTCACATTACATTTTTCAAAGTCAATTTGCATGTGGAGCCACGCTGGTGCCTTTAATGACACTCTGACGCGTTTCGCGTTTACCTGAAGCCCAGCGTCGATGCCGCCATTTTCCTGCTTGCGTAACGCTCAATTCTGATCCCCTCTGCTCTTTAAGTTACGCAGCCGGCGTGATGGCAGCCAATGGTGTGAAACGGCAAAGCAGGACAAACAGATCACGTGAAAAATAACCACTAAATTAAGCTATTAACAGCAGTGCCAAGGCTAGGGTCCGGAACAAAGGCCGGCTGCGGTATTTAAAGCTAAATTAAGTAAACAACAGCAAAACACCACATAATTACACGCAATTATACATCAGCTAGTTTCCTTGCTTGCAGGTCTGCGGCTGAATCGGAATGGCTTTAAACTTAGATTATTTTTTGTTTTTTAAAGGCTCCAAGGGTGATGTCTTTGGAAACTGCTAGCACTTCCTCAACAGGAGCATAATTTAAAAATACTTTTTTTTTCACATCACATTTGGTTTAACAACACACAGCAAACTCAAAATGCCTCTCAGCTTGACAGCAAGAAACCAGTGGGAAAGTCCATGTTTACCTCAGGGGTGCTATCCTACCACAAAATAACATTAAGTATATATAGTGCTGTTGCTACACGTCCAGTGACCCCCACTGCCAACATGGTAGTGTCCATTGTGCAGATCATGTGACCATTTATGCCATGATACATACATTTGGGGTGTGTGTGGGTGCGTTATGATGATGGCTTGATGATAAGTTTTACAAACAGGTGGCATGT
Organism: Mormyrops attenuatus; assembly: GCA_026777985.1. Taxonomy (NCBI): domain Eukaryota; kingdom Metazoa; phylum Chordata; class Actinopteri; order Osteoglossiformes; family Mormyridae; genus Mormyrops; species Mormyrops attenuatus. The sequence continues at coordinate 2,787,785 of JAODKC010000049.1, read as the reverse complement.
TATACTAACTTGCCATTTTGCAATGAGCACCGATAGACCATATTAAGATGTTTCACATGTTAAAATATACTTTACTTTGCCAGACTTTTCATAGAGATAGTGAGAGATGGTTATTATGGTGCATTGATGCCGTCCAATGAAATGTAACAAAAATCCACTAAGTATTTTCCAAAGCTAAATGGATTTCTGAAGTTGGTCATGTCAATTTTACGGGCAAAAAGGGATTACAGTCAAACTCTTCCGACTCTCTTCCCAGTCCAACACTTTTCCTGATTGCAGACGAAAATCTCTCCAAACAAAAAATAGAATATCGTCCAGACACCGAATTTCAGGTTTACACTGTTGTTATAAGCGGACAAAGCCTTCAAAACTGGAGCAGAAGCATGGACAGAGTGCAAACCATGTTACCTGTAACATAAAGCGGGACAGAGAAGCTAGAGGAGATACTTTTTCCTCTTCTGATGTTTCATTCTGTATCCTGTGTTTTTTTTTTAACAGCCTTGAATGTCTCAAAGTGAAACTTTGTTGGCTCCCTCTGATGAACTTTAACCCCCGGCCCAACAAAAAAATATATATATATATCGATATAACATATAATGGCTCCCTTCCTGTGCTGTAAAGGCAGCAGTAAAGAATGGTAATTAAAGTCGCCATGGCAACGTGGCCCAGCAGGCCGGCAGTGAAGTGAACACATTGAGGACTTCAAACGAAAAAGTGCCTGGATGGTTTAGGTCCCGGTGCTGGGCCCTGGTTTGAATTAAGCCCCCCCCCCACCGCTCCACACACAGATCCAAGCTCAACCGGTAGAGAGAGGGAAGGAGCGAGTGAGAGAGAGAGAGGGTGAGAGAGAGGGGGTGGGGGGAGAGTGGGCACTGGTTCCCAGTCTTCTGGGTTTCATTAGAACCAATTATCTTATCTGTTTCATCTCAGCGCTGACCTGGGGGCTGGCGGGCTGTGCGGTCACTATGTGGACCTGCTTATTAACCCCCCCCCCCTCCAATGATTAAACATTTTCATGCTTTTGTAAATAATTTTTCCATTCATGGCCCTCAGGGCTATAACAGCCTACATACATGCAGTTTATTTTGTTTGTCAGAGAGAAAGCTGTTTTTTGTGTTTGTGCCGGCCTGTGTGTTTATGTGTACGCAGGCACACGTGTGTGTGCTTTCCTCATTTTTAGGATCTCATACAGTGGATGCACGTATTCCTTGGAATAATTTCTTTTTTTTCCTCTCTCACTCTCATATTTTTACCACGAGAAAAGAAAACGGTTGTCTTTAGATGGGAGGTCGGGAAACCACGGTTTTTCTTTGCTGGAGGTGTAGTTTTCTGACGGTGGAAAATCCACAGCGTGAGCTTAACAGGGAAACGCTGTTTGTTTGTTTGTTTTTAAGTTGATCATATCACGTCTCCGCTGGGAATTTGCGTGAGAATGTTGTGCAATACTGGTAGTTAATAAAAACTCTGGTCATAATTCATTTTCGGTTTGGAAATTCCTGTCTTGTGACTTTGAAGTCCAAGTTGTGTAAGGACAATATACCCACAATAATCGCAACATCGAACACAGGCTGTGTTTATGCTAATCGGTGTAATGCATTGTTACATATGTAAAATAAATTTTGCATTTTAAAGTACTCGCCGTTAGAAGGCATTAAAACACAATTAAAATTAGCTAAAACACCAGAGTTTTGTTGCGGAAATGTTGTGTAGTAAGGTACACAGAAAGTCGCTGCTGGACCGTTATAGCCGGCTTTGGCTTTCATCGTTATAGTTGTACTATAGTGTCATTATATGAATGAGTAGCGCAGTAAAATGTGGCATAATTGCATAGGCATGTTCACATATTTTACCCTCATTACTCCCGGCAACAACGTTTCGCAAGGCGTCAGTTATACCTCCCCAATTGCCTTATTCATGCCGTTAGGTAGTAGTGTTTTCAGTTTTTTAACTTTATGAATTAGGACGATGTTGGGTCTCGTTTCAGGGTGATTGGGAGTCACTTGGCAGCCAGACATCAGACGATTTAATGTCATTTGCCCCCTTTTCTCTGTGCAGTTGCAAAAATAAACAAAATTCCTAAATTTCCTTCGGGATTAATGAAGTATCTATCTATCTATCTATCTAGCGCTAGGAACAGAAAAAAAATCTAAAAGTTCTCTCCCTGTTTCTGGCCGTAATAAAAAAGCAACGGATATTAATATCATGTCATGGGAAATACCACTGAACTTAATTAATTAGCTGTTTACACAAAGCGAAGCTTATTTGCCTTCATTAAAAGCATTTCAGCAACATAAATGGTGAAGGTCAGCGAATGTAATTTTGCCTAATTGGTTGCTGGATGAGCCAAAGACAGTTTTGCAAGCCTCCGCATCCCCCCATCGCGCGGGTAATGATGTCTGCTGGGCTTAACTTTACGTCTCTTACCAAATGGCAGAACAACAGTCAGTCCCTAAACTTCATTGTCAGGGAACCAAAGTGTTTTTCCCCGAGACCTGAGACTTTGTCCTAAGAGGCTGGGGCTCCCGTACGGCTTTTATGGTCTTATTAGGCTGATTTACAGGGTTATGTGATGCCAAGGTCTCGGGTGAGGATAATGATTAAAATGCTGAGAAAAAAAAGATTTAACGTTGCTGACTCCATGTTCTCATACTCCTCTCTGTATACAGATGATCATCCCTCTGGGAATGAGGAGGTAAGAGTCACACATACCCTCCTTAAATCATCGGAAAAAGTTATTTCATCTTTGCGGTCAAGCATAAACTGGTCCGCTTTTTGGGTTTTCTTAAGGTGTGTCCCAGTAAGTCACACAAACAAAATTAGAGTTTACTACCTTACTCACTTACGAATATACACGTGAGTTGGCATTAAGCACCGGATCACGGTCCTGTAGAAAAACGACCTTAGATCATGTGCAGATCCGAAGGTCCGGTCCCGCTCGCTGTCGCACGTTTCTGCGGCATTTTCCTCGTCGAGGGCCGGGCTCCTGTGACCGCGGCCCGCGTTTGTCTTTGATTAACTACCACCAGCGTGGTAATGAACCCTGCCGCGGGTCAAGGGGGCACATGCAAAGGGCAATGGGAGGGGCACAGCCCGTAAATCTATAACAAATACGTGTTATGGATAATAAAAACGCATGTAATGCACGTATATAAACAAATCTTATTTAAAAGGCCCGTATTTAACATTTCATTATGACATTTATTATATGTCTATCCTTAAAAGTTTTACCTTGGTTTAGGTGACTGTGTTCTAGGGTTACTGATACTTGCGTTTGAGTTTGGGAACTAGGGAACTTGAAATTCAGATGTGTGTGAATCATTTGGGACTTATTTATTTACAATCAAACACTCAATTGGCAAAACAAGGCACATCTACAATCATATCTTAACATTTTCCCTCCAACATTTTATTGAGGACTTTCCAGGTGGTGTTGCGGGCCTGCTAGATGTTCTACAGGTCATACCTTAGGCTTCCTGAACTTCCCAGTGCACCAATGGATCCATAACTGGCTTGCAAACTGAGTATTTTTACATTTAAAGTGAATCACCCCCCTCCAGTATACAGGCTGCCACATTAAAGAATCTGTTGGGATGTTTAAGTAACAGGAGTTATACTGGCATTTTCCACGAAATGTCAAAATATATAAGCGTTTACGTTCCAGCCCAGGACATTTCCCAGGATGCATTGCAGCCCTCTCTGGCTTCCTTGATAATTCTCCGCCATTGCACAGAGCTCCTTGGAGTAACTGCTTTGAAGGAAACATGGCTCATAGTAGCCTCCCACCCACCCGTCCTTGCCCCCCCCCAACATCTGCCACTAAAGGAAATAATCACATGTGTCACTGGGGATCACCCTTTGGGTTGGGTGAGCACTGCTGTTGCTTCCAGGGATGATTACCTTGTCCTGCTACATTAGCTGTATCCTCACTCCGTGGTTATTTACCTTAGTCACGGAACCAAGGACCCAGCACAGCGGCCTGAAAGCCGAGAGGTATTCCATACCCCCTGTGGGGGGGGGAGGTCACCGTTCCAGCCACATGTCCCGTCTGTCCTTGGCAGCGCAGGGAAACGCCGGGCCGGAAATAACATCTGGCAACCATCATCAAACAGAACGTCATGCTGTCCTGTGGTGAGGGGTGCCAGACGGGTACACAGCGGGGCCGCTGCACTTGTCCTGGGGAGGGGTGCTGGCAGGGGGTCAGCATGGGACAGGCAGGAGGCTGGGATGGGATGGAGTTTCAGCAGAGCGGGGGGCGGGGATATGGGGGTGGAGTGAAGAGGCAGTGTTCCCTGGCCCTGTAGGTGAAACCAAGAAGCCACCTCATCAGTTTTAGTGATGAGACAGTAAAGCATTTCACCATCACAGATAGAGAGGACCCCTGTGCCCGACTCGCTATCGCCATAGCGATGAGACAGGCGCCATGGCGATGACAGGGCAACACAAAAACGGGACCATCCAAAGCAACAACTGCTACAGCATCAACTCCTCTCTGCTACCTAACATCCAGTTCATTTTGGCAAATGAATCCTTAATGTGTTCTTTCTTTAAAGATGGGTGGGGGGGTCAGGGGAGAGGTGAGTCCCAGAAGCCCCAGATGAGCAGTGGCTGAGAAAACCCCACATCTTCCGCCTGGTACAATTCAGTGCTTTATAAACTGGCAGCCTTCCAGTACCCTGCATGTTCAATTAACATAATGCTTACTGGCCCCCACCCCAAAGGACGTAAAATGCAACGTTTGGACAAAAATGACCACAAGCTGAAGGGTGCAGGACCTGCACAGTGTGAAACCTGCAGCGAGAATATGTCGGACTGCACCGTAGACACAGCCAAGCAGAGTGGGAACAGCCCTTTTGTCCTCTTGGGCATCAGGGTACTCATCACTCAGCACACAGGCTATATCAGTTGTATACATCAGCATTCTACAGCACCAGAAAACTCCCAAACCTCCAAGTTATCAAGAGTAGGTTCTTAAGAATAGAATGGGCGAATCTCCTCTGAAATTAAGCTAAGATAGGTAGATATATAGATGCCACAGAAAGTTCTTGCTGAACCTGTTTTCCAAGACTCCCACTGGCAAAAGGAAAAAAAAACTTCTCTTTATTTGCAACTGTTTTCCACAAACATTGAGAAACTTATTAAATCCGCTGTCAGACGAGCGCCGGAGTGGCGAGCAGCGCCGCCGGTGGTCACATTGCGGATACGTGCCTCCTCCGCCCGCCTTTCCATAAGCTTAATGATACGTGTCGGGATCAAAGCGTTCAAACAGGAGAAGCGATGCGTTTCATTTAGCGTGCGGTGCGGGAGGAAACGGGGCAGCTCCTAAAATAAAGCGGCGCTAACCGCGATGCGTCCGATATTCGGCGTCCGGTAATGATGCTGCTTTCTGTTCACGCGAAACGTGCCTCAGTCCAGGGAGCGATACGCGTTTGTTTGAACGTGAAGTGCTGACCGCAGGTCGTGCATTACGGCTGCAAACGGCAGCACGTTATGCTAGTTTCCTTGTAATTAAGGATGGTGCGATGAGAAAGGATGCGTGACACTGTGCATGTCGCTGAGTGTTATATCAGCTATTATTATTATTATTATTATTATTATTCGCCATACCCCAGGTTATTCCTTGCCTTGTCTCCACATCTTCTGGGATTGACTCTCGGACCACTGTGACCCTGGATAGGACAAGTGTGTACAGAAAATAGGCATAGAATAATAATAATAATAATGATAATAATAATAATAATAATAATAATAATAATGATTTTAAAAAGCATGAAGGATTCATGCCGGGGCATTGGTTGAGGATATGTCCAGTTTCGGATGATATGACCCCATCACTGGAGTTAATATGTTTGGCTGGACGATCATACCTCCACATTGGGGGCTCAAACTGGAGACTGCATTTCATGTAAGGCAGTGATTGAGTTGCTTATAAAAGATCACATTAGCAACTTGTATGTTTACTAGAGGACATAACAGACATGTGAATATAAAAATGGTCTTATCTTAACCTTTGTTGTATTTTTTTCTTTCTCCCTGTTTGCAAGGCCTCATGCTGACTCTCCGGTCCACAAATAACTTTGTGTCCCTCATCTGCCCCTGTGAGCATTTAAAAGATCACAGTAATCTGAAACAGTGAAAGTTATTACATTTTCTCATACGGGGCTGGTACTGGTAGGCTGGTATCCGCATGGCAGGAGGCTCATCGAGTTTATCGGGCTCGTTGGACTCCTCCAGATCGCTGTCGCTTAGTGGGTCCATCAGCGGTGAGCAAACAAGAAGGTCTGGTTGAGGAAGGCTGGGTGCAGAGGAAATTGGGCAGGCAGAGACGCGGAGCGCAAGGGGCTCCTGGGGATAGCCGCTAGGCAATTTGTAGAGTTCGATCATTCTGTCTTGACTTGCGAAACGAAGGACTCGAGGGCAGGCATTTAAGGAAAACAAAAGGGGCTTTATTGTACTGAACGGGAGCATGGAAACAAACACGACTGCGAGGGGTCAGAATGAGAAGGCGAGTACGGGGATGGACATGCGCAGACAAGAGGAGTGACGCTAATGATTGGACTGGGAAGCACAGAGATACAGGACTAAGGAGGCGCTGACCTGATGCAGGTGAGGATGGTTAGTGAAATAGCGTTGGGGATCACGAGAACGACACACCTGGGAAGAATCAAAGGGGACCGGGGAACCAGCAGCAACCCATGCTGGTCATACCGGGGGACGGACTGGACAGGGTGTGACAGCAGTCCCCCTAAAGCCTAAGGCATTCCCTTCAGGCACGAGAGACACCACCATGACCGGGACAGAGCATGGCAGGACTGAAAGGGTACATGGGACAGACTGCACTCAAGACCAGAGGGACACAGCAACCGGGCCGGACAGAAAACATGGACACACAGAACCAGGAACGAAAAGGACAACAGGGGAGATCAACAGAACAATACAGATGAAACAGACCTAACATGGCAGGGAAATAGGCACCAGGGACAGACCAGGGATCAGAGGGACAAACTCCAGACCTACAGGTGCTCCATGTTATGTCTTAAAAATGAACCTTTTTATAAATCTACAAGTCTGAGGCAAAACCTGAACATCGATTAGACCTTAAAACCAAATCATATGACCTAAGACAGTAGGCCACTGTCCTGGCCGCTCCCCTCTGTCCCTGATTAGTCCCTGTACATGCATGACGCACACAGGAATTCCAGATAGAAAAAAATAAAAAAACAGTCATTAAGTGTTCATTAAAAAAGTCTTATGAGCTCAGTCACTTTCTGTCTCTCTGATTTTGGCGGTCTCTGAATTAATTTGGGTAATTCTGTTTGCAGGATAAATAACGGAATAAGTGAAGTCATTAACAAAAGTTATTTTAGCCAAAGTGCTATCAGCCTCTCCCTCCCTCTTTCTCTCTCTCTCCCTTTCACCACTCCATCTCACTCTGTCTCTCCCTCTCTTTATCCGTCTCCCTCCCTCTCCTCTGTTCTTCTCTTCTCCCTGTCCTGCTCCCACACACATTGTGTCAGGAGAGTGTTCTGGAGGCCTGCTCTGTGGCCACGCCGGTCCCCATGCATGCCATCTGGGTGGGGGGGGCTTGTTTCAGGCCAGGTCATTGGCCACCTGAGCAAACAGAAACCCAGGGAGACATGGCGATGGAGCCGGTGGGCGAGGAAGAGCAGCTTCAGAACAGAAACATCAGACTATCCATCCTTCTGGGTGCGGCCGTATCGTCCCTCCTGTCATCTCTCCAATGGAAACACATTCTTGTCATGCCTCGCTGCCATCCCTTGCTCGCGGACAGCGTTACAGCTGCAGACCGTCTGCTGCAGGCGTGGTGAGGCATAACCCATCTTGCCCCATTCTTAGGGACACCCCACCAACCTCTCCACGGCCATGGGACATTCAGCATCCAAGCCACCCTTTCAGCCATTTTTCATTTCTGTCCAACCAAACAGGATCCTCTGATGTATAACTGGTAGCGATGCTTATGTCAGTGTCCCACCGGCGGTACCCACCCCCCCAAAAGTCTACCTTCAGACCCACCTCTGTGCCCCCAGAAGCATGTATTTACCTCCTGGTCACCATTGTCTGGCCCCTCTCAGGGCTTATCTTGGTTTCTTCCAAGTTATCGCGACGTTGAAGGCCCCAGCCCTCTCCTTCCCAATCCAGCGTGGGGGCGGGGGGCAGAGGGGGTGCCTGTCATCCCTTTCCAGGGATTGCATAATGGCAGCCCACGAAAATCTGCGGTCTGGTTTTAATAACGGCACAATAAGAGAGGAACATATTGTAAAAAAAATAATGATAAAAAACACAGTAGCCACGTGGCTGTTGTTTCGGTGTGTTTTCCTGCCAGCTCTGCTCACTCATGAGATTGTATCACTGTCTCTAGCTGGACCTCCTACCTGGCCCCCGCCTCACCCTCACAGACCTTACAGCTGGGTTATATGCTCCTGGGTGAAGTGATTTATTTACATTTCGCTGCTGACTCTCCCGTCCAAAACGAATTCCAGTTTCTACAGGGGGACATTTTCCCTTTTTTTTCAACCCCCGATTAAGTACCTGACGCAATGGTACAACTGCCGGACCCCTCCTGAGAGTGGAAGTGCCGGCCTTCATGCAGATCGGTGTCATTCGTGGTGAGTTTCCCGGCTGCGTGAAGGCGGCCCCCCCGCCAGCGCTCACCCCCGCTTCAAAATCACAACGTAACGTCCAGCGAAAGTTAGTAATCTTTCTGAGCTCAGAAACTCCCCGTTGCCCCGAAGCTTAAAGAAAATATATTTCCCCCTAATTGTTCTGCGGTAATCATGAAAAAGACCCTCCATTCCTGCGCTGAAACACCTCAAAGGAGGGCTGGGGGGGGGCGGATTTATGACTGCAGTGCGCCGGTCTCAGATGAGGCCAGGATTTTATAGAAAGCAGATTTTGTGCTTTTGGTTACTGCATCTTTTTTTTTTTCATCTCTCCCCCCCGCCTGTTCTCCATTTCGCACCGTCTCTTTGTGCTGAATGGGCGGCCCTCTCTACCTGATCCACTACACGAGCGCCATTAGATAATCAGGGGCCCAGAACCTAACGGTGCCATTTCGTTCCTTTCCACGTAGCCCCCTTAGCTCACGTGCTGAATAGCTCTGGCACAGCATGAGAGAATCTCAGATCAAAAGGTTCGCGTCCGAATGTCCGGCTGTGCTTTCTGCTGTCAGGCCGCTTCTGTTTGCTGTTACCCTGGTTTGACTGATAGTGATCATGTTTTTTCACCTATCCTCAAGCAGCTTGTTTACCTTTGGCCACTTAGCTAACACTCTTACCCCTAATCTCCATTCACAGTGTTTGATGTTTACTAGAGTAGTTTATGTTGACTACTTCATCTGGGGGTATTAGAGCGAATGGGCCTCCCTGGGACTGGAACCAGCAGTCTATCAGTTAAGGCCACATTCTTACGCTGGGAATGCGCCAAGCTGATTTTTGACCATCTACAGCCGTCGGGCTGTCAATGAGAGTCGGTGACTGCGTGCTGGTCCAGTGTGCACAGCACGGCCAACTGTTCACGTTGAGCCGGTTTTGAAGTCAGTTGGTGAAATTGAGCTGTTTGATTGGGCTGTAGGACAACCGTCACCTCTAGTCGTGCAAATGCGTTCCAGAATACATTCTCACAGTCGACAGGAGGGGACAAGAGGCTGATCGGTCATCAGCCTTGGTCGGTGCTAGTTTTTAGCCGTCGGCTAACTGTGTAACCAGCTTAACCCATAACTATACTTAACCAGATTACTTACCCATCCTTGGCAAAGCAGGTATTTGGTGGAGTTTAAATCTGACAAAATCTGCGTGGACGAGGCCTACTGTTACGCAAAGGGATTATTAATAAATGATGAATAAAATGTCAATTTTAACATCACCCATAAATGGAGCCGTAGCAGCCGTACAGAAGACGAGAAAAACGGTGGATGCAAAACATCGTGTGGACTGGTGGTTCTGATCCATTCAGATACTCCAATGAAACTATATCAATGAAAAACAAGAGAGCAAAGCCACACAGGCTGCATGTAGCAGGATGCAATCCAACACAAACTTCTATGACGTCATATCCTATTTGTCGATTTGACATCCTGCCTGCTCCACTCGCACAAAGTGGAAGGCCATTCCTCATGTAAACAAATGTCATCACTAGAACTTTTTTAAGAAGCGTGTCAAAAAAAACAAAACAAAAAATTGGTATGGACTGTCAACAGTGTCGTGGTGTGGACCCCCTCCAGAGGGGGGAGCAGGAAATCTGTTATCAATTTGACCGAAGCCTGAGCTGGGGGGAAGAGCGCTCTCCGTCCCGTCCCGCCCCCCCCCCCCAGACAAAAAGAGAAAATCCCAGTAGACAGGACCAGGGGCCTTTGAAGCTGTGGAGATGATGACAGTATTATCACAGAAGAAATTCTGCTTGTGCCTTCGTGCTCACACAGAGGAAAGAAAAAAAACGTATAATATACTGCAGGAACATGGTTATTTTTGTCTTTCAGATGTGAGGGAAATTTGTTTCCATATATAGCGGGCAGCCTTTTTCCAGGCCAGACCCTAAGCTGGAATTAGGCTCAGCATCTCAGAATAATGGCCTTTTGTTTGGTATGGTTTTGTTGCATCGTTCCTTGACAGATTCGAATCGGTCCTTGTCATAACACGGGCTCGTCTCCGTTTCCTGGAAGTATCAGTCAGCTCACCTCGGTCCAGACCTCTGGGTTCTGGGTTACCAGCCTTTGGGAAGAATGTTCCAGAAACGCGGACGCTTAGAAACGGATACTCTCCGTTATATTCCCCGCAGAATATCGGCTTTCGCAGATCGGTCATCTTCTAGGTGATATTTTCCCCACTGGGACACAAAACGGCGCTCTTGATTGATATTTAAGACAGCAGCATTTAGCTAATTTCGTGTCCCATATTACAAACCAGAGTTAAAAATGTGTTTTCCTTCTATTCATAATATTTAGCTTTGCAGGAATGAGATTGAATTTGTTGTGGTATACCAAAGTAGCTTTTTACTTTAAGGCAACTCTAAATCGAACCTTACTATTGATCCGCCATTTCCTGCAGCCTGCATTAGTCAAGTTGAGCTGTAGTCAAGTGTAGAAAAGCAAAATATAAACCACTTTCAGTAACAAATAGCTGTATATTAGAGATTAGATTATGCTCAATCCAGAAGTTGCAGGCTTCTGAAAGTAATAAAATAAAATCACAGTTTTGTATAGAACTGTCACACAGATTACCACTGCAGCTTTATTTTCCTGGGATTCTCAACTGCTGTTTAATAAACTTGTTCTTCACATTTTGGTTAGCCACGTTTGGGGATGAAAGTTTTTGATATCGTTGGGCCAATAATTATGTTCTTTCTCTTGTTTCTGAAATGTAAGAATTTTCCTCCTCTCTCTCCCCCGTTCCCCAGATCCACATGAAACAAAACCAAATCCTTACGGATTCGGGTTGAAGTGCCAGTACAAATAGCTAAAAAAAACCTACAATTCCTCCCCAAAATGCTCTTATGAGCAGCTCCGACTCCGACTGCCAGCTGCTTCAGGAGAAAAAGGAACGAAGCCGGAATCCCAGCGACAGAGGAGGCCAGCCTTAGAGCCCAAAGCCTCCGTTATGATCATTATGGCCAAATAAAACCACTGGTTGCTGGAATTTTACATTTTATTTATCATTTTTCTGAAATGGCTCGTGAACGACCGACCATGCCAGTTTCATAAGCCCACTCCAATCTTTAGGTTTCCCACCTTAATTAACAAATAGTTTCTCAAGAAGCAAATCCATCAGCGAGTAACAAACCTTAGGATTAATTTGACCAAGTTTTGCTTGATACTCAACTTGCTGATACTTAAGAATTTTTTTATGGAATTATAGTTTTACTGAATATATTTAGTTTTATTAACCTGAGGTGTGTAGGCAAGGAGGATCGTTTGACAAAAATTAACTGATCGTATTTACTGCTTTTTAATTTAAAAGGGATTTAAGACCTAAGCACATTTTCATGGTAATTTATGGGTAAGAGGTTCAATATCAGTGATGCATCATGTGTCACATCCATCACAGGCCTCTTTAGCCAAAACGGCGCTTGAAGAGCCTCTGATATATCGACGGTGCAAACACTGGGTGGGAGTAACCAGGTCCTTCCGGGGCCAGGACTGCCGTTACTCCACGAAAGACGGCTGAGTGGTGATCAAATGCTACCCAATCGGATCGAAACAGAGAGAGGTAGACTTGATGACTCCTGTTGTCCAAGAAAACATCTTCCGCTAGTGCAGTTGTACAACTGGAATGATCAAGAGATAAAGCAAAGATTCACAAACACACAGTGTAGCAGAACTGATGGTTAAATGATTAACAACTGACTGGTGACCAAGTGCATTAAATGTAAAGGAAATACTTAAGATCTACGGGGAAAAAAAATGAGAAATGACCACAATTATTCAAATATTTTTGTTGTCCGTGAGGAGAGTAAGAGTTCTGCTTAGGCACCGTCTTTGCTGCCGTCTTTGCGGTGCCTAAACCCCGCAGTCAGGCAGTATGGGTGGTCAGCCCTGCCGGTGCATGGGGGCCTAAGACTCCAAATGCAGGCAAGTCACGCGAAAGTCCTCAGAACGGATCTGCTACCTTCTTTAAAATTTTGCATTTAACGCCAAAGATCTTTTGCAACATGCAGTAGACGAACCACGGCCAAAACAAGCGAAGATATTCGCGTCCAGTTCCTTGGGCTTTCCATAAAGTATGAAAGCCAAAGTACAGAAGGTGGGAAAGACTGGCGCTGGGACTGTTTGTGCCAGAGAGCTAGATTACACACCTGTTTTTAGGGTGGATTAGCTACAAATTTATGGGCCCTATTGTTTACTGGGCTCTAGGGCAGAGATAAAGTGACTCGGCAGTGCTGAGATCTTATACGTTTCAATCCCACGATCCCAAACATGAAAAGGTTACTTCCTGGCCCATTTTAAAGGGGCAGTGACATAATCGGTCAAGCCAGTAAGCCTTCAGGGAAGATGGGGGGTGGCAACGGCCTTGGTGCCCAGTCCAGTCTAACTCGGCAGTGGTGTCTGAATCCAATGGACCTCAAAACACCTTAAAGCAAAGTAGGGATACCAGACAATGACTGAAGATACTGACCGGATCACCCACTTTTTACCCTGCCGTGTCTCTGAACATCTCCAGAGCCTTCTCTCCATTTCCATCTAAAGCAAGGGTCGCCGTCACGGAAATCCCGTGTTCTACAAGCTTCGGGAGGGATGGCATCAAGAGTAGGAAACTCTCCCAAATGGGCAGTGAGGTTTTGGCTCCAGGAACCCGAATTTCCAGCATGAACCTGATTGATGAACACTTAGATAGGTCCAGCCAAATCCTCCCGCTCAAAGACACCACCACACCACCACCCCCACCCTAGCTCCAGGAATGATCAAGGGAATGACAGCCAGCCCCCCAGTGTGTAAATGCGCCTGGATTAGAATAAAGACACAGATACTCTAACCAGAAGCTGGTAGGGTTGTGAGTCTCGTGCTGTTCAAACCAGAGGTAAAGACTCTCCCCCCCACTTGATGAAAGGGGCTCTTTTCCCTATAAAATGAATTCCTTTTGCAGATGTATTCCACAAGACCTTGGCAGAACTATAATTTTTTTGTAGGATTCCTGAGGCACAATTAATTAGTTTATCGTAACATGCGTAACCATCCCTAAATAACTCTGTCCTTCAGAAGTCTCTGTTTCTCTACCTTCTTCACTGATTTTATGTTTGTTCCCATAATATTTAAAGACAATTAACTTGGAGTGGCTCTTCTGTGGAACTTTGGGCAATAGCAGTTATTGCAAGAATGTGAGTGACTTATACAGTGAGTCGGTGATGGCAAATTCCAGGAAAGGGGTTACCAGTGATTTGTGATGCAAACAAATTTGAAAATGAATAAATGTTTATATTTTATTTATATATATTATGTGTTTGTTGGGAGGTGTGGGTGACTGCAGATGCTGGACCGCCCTGGGGGGTTGTGGGTTAACGCCTACCCTGGGTCATCTTTGTCCTTCTCTGTATTTTTAGCATAAATTATAACCCTGGTTCCACCCACACTTCAGTTGCAGGCTGATCAGGAGAAGGGGCAACCATGTGAATAAGCATGATTTCAGAGTGACTGATCTAACCAGTATGTAAGACACCTTAATGGGTCTGGCCTCACTGGTCCTGATCTTACACTCTTTGGTCCTGCTATTCCTGCAATGTGCTCAGTCTGCTCTGGGTAAGTATTTATGGAAGATGGATGGTATGTTTGCAAGTTACATGGGGGCTCAAAGATTTCAGCCCAGACAAAATAAACCACGGTTAACAGAAACGAACGACGGTCCGCAGACATGCCACTGGAGTGTCTAAAAAGGAAGAAGAAAATCTCATTCCTAAAAATGACACTTTCTCATGTTTTTGTAGCCACTCTGGGTTAAATTATAAAATGGGATAGTTGTGAAAAAATCCCTTTTCCTGAAGCGACCCCACATTCCGTTGGGAGGGCTTTCCGCTAATCAGAGGCCGACTGCTCCTTCCCTCCCGAACGTGATCAAAAAGGTTGGGGAAGTGCTGAAACGCGTATAAGAGTCCGGGCCTCATGCAAACAGGGCAGGGATTTGTTCTATGGAAATTGATTCACTGCTCCTTTGAAAGCAGATCCGGGATGTTTGACCCACATTACGCCGGGGAATCGATGGCCTGATTAGGCACCAGATCGAGTTTCTGCAGAAAACCATTCCTGACTTTTCCTTTTTTTCTGCTTTTCCTTTTTAGGGAATCTGCATCTGTGCAAAGATGAAGCTGTGACACCCGGATATTCCGTCGGATACTGTCAGGAAGGACGGCGTGGTCACGCCCGTCACACAGAAACACCGGGGGGTAACGTCACTGCGCGGAGGTCAGAGAGCTACCCAGGGGGTGATGTCATGTTGTGGCTGCTCCAATGGTGTACGGGGGACAGTGTCACATGACTGCCATACTGGGGGGGGGATATCAAGTCTCAGACTGATCCCTGATTCCCATTTAAGTTTTGACGTGGATTTTCTGCGGATAATCAGTAGCTTTTGTTTGTAAAAATATATGAGCCTTGCAAAAAAAATACATATATAAGATCAAAGACGTAAAAAGCCAGGCTTCATATATGTGTCCTTAAGCCAGTTTGTATGTCTCACGCGTGTGTGAGTTTGCCGGTGACAATAATCCCCCAAGTTGGCCTCCGAAATCCACAACCCAGCCTTCGCCACACCTTGACGCCTGTGCAGGGCCGGCGTATCAGACACAGAGCCGTGTGCTCCGGCGTGGCCTGAAACACACAATAAGCATCCCCACACCGGAAGCATCTCTGTCTGATCGAAGCAGAGCCTTATGGGGGGTGAGGGGAGGGGGGTGACGGCGACCATGTCTGCGAGCCGGGACCCTCGAAGGGTCGGTAAGAGGGATTAAATAGCCCAATACAAAAGGAAGTAGTGCTGATCTCTTCCTGTCCACAGATAGCATCAGGCCCCCGAAGCCGCGTCCCCTGGTCCAGCCGTCCTGACCGGCGTGACCCGGCAGACCCCAGGGGCCTCGCCCGCTGGCCCAGGGGGGTTCGGAGGAGGACGGGGGTCGGCAGAGTGGGGCAGTAATTCATCACAGGAGCCTGGAAACAGAGGCCAGGGCAGGGGGGGGGGTTAAAGAGGTAGCTGAGGGCAGACCTCCTGGCCCTAGCGGTGGATCTCTGCCGCCCGTATAGCACGTCTGTCCGAGCTACAGGCAGCCGTACCTTTCATGGCCAGGATGAGAGGGAGGACGGCTCCCAGCTATTTGTGTAAGATATTGAGTTAAGGTAATCTACTTAGCCTGGGTGCCCCTCCACTGTAGTGCCTTTATTTTGATGTGGTCTTCCTATAGTGGAAAAATAAACTTTCAAATATGGCGAAGCAAAAAAAAAACTGGTCAGATTCAAACAGATAAGTGGCAAAATTAGATTCATTAGGAAGCGGAGAGCTATATTCGTCCGCTTCGTTTTGTACGTCGAAGTGAACATTCCTTTTAACGTACAAAAAAATAAACTTTTTATCATTCTAATGCTTTTGGTGGATTGTCTAACAGGAAATTGGAATTTATTTGGATTAACTTGTCCAGCAGGAAGTTTAAAAGTATTTTACTTGTATATTATATATGTATATATTAGACAGACTGGCATCCCATCAGGGGTGTATCCCAGCAGGGATAGGCTCCTGGCCCCACTGGGACCCTGACCAGGGTAAACAGTTAGAAGATGGATGGATATTTTAGAGAGAGGCTACTTTTTATTTTTTAATGAATGACTTTCTTTAGGTTACTTATAGTAAGAATGGTCTTTCAAGCTAATTAGAAACTCCAGAAATATGATGTTCATTAATAAAATGACTTAACTCTAAAATGCCGGTATGATAGGAATTCAGTCCAAGAGAGAGAATTTCAGAAATAATCTGAAATATCTGACAGCTGGTACTGTAATGTGAAATACAGTAAGTGTATGTTTACGCTTTAGGGACCCCAGCTCCTTACCACTTGGACCCCCAGTGAAACATCTGCTCACAAGGTGAAAATCAGCGTAGAAACCCCCGGAACACGCTCCACTCCTTCATACTCTGGCAATTCCTGCACTATAAATCCTAATTAGCCACAATTCAGTAATTGCAATTTGTTACGATACAATTTTTCAATTTCAAAGCCAAAGCCCTGCAGATCACAACGGAGGCGTCCGGTTAAACGGAACGGCCTGGGATCACATGCGAGATGTAAAACCTCGGCCCTACATTATGGTGAAAAATGAACCTGAGGTCGCTTTTTATTCAGACGGGTACGCCAAGCGTATCGCATCAGGCGCTTCCTCCATCTTGTGTGTAATTAGGCGTCACATTCCTGACGGATTTTGGAGGGAAACAGTGTTCCATCGGAGGAACAAGCCGCTTCACACTGACTTCCCGCACCTCCTGCCCATTATGTGGAACGTGGGATGTATCCCCCCCCGCACTTGATGCCAGGTCTCCCCCAGCGCCAGGTCACCCCAAATGAACCACAGAACCAGGCCGGAACAGAGTGCAGCAGTCCGGGCAAGCAGCACGAGGAGTTATAAGGCTTGGGGGGCCATCCCGTCTGTCTGGCGGGACCGGGACGCGGTATCCGACCTCAGCGGCCCCCAAACAGTGCTGGGACTAGGACCAAGTATTGTTTGTGGGTGTACTGTAAGTGCCCGTGGCCCCCCCTTATACGCCTGAATGAAATCATGGTATCCGAAGGACGTCCGGCCCACGGTGGTGCTGCCCGGACCTTGTGGTCGCCCCCAGTCCTGTATCGGGCTGGCCTCCTCAGACCACTGCAGCTCCTCAGAATCACTCTGAGCCAATCACCGCTTGAGATAACGCAGCCCCTGCAGCTGGTCGTCCGGCCTTTGAACACCCCAGGGCTACACACCCCCTCCATCTCTTATCTCCTCCAACTTGAAAAGCAGTATTGATCCTGGAAGAGCTAAGATAACAATATGGATGATACTGCCCAGTGAGAATGACAGCTAGGTAAACTGTGGAGGGCGCCGTCTCATTCATCTGCCAGCGTAGGAGGACTACTGGGATTCTTATCCCGAGCACGGGAGGGAATAACTCTCAGAGTCCTTTACATGGGGCTCTTGGACCTCATTTGTAATACTCATGTGAAACTCGTCCAGATCCTTCGCTTAATATACATTTCCTTTGTTGCACAGGTAAAAATAACATGGATAAATTAATGAAACAGTCTGTGAATTCACCCTGAATCAGTGTGGAACAGAAGAACTGTTTGATAACTGTCAGATAACTATTAGTTGTTTTTTTGTATTGAGGTTGAAAATACTAAAAATGTCCTACTTCAAATTATCTACACAGAAGTGATTGCCTGGAAAACCCTGAAGCTCTTTAAATAAAACTACTCTGAACAGAAGAAATTGTTTTGAGTGGGTCTGTGGTCTCCGCCAGGTTGAGAGTAAGTATGTGTCCAGTCTGGTCTTCCCCAAGACCCCTAATCTGAAGGCGGGCTTTAGGAATAAGGCCAATGCTTCAGTCACCCGTGTACAGAAACCAGAGCCACCCCTTCCTGCATGCACATCACACACTGTGCATCATGGGGCCCCTGATCAAGTCAGGATGGGGAGGGGAGGCAATTAACAAGCGAGCGAGAGGGCGATAGCTTCAGGTCAACATCAGCCAGATCAGTCAGGAGCACAGAAAAGAAAAACAAAACGAAAGCAAGTAGAAGCAGCTTGTACTGCACTTGCAGGTCTGGTTAGAACATTTCTCGACCTTCCAGTAAGCTAGCTAACGGTACATTAATAGCCACTTTTGGTTGCTACCAGTTCCGGTTATTACAGAACATTATTTGTTCCATATTTTATACAACATGACTCAGAGTATGAAAATAAACTATAATACGGTCGACAACTATAATCAGTTTTCTCCTTAATAAAACAAGGAAACGTTGCCAGATAGGCAGGTGCTGACCGCCCAAGCCAGCTGGTTGGTGCAAGAGTGAGAAGGAATGACCTCTGCATCAAAAGTAAAACCCAGGCATTTACAGCATTATCGCCTCAGATGGGAATGGCAGTATCTATTGCTGGAATCCTTGTCCATAGGCCAACTTCTGTAGCACATGGCAGCATCTGATGATGCCAAGAGCCATGCCGCCAGAGAGCGGTGCGCTCTAAACATCTGAGACAGCATTCAGAGTATAGCACAATACCTCCTGCCTCAGGTATCTCCCAAAGCAGACGTATGCTAATGAATGGCGCCTGGCAGATATTCTGAATATGCTCATTTGATTAATAATAAATATATAGAATCAGAGGTGCTTCTAGAGACTCTGGGGGCCACAGGCAAAAAAAAATACTCCATGAGCCCCTCCAACTGACCCTCCCCCAACATGGTAAAATTTATTACCATTATTTTAGCATTAAAGCTAAATTAGCAACAGCCTATCAACGAAGAGAATCTAATACGCATGGGTGCTATATTTTCACTTTGGTGAAAAAGAGAATGCAGAAATAACACAGAATGTTGTTGCAGTGTATTATGTAATCGGCCCCCTTCCAGCTGGGGGCCCCAATCATTGCCTGGCTTGCCTGTCCTGTCACTGTATAGAATAGTAATTCGGGCAGAATTACATATACCCAGAATTATGACTAGCACAGGGGCCATAGCTAATCAGAGAAACCTCCATTTTATTTTCCTTGACATTACAAAGTTATAGTTAAGTTTGTGATGTGCGCATCTTTATTGCTCTAATCAACGTTTGTGTAAGAAATACTAATGTCGTGGATTAAGTGAGGGGCATGTTTTGGTAGTTTGCAGGTCCAAGAAGAAGATCCCGCTAGTTTGGCTAGGGATAGCGCCGATAGTAACATGGGGGGGAGGGGGGTGTCATACGGTGACTTACAGAGATTTAACCACATTGTGCTATTTTTTTCTGCGTTTAATCACGTCTACACCAACACTGTAAACCAAAAAATCTTGGTCTATCTAGCAATGCAAAGCGCAGGTTAGACTCCACAGTCTCTGAGAATAACATCAGCACTAGGCCTGGAAAATAAGACAGAGAAGGCTCGGAAACAAATACCTCCACTGAAGTGATCGGCTGCCAGTTTCGCGCTTTCTCAGTCAGAGGTGGTCCTTTTTTACACTCGCACCAAAAAAGTAAAAAAAAATAAGACGGGATAAAAAAATCTTTCCTTTAGCGCCATGCCAGCGCCGTCCCACGCCGCTAGTGCGGTCATGCAGCGTGGAAAGACAAACAGCACGTTACATTACCCTTCATAGTCCGCACGGACAGCCAGCGTGCTGAAGAAAAGCTTTAAAAATCCCCCCCCAATAAAGGCGATTCTGCACCGGCGTGTTCACTGTCCCCCCAGTGCCACCATATCGTGAAAAGGCTTCAGACCAATTACACCGGTGCTATAGACTTGGGAATGGAGTTTAGTTCATGGCTGCGAAATTACCTGGCACTTCAGTGTTAAAATGTTAAGACACATTAACTACCTGGTGTGACCAGACTGGGGGTATTACGATGAAGATAATGATCATTATTATCATTATTATTAGTAATAATAAATAACTGCTATCTCACGTTTTTACGTGGTTATGTATTCTGTATATACCCAGGACTGGGGAAGTTACTCACAACAGCAATCCATTACAGAGGTGGAAAGTTCAGGTCCAGGAAGTTCAAATCCAGTCCAAGATTTGGTTTCAACCGACCAGTTGCGTATAAAGAGTCACAGTCACAGAGTACTTAACTGGTTGATTGAAAGAAAACCTTGGTCTGGATTTTTACTCTCTGGGTCTGTAATGGCTTACTTTTGTGAGTACCTTCCCCAACATTGATTGTATACCATTTTAATACATATCTTCACCAATCTCAAAACTACCGTAGATACTTTATGACTTACTTCCCCATTGGTAATAGGACGTCGGCGTTTGGAGAATACTCAGTCTGATCGGAAATTTGGGAAATGGTCATTCTATGAATCACCTGAGGCGATTGTAATTTGCCTAAAATCAGCGTTATGTAACGCATAGCATGGCCGCCACGTCATGCGTTTAGCATTCAGCCAAACTCCGTTTCTGTAAAACCATGGGAGACGTTTGAAACGTTATATCGAGATTCGAGAATACTCCCTGTGAATCATGCTCCTCGCAGCGTGATTAAAATATAAATATGAAAAGAAAACTCAAAGTGAGCCACAGTCTGACCATGAAGTAAATCACCTGATGAGGCAGCAGTTTCCCCGACTTCCTCAGCAGTCCGGCTGCCCACGCCGTACCTGTTTAAAAACTCGGCTTTTAAAAATATCTGCCCTTTTTCGTCTTATGTCATAGGAAAAATAAGTCATTTCTGCATGATTTTCAGCGAACTGCCCAAACAATAATAAATGTCTTGTGTAAATGGGAGCCTAGTGTTGAGAGTAGAGGAAAGACTGCAAGACCGTGGACAGGTCAAACGCTGCCCTGTCTGCTCTGAAAACAATTTCCATAATCCTCCAGGAAGCTCTCCATTTGATATGAAAGACATGGAGTGTTTCTCAATGTGCCTACCTGACCATGTACCCGTTTTACATCATCAAGACCAGTTCCATTACTAAGAAAAGAAATTCAGAGGACAGTTAAAATCCCCAGTTGTCGTTCTCGTCCCGCCCCAAATATCAAGACATCAGTTGCATCCTCGCCAAACATGACCAGTCCCATGATTCATTGCACCCCAGTTCGTTCTTGGGAGGCAAGTTAGCAAGGCCAGTCTTGCCAAGACCACAAGTGTGATCTTCTCATTTTTGGCATTGAGAAACACCAATGGTTTATAACACCTGCCCCAAAACCTGCAGAGTCAACTCCTTTAACACTAATTATCAACCAAACTGCATATTTTCTGTCAATGCCATGATCTCACATTGACTGGGAGTAGGAACCATGTCCAGGTTCCTGCTCATGTACTGCTGGTGGAAAACAGCTGGAGAGAGCAGAACCACATGAAAACAGCCTATCCACCCCCCACCAAGCAGGACTGATGCAGTAGGTGCCCGAGGCTCCCTCTTGGTACCAGCTCATGCCACTGTGGTGGGGGGAGGGGTGTGGAGGACCTATGCTACCATCCAAAACATACAAGAGGTGCCCTTCATTGTGCAATGCTGACCAGCCTGGGTGTTTAAAGTGAGGGATATATACTGTATGTCTTACGGTCTTTAAAATTTGGGCTGGGGGGAGGTATGGGATTGTTTTGATTTACATCAGCATCGAACATAAAACACTTAGTCATGCGAAATATTTCAAAGAGACCTACTGTTATTTTTCAGGGGTCTAGTCTTTCAAGCTTACTGTCCTTGCTCCAAGCCAATATAGACTGAACGGGGTTGCCAGATTGAAGTGGTGGGACTCAGCCTCTGGAATCCCTCTTTCTGGGTTCTCACTCAAACCAAATCCATAACCTCTGCACAAGGCTGGCATCAAATTCAGAGCCCTCGTGCAGCAGGAGATCCTTTAAATAATCCGGCTTGAAAATAATTTCCCAGGTTCTCAGTGATGTTTGGTGGGGTCCTTTTTCAGTCATCTATGGGTGTAAGTGTTGGCATTGACACAGTCAATGATGAATTTTATCTCACGCACATCTCCAGAAGAACATTTCCAATGTATCTTAAACTCCTGCAATCCGTTGCTAATGGAGCCCCATGAACCTATTGCCTTTCTGATTTTCTGAGTTTCTGATAGCTCTCTGCATGGCGCCGGAGACTCCCATGCCATCCTGGGTCCGGCGTGAGGGCGGGCCGGGAAAACCCGCGGCGAAAGGTCACGGGGTCGTCTGATCCGAGCGGGCCCCACCGGGCACGCGAGAGACCTAATTAAACCAAATAGCAGGAAACATGCTTTCCGGCGGGCCCGGCCACACACACACGCACACACACACGTGCGCGCACACACACACGCACACACATGTGCCGTAACACTGAGCTCTTTCTTCTGGAACCGTGTGCGGGGAGACAGAAACAGTGAGTGCGTTACGGCCGCACCCGGCTGACTCCAGAAGGACTCCTGTTTGCTTTCACAGCTGGGTCGACTGGGCTGGGGGGGTTGGGGGGGGGGGGCAGGCGCAGGTGGCTCTCTGTCTGTTATTGTTTCTGCTTTTGTAAACGCTCATTTGGAATCACAAGGCCCAAGATAAATGGCATAACCCCAAACAGCACCGACACGCTTTGCCAAATACCGCATTCCACGTAAATTACACGGCTTCCTAATCTTCACGTGCATCGTGGGACACACGCACAGCCCAGCACACATGGGGGGGGCAGTTAGAAGACAAGGGCCGGCACCCAAAAGGCCGGTGGTGCCAGAGGCAGGGAGGGCCTGCAGACACCACCGCAGTCGTCACGAATCCCTGTGCATCGGTCTGTGAAAACAGGCACCTGGTAGCCAGTAGGGGGAGCTGCGGCCCGGTAGAAAGAGGGATCAGGGAGCCGGCGGGGTCTTATTCCCTGGGAGCCAACCCAGGTGGCACGGTGACCCCCCCCCAACCCCCTGGTTCACAGCCGTCACTGTAAACATCAAACGAAACAGGCGGAGAGCCCTTAAGCCCAGATTTAAAGGGTTAACCCGATCCCCGCGGAGTCCGATGTGACTCAAGTGTGGGAACAGAAAGGCACGGGCATAGTGATGCCAGTGCCCCAGGGGAACGTGGGTATGACCCGAAACACGCGGTGGGGCATGACCAAGCACCATGTAAGAGGAATACATAGAGTGTCAGTTCACCCATAAAAAATGGGTCTCCCAGTGAAAAAGCCACTAGGATTGGTCACAAGGTTCATTTGCAAGGTGAGTTGATGCGTGGTGGGCTATCAGTTACTGGTGTAGACTCTGGAGTTACGGTTTCATTCGCCAGTCCACACAGATCCCATGTGTGGCACAAGTCGTCTACAAGTGTCTCTGTCAGCACAGGCCTCGATCCACCTTAAAACACCTGCTGTACATGCTTCCTCTCAGTAATGCTCGTCCATTTGCTCTATGTACAAACAACAGAAATTTTAAGGTGGACCCTGCCTGCCTTCATGCTTGGTTTTATCGGACAGCCCCCGTGACTCTCTTCCACAACAGTAAAAATTAGCGAGTCCGTTAAGATTTCGCACCAGGAAGGGTTCTCAGTGGGGGCAGAGGTATCAAAATTCACCCGGGCAACATTTTGGGGCAATAATTTTCAAAAAAATCATAAAAGATGATGGCAGGGGGAATAGGTATAAATCTCGGAGAAGCTTCCAGCCCCCATCGCTCTGAAGGCAGTTTGAAACACATCTGGTCGGTATGGGGGGGTAAGAAGTAAAGGGAGAAAAGACTGGGAGCTACAAGTCTTAGGGAGTCAAATAAAATATTTCAATGATCTTCATGTTGGTGTAAAACTATGATATGTCTGTCAAAGCGTGTCAGCCATTTCCAAAACCTTCTCACCTAAAGTCACCCCAGTATTTGTAGCACCCATCCAATACACCCATATATTTTTTTGATTCAACCACTGCCACACCTCGCTGAGTTACTTAACTAGTTAAGTTAAAGACTAAGGGCTGGCATGGTCATGTTCTCCCCGTGTCATCGTGGGGTTTCCTCCGTGTGGGGGGGGGGGCGGGGCGGGGGGGGGGGGGGGGGGGGGGGGGGGGGGGGGGGCGGGGGGGGGGGGGGGGGGGGGGGG
>JAODKC010000049.1:2700525-2725287 GCA_026777985.1 Mormyrops attenuatus | reverse complement strand
TTTCTGTACCTTAAAAGGTACAATTACCTATATATAGCTAAGTGTACCATTGGCAGACCCTTGAGGGTACAGCCCCAATGACAAGCAAAGGTACAGATTTGTACCCTTTTTTCTGAGTGTACTCACCCCCAAGGGAAAATGGACTCCACACATTGTCCCCCCCATCAGAAATCCCCTGTCTATCTAACATTGTGTGTGCGTATGTGTGTGTTTTACCATAGGAATAAAACAATACGATTGATCATTCTATGAGATCAGCTTCCACTTGACAAGCGCCCATGTGTAGCCTGACGTTGCTATTCACAGAAGCACTAACGAGTTTTTGATTTGAAACAGCTGAGTTTCACATAACTCTTTAAATAAACTTCGCATATACGTGTATTTTTCACTGTCTGCCTCCACAGATAGGCCTACCTACTTCACATAAATTCCTACATGTTATACAAGGGGCAGTACCACCGTCCATCCATCCATTTTCTATACCTACTTGCAGAATTGAAACGTTCAGGTCCAGAAAGTAAAATCCAGACCAGGATTTTGTATCAACCAACCAGCTGAGTACTGTGTGACTGTGAGTCTATCCTCAACTGGTTGGTTGGCGCAAAATCTTGGCCTGGAGTTTTACTTCCTGGACCTGCACCATCCAACTCTGCCTGCTAGTTCTAACTTTATATATCATAAATCCTTCCTATTTCAGCATGAGCTGGACTTGTTGCCGTCAATTAAAAACTTAAGGATGGATAGCTAGCCTTCCTCCCCCATTTATCCAGCCTACAGGGCCCTCCCCCCTGCCACACATCAGCACATCAGACGGGAGATAGATAACAGCGTCACTGAGCAGGCCTCTCCTTACCCATCTGTCCACACACTTCACATGTCAGACTCCCGCCCCCACTCCGGCAACCCACCCACCCCGCACCTGACATGAGAAGCCCATCTGTTAGCCACGCTCGGCCAAGAACGCGTCTTAGTTATGAAATTATCACTAAAGTAGATCACTGGAGGGTCTAAAAATACACTCCGACATAATGCTGTCAAGTATAAATGTCAGACAAGCGAGGGACTGATCGAATGATGAAATGTCACCTAGGAATTACCCAGAGGCGTGTGCCCGTAGCGATACGAGGAAACTCGGAGGGGGGAGAGCTTTTTTTATTTTTTTTTACAGAATAGTCAGATAAGGGTGTGAAATAAGCATCCACCGAGTCTGAAAGGCTCAGGCGACATAGAACCTCCGCGTGGGAATCAAAAAGAGCAGCAAGAAAAACAGACTGAAACGTCTGACTCAGTTCACAGAAGAATCCTGACCCCCAGCTATAAAAAATGTGATTCCTAAAACTTTTTTGCAGCTTTGGGGGGTGGCGGGGTGTGGGGGGGACAACATTCACCACGAATTAGGGATGTTTTTGACTGCTAGTCGAATTCCAGTCCTATTGTCCAAACAAAAGGAAGAGGGAGATGAATCTGAACACGTCATGCAGGAATGTGTAGCTCACACTGACAAAAAGGCCATGTCCTTTTACGCGCCACACAGCGGCGGCGTGCTCTTAGGTAACCCTGACCCCTCACATCCCGCCAAACTTCCCAGCTCCGCATAAGACAAAAAGGACGGTAACACACACACAACCTCTGTCCAACTCAAACCAAATCTAATTACGCTTACCCTTAAATCACCTAATATAAAAACGGTACCCGCTGTAATTTGTGCTCTATTTTTTAAGTTTGGAGCCCCTGACTATTTAAACGTCAATGGTATAAAAGTAACATTTCAGGACGGAAAATAAATCATGACAATGGAGCCACAAAGTTATCAGAGAGCACTGAGGCTGCGAGACCTTGTATGTTTATAAGCTATATAAACTCAACATATTAATAGGATATGAATGTAGATCATAGCCATCTACCTTCTGCAGAACCTTAAATTTGTCACCATGTCAGGTAAGAAGCATTAGAAAATTCTAAGCTAAAGATGCCAATGTTCAAGATGAAAAGCCCTGGAACGACACGTACCTGAATATTCAGGAGAGTTCATATTAGCAGAGGCAGGAGAACTCCTGTAGGGAGATACAGCCACCTGTTAGTTATGAAGCACCGGCAGCTCAAACCGCTGAGCAGCAGGCAGGTGGAGTCACACCCACGGGGATATTACACCTGAAATGATGCGCCTGCGGACCGAAGCGTCCGCCACCAAAAGGGGTGGGGTGACACGCACTTGCGCACTGTGACCAGTAGAGGGCGGGACACACACAGACACCTGATCTGGTGCTCAGGGCTGAATACGCAGACCCTATCAGATCACTCTGCTGCAAGCTCCGGGGACACACCACACCACTCTAGAGCAACAGATACCAGCATATATTATTTCCTAAAGCACTAAGTGACGCTATGTGTGCAAACATTGGCAGAGAGTACACCACCAGGTGTCCGTTTCTGGTCTGGGTCTGATGCATAAAGATTCCACAACCGTACGTGGAAAAACACACACAAATCTAATTTACCATTAATTTATTATGTGAGCCTGCGATATTGCAGAGAAACAGAAACTTCTGCGCGTTAATTTTATCCACACTTTTTGTGTGATTTTCAATTGTTGCCCCTTAACTGTTTACAGGAGAAGCACCCGCAAAGGCAGAGTTAAGATTACATTTCAAAACTCGTTTTACCGTAAATCCCACTGCTGACAAGCTATAACTTCGTCAGTACAAACTAACCATTAAGGAAAACCTATCCACTCATCTGTCATTAATTTATCTCCTATGTGACCCTCGTTATGTTCCTCGTGAAAATTACAATGTAAGACCACATGCCTGCGTCCATCTACCGTACGTTGCCTGTGAACCACATCACAACGGAACCCCAAGGGTTTAATTCGGAATCTCGAGGATCAAATTGGAAGACCCTTTGGATAACAAATAATCCGACTCTGCTAGACGGCCCATATCTGTTGACACACATTCGACCCGACGTCTATCAGAAACAGCTGGTAAATTATACAGCTGCAAATTACCGCTAGTGCATCACCCCGCTATAAGGCAACCATCATTAACTCTTCCAGATGGCTTGTGATTCTACTGCCCCCATTTGACGAACAACCTTTCCTGCAATAATAATAATAATTAATAGTAATAATAACAACAACAACAATGCAGACAGAAATACAGTAGACATGGACTAAGCGCGGGCCCATAATTTTCATCTTCTCTCTAAACTAATTTCTTTCTTTCAAAACAAACACAACTCCAAAACGAGTTAACTCACTTTTATAAAGGAGTTAACTGAAACAGCTGTTATGCACGATTAAACAAACAGCTGTTCCTGCGCATACTGCATTTTACCCCAATTCAATTGATACAGCGCGCACGTCTACCAAGGTCCTATTTGCTGGATGCTAATCGGGTCTATTTTTAGTCCAGACGTTGCATCGTTCTCGCGGCGCAGTGTGCCCAGAATATTTCAAAACATATAATTATACAACGTTTATTTAGATGAAATAGTTATCTCCCGTACAATAATGTTTAGTGTTTGGATTGACCATTGTTAATTTTTTTTCGTTGGAGAGCGGCAAC
Source organism: Mormyrops attenuatus (assembly GCA_026777985.1). Taxonomy (NCBI): domain Eukaryota; kingdom Metazoa; phylum Chordata; class Actinopteri; order Osteoglossiformes; family Mormyridae; genus Mormyrops; species Mormyrops attenuatus. The sequence continues at coordinate 2,721,721 of JAODKC010000049.1, read as the reverse complement.
AACGACATCTGACCACCAAAGTGTTTTACATAGTATTTGTAAAGGCTAAAATGTACTGATGGATTGAATAAATATTCATTATATGCGGCTAAAAATAAAAAGTTTTTTGCTTCACGTATCAGATTTGTCACGGAAACCGTACGTTTAACGATTATTGTCTACTCTTGTACATAAATATGTCTGTCGATATTTATTTCATTAATTGTAATTACATGCATGTTATAAGTCATATTTACCTCTACAGTAACCACAGACACATTTTTTTCCACGATGACTGTAAATTACTAAGGGTATTTTTTAAAAAACCATTAAATATTTGCGTTATCGCTGTTCTCTCATTTAATTCAAAGTTGGATAATTTGACCAGTTCGCAAGGCACAAAACCGCAGAGAGAGAAACGCGCATCACTGTCTTACCTTTAGCTCTGCTGCAGTTTGAGTTCACAGGGAGGATATACGGCTGTCCAAAAGACGACCAGTACGGCTATTCCCGTTGTGTGACAATGTGCATCTCTGCGCCGCAATCACAACGCAGCGCACGAAGAAAAGCGACTGGGGAAGATGGTTTTCAAACCGCAGCGCCTGCTATAGATGCGATCGCTGCCTGTGGCGGTATGAGTACAGCGGGCTAAAAATAGCATCAAAGTAGACAGCAGGGCCAGTAATATCGTTTACACAATGGAGGGAAGCGAAGTTGCCTGCCTCTTCACGTAAACGCGCATGTACTCCTAAATAAAACCTGTAACACTGCCCACAGCTGGAAATACAGCCGAATATACGTCATGAGTTATTCTACCTATTCTTTGTAATAGCTTATCTTTTAAAAAATGCTAATTATATGATGGACAAAGGCTTTGATTTACAGTATTCAACAAATGGCTCCTTTAGTGTAAGTTTGTGATTTACAGAATGATCGATTATTCTCGGAAAGAAACGTACAGGAAATGCCAATCATGTAATCATAAATCCTAAGTGGACAAGTCGATTAGTTCATGTTTACGACTTTGGCTTAAGGGAACGGTTGTCTTTATATTCCACAGAAAAAATACCTTTGATATTATTCAAATTGCGTGTTCTTATGTTAGATATAGGCATTTTTTTATAAAACGACTTAAAACGCGAACACAGCTGCTCATTAATGACTGCAAAGCATATAGTATTTCTATATCAGAGTAACGTACAGGGTGTCTTCATCCAAGGCCCATCTATGTGGACGATCATGAAGCCACTCGGTCACAAGAAGTACCTTGTGCGCTATCAGCGACATCTAAATACAGATTGTATCTAGTAATTTCAAAACTTCAGCGTTACTCTGGTTTAGGATGGTTTGGCTGGGGCAAAATAAAATATCTGCTCGGGTATCAGGGCATTCGATGCGCCTACTACTGGTTAAAGATAAATACTACTAGTAATGTAGGATAATCAGATTATTTGTGTGGATTATAGTGGCACATTTCAAATCAGTAACTGATTAATATCGTTTCAATGCGATCATTCGATTGAACATGACACAACATAACATACAACGTAAACAAACTGAACATTTTAAGTGTAAGTGTTTTATAAGTTTAATGGCATAAAATACTATATTTCGGAAGCAAATAGCAGTAAAAATATAGCTATTTGGCTATTTTAAATATTGTGCTCCCATATGCGTGTGCGGTTTATTATCGGCAATCGTATGGACAAGTTGAAGAAACGTCAGATGCTGTTGAAGGTAAGTCAGAATTTTAAAAGATACAGGAAAAGTTAATTTCCTGTATCGTTAAAGTGAATGAATAATCTGTGACGTTTCAATGAACAAATATACAAACAGCCTAAATCATAAAGCTAGCAAATGAGCAATTAGCCCTCCTTGCAATAGATACTTGTAAGGAAGCGCAGCCTGGAAAAAAACTGGTATCTATTACGGAGGGTAGGCTGTTAGCCATTAAAGAAACATGCCAAAGCCTTCCACTCCTTCCAGTACACTTATCAGATCGACTTCTTGAAATGAAACATGTAGGAGAAGTGGGTTAAGTGTCTTTTGAAAGAAGAAGCAGTGTTTTAAGACGATGGGGAGCCTCGTGACTGTAAACCACAAAGAAACGAACAGAGCCTTGGACTATACTTACATGCAGAAGTCTTTCCTTTGGGATACTAGTGGAGAGTTTTATTGCTGGAAGCAGGTATAGACGTTCTGATAACATTTACTGTAACAACAACGTTCTGACAACAAGCTCATCTAGCCTCTGTATCTTGTTACTTTTAATCATTGCACGAATCATTTACAAAGAAGTTGAAATTAAGGGCTTTATTGTGAAACAAGTACGGTTTTTTTTAGAAAAGGAAATGCAACTGACCAGCACAATCTGGTCAAATGACTGATCACATGTTATTACGCGAAATTGTTTGTCAGGCAATTAAATGCTTCACCAGACGGAAGGCCCGTTAAGGACAAATAGAAGCAGGAGCGTATTGAGAATTATTAAGATTATTAAACTGTCACATTTGACCCGCCGAGTTTAAAATAATATTATACTGTACTATTGCATCTTTACACTACTATAACGGGTATTAACGGTTTGAATCAGGCGTAACTCCTAATTCCTAAGGATAAAGTCTTTCAGAATTTGAAACGTTTCTGCAGAAAGAGCGAAGCGACAAAGAAACATATTTTTAGATGAGGTGGAAAGGCCTAGTGCACGTTTTTCAGGAAAAAAATAACAGTTTAGGGAATAATTAAATAAAAATGATTAAACACTCAGCAAGGACTGGGGATACATTAGAAATGAAAGCACTAAAAGTACTTGTTACGTATTATGAGTAAAGAGGCCGTCAGTGTGGCTTTGACAAGTCGCCTCCCAAAATAATCCACCGATTTAGGATCTAAACGCTCTTGCTTTAAGACGCCTGCTGGCATGTATCGACTGGTAGGGGGGCGTCGATGTTTTTAATCAGCAGAGAATGGACGCATTTGACTCTGATTGGTGCATATCAGTCACATGGACTGCTTGGGCCAGTAGGAATCGCCTGCGCTGGCGTTTCGTTGGTTTTCTTTTTCAAGCGTCGTCATTACCGGTGAGATGACGCCAGACGGTTGCTTCGACCAGTGAGAGACGAGCGCTGGCGCGTGAAGCTCTCAACATGGCGACTTTCCGGACACAATACGGGGACTGGAGATACGCCAGTGTTTAGGCGACAAAATAGCATCTCCCCGTGCCGTACAATGTCTCGGGGCTAGCGGACGTAGCCTCTGCCTCTACGTTTTTAATAATGCTCGCAGAGGTAAGGCTGTTGCGTGGGTGCTGCTTCTGGGACGCGTCAGTTTGTTTTCCTTCCGCGCTCTCCTGTCAGTGTCACAGCACTGGGTTAGCTGGTTAGCCGGCTAGCTGCTACCTAGCCTGGGTAAATTCAGGGCAGCGGCACGCTTCGAGCCGGGATTACGGCGCTTAATACTATAAACCTGGTTGAGTAGTATGCTCGGATTTAGTCCTTACCGCTGTGGTGGCTATGGACCGGCAGAAAAGCCCGAGATATCCACGCACTGAGGTGAGGCGCCCAAGGGGCGACATCCCAGCCCGGGTGGTGCTCTGCATAAGGAGCTAGGAGTGCGAGCCAGCTGCTCGTTTTATTATTCTTATTTTTTGTCTTTCTAACACTCACGTCTCTGTCTTAAGTATCGGGGTAAAAAACTTATTGCATTTCATTGCAATGCAGAATAACCAGTTAATTGGCACCGTTTGCTATTTAAACACTTTGTTGTCCTTGTTTGGTTTGGGGGGGCACCAAAGTTGCCTAACAAGTAGCTGTCTGGCTTTAAGGTGTAAAATGACCTTATAATTATTATAACTGAATGAATTTAGGGCAAGTTTTCGGACAGGGTGTGAAACCCAAGCGAGCAAACAGGCTGTTACACGCAGTTAACAGGACCACTGATGGCGATGTTGTCTGTTTGTTCATCTTTAAGGACAATTTAGGCGACGTTGTTGCTTTTTTCCTCTTTACATTTTAACAGCTCGGTTGTGGTCCCGGTGTATAGGTGTTGTTCTCTTGCTATCCGCACTAGTCCCATTCACAGCCCCCGAGTTCATACCGATGCAGAAGGATAAGGGTGAAGTAACGCCACTCCACCCCCAGTCGCGCACACAATAAAAATGAGAATTAAAAAGAGCCCAGTCCGACCTCACAAGCTGCCCTCCCTCTACAGACACACCACAACCTGGTCACAGCGCTTCCAGACCGGATTCATTTTTAAACACCTGTACCTTCTCGGGTTATGCCTTCAGAGAAAGCCGTGTATAGCCGCCATGCCCTTTAAAACATCGGAAACGTCTTGGTTACAGTTACAGTTCAGCTGTCCTGCGTCACCTTGCCGGCTGGCGCTGTGTGAAGTCTGAGCCTCCTACCTGATTTCTCGGCCTGGGACCTCGTCCATGGCTAGCAGATCGATATTTGTGACCAGGAGCTGCTTTCTATCGGCTTGTGTAATGACTGACCATGATTTGTGTAAATCGCTCAATCTTTTACTTTGCTCCATGGTGACGGTTTTAATGACCTAAATCTGGAGAATTGTGAATGCTTTCTGGTATGGAAAATAAACTGCGGAGTGTAGTTGCCTGACTGTATATTTGCAAAATTTGTGTTTTCCTAAATTTCTAGTAATACTTGTTGACCCATTCTAGTTGGAAGTTAAATGTGATATTAAAATTAATATCAAACGGTTTTTTTTTTTTAAAAAATCACGTACTTCAGGTGTGTTTGACTTTTGCAGCTATATTTATGTCTGTATATATATGTTACCTAGTTGTATTAGACCCCACTTATATAACATGTATGAGTAAATAGCCTCCAGTAAATCCCTTTCCGTTCCATGGGAAGTTAAGATGGAGGGTCTTGGAAATATTCCAAGTTGCAAACATTCCATGGGAATTAACAGGAATATATGGGAACTAACTGGAAAATTCCCAGAATTTTGCATCCCTGGACCTGATGCAGTTATCTAGGAAAACAGCCCCATTATTCAATATGTTAGTGACTCGTGCTGAGTTGCTTCATTTAGGTGTTTCTCCTGTACAACCTTGAGGAGACCACAGATGAGCTTTTCACCCCAAAGACACCTTCCACATTTCTGACCTTCCACATCCCAGTTGTCCTGCTGAACAGGCTTGGGGGATGTCAGTGTCAGCTGCAGAATGGAACTAGTGAGCACTGTAATTGTTGTGATGCTGTATATATTGCCTAGTGAATCTGCCAGTTTCTCTTATTGTGGGCCTACATTGAAAAACATTTGTTGCATAAATTTTTCTCAAGTTCTTCAGTTTTCATTTTGTTAGTGTGTTTTTGGTAGATCTGCTATTGCAAATTCAGATCTTTTGAAATGGACAGCTTGTTTTGTTTTGGCACTCAGAATCGCTTATTTTTCGGTAAACAGTATACATCCCATAATGCATGGAGAGCTGCAGTTAGATAATGAAGTCTTAATATTTTTGTTGTACTATAAGGTCCTGATTAGCACCATATAAAATTAATCTAGTGCGATGAAAAGTGCTATTTCTTTATTGCTAATTGCCAGTCTTAATTTGTAAAATAATCATTAGTGTAATACTTTAATTAGCATGCAGGACTATTATGGAACACAGTGTTATCCTCCAGTCATACTTTTAGTCTCAAAGAAAAGTTCGGTCTCGAGGGTGTCGTTCAGCTACAGAGCTTTAAAGATAGTCTGAAGTGCTGTATTGTGGGTAGTTTTGGTGTCATTTAAATGCTGGAGATCGACCTTTGCATAGTGATAAATTCGGCCCTGCAGCGCAGATAAGAACTTAAAGCGCGTGATGAATGTGAGAGAACCATGGCAGTTTATCGCCGAATATCGTGTGTTCCCCTGTGATCCTAGAAATTAGGAATATCTCATTAAATCTGAGTAACTGTCATGCATGTTGACCTGTGTGTCTGTTACCGTCATGTGGGTTTCCAGTGCCAGAAGCCTGAACCAATAAGTGCAGCATGGCGGCATTTGAAGCTACCATTGTGGCACTGCCTTTGTTTGATAACCTAGCTGCGCAATAAATAATGAATAAAAATAAATAAATAAATAGAATCCAACTTTCTGTTTCCAGGGCTATTATTGTAACTGTTATAATTTGTTTGAGTGATGCAGTGCACAAGGCAGAAGGCTTCAGCTTCTCTCTTCCCATGTGAACACACATTGTTTTGGACACAAGTGAAGCATTAGGGGATAAAAATGTGTGCAGTCTTAAGGACTTAAATCCCCTGCATTAACAGATTATAAGGAAATACAAGTTGTTCGATTAAGGTATTTGTGAAGACTTAAACTGGTTCCCTAAGCCTAACCCATGTAGGAGGAAGTATTGTAAGGTAACGTAATAGTTAGATACCTTTAATGAGGAGTTACTGACTGAAGCTCCTGCACTTGTTCCTTAATTTATGATTTATAACTTTATTGTTATTTATAGTTCCAAAAGCCACACTTGTAGCTGAACTGGCTTTGCTATTGTGAATAATTTGGATGGCGTACGTTGCTGTGGAATAGGGCAGCCCTGCGGTTCTGTGCACATGCCCATTCTTAATTCTGCAGTGGAACCTGAGCCAACATTGGCGTAAGATGAAGAAGGGCAAAGGTCAGCCGTGGTGTTTCGCTGTGTCCATGGGGTGGCCTGGTACCTCGCCAGGTAGCGCTGAGGCCTCGCACCTCCAGTGTTGGGGGCTTGATTCCTGTCCGCAGCTCTGTCATATGGGGTTAGTGCTTTTTTTCCCCGTTGTGTGGGTTTCCTTGCCGTATTCTGCTTTCCCCCCGCAGTTATGATAATTGGGATGTCCCGCGTCATGTGCTCTGCGCTTCCTGGAATTGGCTCACTGTGAGTCTGTACTGGGTACGTGCTTCGGGAAGATGGATTGATTGATTTCTCAGCATGGTAAGTTTTTTTCCAGTGGGATAGTTGGTTGGGTGAGCTGTCAGGTTTAACCTAAAAAATAACCTAAAAAAAGCCTCAAAGCAGCGTCTTACAGGATGTTGAAAACTTTTGATTTCTAGGCACGAGCTATTTGATCGTGTTGTCTTCACAGAAATACGGCGGTGTGTGGGAGGGGAGAAGGCGGGGCTTATTGTACAGCGCTAAATTAAGAATGAGTTGCTTTGATTCATAAAGCAGGAGTTTCCTTTTGTTGTCAAACAGGTTGGTGTGTACAGGTGTAGTAGTGGGAAGGTCATGAACAAATATGATCAGGCAGCAGATGCTGCTCAGCGCTGATTTGTATTGTTATATCAGATAGATTAAATAGTGCGTATGTTTGCGTGCACCTGCGCTGACATGCCGCCCTGCAGAACTCGGTCCTTGTTTATGTGTGTCTGTGCATGTTTTTTCAGCACAGATATTGCATAATATCTAATGTTCACATGTGAATACATGTAGTGTAATATCACCACCATCTGACAGTCTGAAAGTCTTTTGTTACTTTAGTGCAGAAGGGTTTAAATGGTCCTTAATTTTTATTTATTTTTTTTTTTTGCGGGCGCAGTGTTTTCAGCAGCGTGTCCAGTGTGGTTTCCTGATGGGACAATAACAGGATAACAGGAAGCCTGTGAATGTGAGCGTGTACATCCCTAAGCGCAGCCCAGACGCTGCCCTCCGTCTTTCAGGGCGGCCCGAGAACACACCTCGTCACGGTCGCACTCATCATACACCAGGCATAAACCATTATTTGGGCTCTTCGTCATGTGGTCGTGCTACCCCTGTACACTCTTGGATTTATGTATTTATTTTTTTTCTGTTTCTTTCGTCGGAATCTTTGTAGCACAAAAGCTTGCTCCTTTTAAAACGTGTGAATCTTGACTGCCTCGATATGAATGATCAAACTGGGTAAATAACTGTTAATATATGTGTGATTTTGTGCTTCATTAGAGGGCTGAAACATGAACGTTTAGATGCTGCTTTTCACTCATGCAGCAAACCTGGTGCTCTGTGGTAAATGTAAACGCTGTGCGTGTGCTTTGTAACCTGGTGCTGCTCCTCCTCTGTGGGTCGTCTAGAGTTTAACTGGTACAGGTGGGATACCCAACAGAAAGTGGGTTACAGTGTGGTGTAGGACACCCAGCGTAACGTGGGTTACAGTGTGTTGAATCTGATTGGAAAACTAATTAGGAGTGAATTTAGTCTGTTAATCATGACATTGTGGCAGCAGAGTATGGGTCACTGATGACTAGATGATGCAGTGAAAAGTGAATAAAGAGTAATGGCCTGTCTGTCTGTCTTGTGTGTCTGTCTGTGTGTGCCTGTGTGTTTCAGGCCAGCCTGTCCATGTGGGGATGGGGAGCTCTCGGAGTGCTGCTCTTCCTCATCACGTTTGGACCCTTTGCGATATTTTACTTTGCTTTTTATGTCTTCTGCTTCCTTGGCGGGTGAGTCGACTGCTCGAGCTTCACTGTGTCAGACAAGCAAGAAAAAACGTTTTTTTTTTTTTTTCTTTCGAAACATTACGTATCTGTCCGTAAGAGACCGTGTGTAATTTTGACTTTGAAATTTCAGCCTCACATTTGTGGCTGGTTATGGTCCGAGAGAACCGTCTCGATGGCTGACTGATGACGTTCTACCACGCCTTGTTTCCACAGAGGCTTTGCCGTTACACTTTTATTCGGGAAGACAAACTCCGAGAAACACCTGGAAAAATGCGAGCACTCCTACCTTCCGGCCACGGCGACTGGCATTCCCAAGGTAGGCTCTGTCATGTAAGAGCATCGGGGACATGGTTTGCCAGAGGCGGGCAGACAAAATGGTATAAATTAGGATTCCAAGAGGGGTGAGATTCCCATGCAGATGTAAGCCAGTGGCAACAGTGTGACAAACCAATTTGAAAAGGGGTTAAATTAATTTGTGATTGGCAGCTGGCAACCTCAGTTACCGTGAGATGATGGAGTAGCAATATGCGTTCTAGGAAGTACTCAAAAAGTGGCATTTCCTGTTTGTCAGTATCACAGCTGCTCTTTGGTCTCTTTCTTCCCATGCTGCTTGTCCCAAATGTCACCGATCCCAAGACGTTAGACGAAATGAAACTTGAATCCAAGCCCATCAAGATAGACAGACGACTGACAGGTTCCAGCTTTATCGATGAGCCTTTGCAGCAGGTAAGAGCTTCACGCAAGTCTTCTGGTCGGATTTCACGTTCTGTAAAAGTCTCTCAAGTTTGTGTATTTTTGGACGCGGCAGCAGGTCAGCAGGTGAAACCCCGAGTGCAGCGTCGTCGTTACACCGTTTCTAGCCGTGTCTGATGTCGGACTTACTGACGCGGCGTCTCTTTAATTTTGGATTGCTGATGGCGCCTTTTCTTTCTCCGATGTTTTGCCCTATTTTCTTATTCTGCTGAGAGAGCGCTCTGGCTTCCTGATTTAACCGCAGTTCAGGACGTACACAGTTAAAAATACTCTGCGACCACGGTGACCGCAGCGAGACAGTATCCACAGATGCAAACCCCCCCCCCACAAAAAACCCCAACAATGACTGTCATGTGCATGTGTTATCAATCTGATTTGCTGACTAAACACCTTCCTAACAGCTTTTCGTGTGAAGCCCATGTCTGACTGATGCAGTGTTCACAGTGGACCTGGAGAATCTCCTGAACTGTTGCTGTAGTATATACAGCACGGCCTGCAATGCATTATGGGAGATGGGCTTCTCTGAACTGGGATACACCGGCCTGTCATACTGCCCCTGGATGCCTGTTTAGGCAGCCATGTGCATTTTTGTTTATGTATTTGCTAGCATATAAAACTTAGTCCGTTTGTATCCGTGGGTGTATCACAGTCAAATCACCGGCTGTCGTGGGAATGGTGCAGCACCCTACAGGTTTCCCATGTCTCACCCATGGTGCCTGCTGCTACGACTACGCCCGACATTTCACGGCATCTGATGCATTGACAGCACAGTAATGCTCTGCAGCCTCGTGGTGGTGTCACTCATCCCTGAAGCTCCCTCCCTGTGCCCAGTACAGACATCGGGCACAGTGACCCATGTTCCTTCTGCTCTGTCGGAGGAAGCCTCCGCCATATCAAGAACAAACTGTTCAGACTTCTTAAATCCAAAATTATTTGCATATGTTTATCTGATTATATAGTACTGTAATTATGTAGAGGTGTGCCTGTCATTTCTTTACGGTCTTTGCTTGTGCTGGAACGTTTACTTGCGTCACCGCGGAGATTCTGAATAGTCATGTTTGTATTACGATAAACCGACGTTTTCATTCTCGGTTTCTGTTATTGCTTTGTCTTTTAAAGGTTATTCAGTTTGCGCTGAGGGACTACATCCAGTATTGGTACTATACCCTGAGTGATGATGAATCCTTCTTGCTGGAAATCAGGCAGACTGTTCAAAACGCTCTCGTCCAGTTTTCCACGAGGTACGCCGCGATTTTGCCATCGAGCCCACCATTGCGTAACAGACTTCTCACGCGAGCGCCCGCCTGTGGTTGTGAAACAAGCTGCCATCTTTTTCTGGGGTAAAAAACGACCCCTCCCTTCTGGACAGGTCAAAAGAAGTGGACTGGCAACCGTACTTTACCACCAGACTGGTAGATGACTTTGCCACACACCTGCGGGTCTTCCGGATGGCGCAAGAGAGGCTGAATGAGAAAGAGGACTCCAAACAGCGTAAGAGCGGCACGGAGGATGCTGCCGTCTGCTTGCTGAAGCAGTGCGCTGGGCACGTTTGTTCCTATGCTGCTATGTTGTGTAATTGCCCTGTAGTTGATGGGTCATGTTTATCCTTCCAGTTAATCTCATCTTACTCGTACTGTTTCCTGGAAAGGAAATTCTGTTGGGCACGGTGGGCATGCAACTGACGCCTAAAGCACTGACAGTTCATCAAACCTCAAAGATTCGGAGGGAACAGTAGTCGTTTGTTTTGCGGTGAATATCACGGATGCTTCCGTGCATGGAAGGGGGAGTTATGGTGCGTTTCCACTGGCGTACAGGAACCAGGCCATACCTGAGCCGTACCACAGAGAGAGACCAGTTACAGTGCCACTCCAGCTGACTTTGATTTTCCACTGCAGATGGGTCAGTTCGGTAAAGGAGTTGCCGGGTTTGGAGAGTGACAGTGACGTAAAGCCTCTTATTTACTGTTCACACGGTGTACGATTTACTATACGCCAATTTCCGCTAGCACGTCTGTGGGAATCCCCATGTTATGTTAGCATCAATCGCTAGCAGAATTAGCATTAGCTTGCGTCGATTTGCTTTACAAATCCATTCCATTCAGCCATTCAATACTACTTTTAAGTAAGACGCTGTTCCAAGTTATTGGGAATGTATCAGTATGCCACAATATATGATACAACTGATAATGTATAGAATATGCCCTTTTTTCCTTTAGGTAATCAATACACTTATTGACATTGATCACCAGTATCTCCATGCATTTCAACCAGTTAGATGGTGGTGATGCAAGCAGCTCAGTTTAATCAAGCTTTTGGCCCTGCTAGTAAGCAAGGCCATTTCAGCATGGGTACAGCTTGAGTGTGGCCCAGTTCTTGGTGGCAGTGGAAAAGCACCCTTAGAATTGGCCATCAAAACCAAGTTGACGTAGAGCTTGGCCACACATTGGCACTGTTGCAGGAGAGGCCCCTGAGGAGTTGCTGGATTCATTTTTTGAGGCGGAAGTGGAGTTGGAGAGGAAGATCTGCCGAGATGTTGTCTGCACCACTCCCAAAGATGAAGAAGGTGTGTCTCCATCTCCAGGCTTGGTGCTCTCCTCTTTCTGCTCTTTGTAAACCGTTCATCGCATGGCCCTTGTTTCCCGTTCAGTTCTACGGATATATCCGCTAATCCCAACAAACTCGTACAGTTTCCTCTTTTGAACTTGATGATTCCTTCAGTTTGACCATAGTAGGTTGTGTTAAATCAACATGTATCAGTATGTCACACCTTTAGGGTTCAGTATTAGAAAGCCAGGTGGCAAAATGGTTGGAAGATCCATGCAGTTGTGGTGTTTACCACCACAAGGTTTGGGAGGCCCCCTGTTGGTCACAAACAGTCACTACGCTAGCAGGGTGGAGGGCCCCAAAGTGACTTATAGTGGGGCCCACTGAGACAACTAACCCGAGCCTTGCTTCATAATATGGGCCCCCAAGTATTTGTTCTAGGATATACTCTTCTGAGGTGGGGTTGAGCCTGGGTACCGCAAAGGGCCGTTTCATTTGCCTTGTACCGTTGCAGTCCCTGACCATACCAATGCTGCTTCTTCATCACAGGCTTTCTGAGGGACTTGTGTGAGGTGCTGCTATATTTGTTACTACCTCCAGGAGACTTCCACAACAAGAACATGAGATACTTCCTCAGGGTGAGTCTGGATCGTTGTTGAATATTCATTGGAAGAAGTAGGGATTCTGTACAGGGTGCCATGTGTGACACAGCCACAGGTGTGACCCCCCCCCCCACCCTGAGTGACTTGTGTCTCTGTGATACATTCATTGTCTGACAACAGAAGACAAACGAAGTTCTGAAGAGGGGTGTGGTCTTGCATTTAAAGAGGCAGTGTCCCCACTTAATGCAATTTTCATTGATTGTTTTGCTATGAAATATCACCCACATCTTATCAGTTCTCTATTCAGCTGTCACTAGTATAAAGTTCAGCATGTGCTTAGTTTGAGGTATTTGAATTGTGTTTTAAGGTAGTCAGATCTGCAGTGTTTGTGCTCCTAGTTTGTCAGGTAGGGTCAAGTGTGAAATTTCAGGAACGATAAAGGCCGTGTTCATTTCTGAAGAGGCAGGTGTGACTAGTGTTTCTCCCACCCTAACAGGAAATTCTTGCAAAGGGTGTTCTACTGCCGTTGATCAATCAGCTGAGTGACCCAGATTATATTAATCAGTTTGTTATATGGATGGTAAGTGACCTGTAGTCTTTTCTGATTTAGTTATTGTGTGTAATCAGTGGGCAGCATTGCGGCTCAGCACCTGCGATGGATCTGTGATGGTAAAGCAGGAAAGCCCCTGCCTCAATAAGAGACTCAAGGAATTTTTTTATGGTAAATGCTATGAAATACCACAATTTCCTGCCCCCCGCCCGTGGACTAACGGCTGGTTATGGACTGCAGATTCGTGACTCGAGCTCCAACTACGAGGCCTTCATGACTGTCCTGAAGCTGACGGACAAGCCGTCCGAGCTTGAGGCGGTGAAGGACAAAGCCATGGAGGAGCTGCAGTACCTACGCTCGCTGGACACTGCCGGAGACGGTAGGGGGGGCGCCCTGACTGCTAAAAGTAATCTATTCAATTTGTTCTCATAGAAGCCCTCTTTAGCCATGTACCTGTATTGTCATACATTTATGTGCAACAAAAGTAATGTTTCTCTCTCCATCCTTTTGTAGATATAAATATGATAAAGAATCAGATAAATAGTTTACTCTTTGTGAGAAAAGTCTGTGAAACCAGAATTCAGAGGCTGCAGTCCGGCAAGGTATGGACAACCGAAACATTCTATGGTGCATTTTTTCAAAATGTTTTCAGTAGTCTCAGGCTCCTGCTGGTGCCCCCCACTGGTGGGAGTCTTGTATTGTATTGATTGTATTCTGACCGCTTACAAGTCTCGGCACCGGTTGATCATTACACGTTTGTGGTGTGGAATAAGCTGGCGACCTTGTTCATGTGCGCTGATCCATGTTGACTGAGTGCGTCTGCCTCCGTCCTTCCCTGACAGGAAGTAGATGCTCTGAAGCTGGCGGCCAACTTTGGGAAACTCTGCATCATACCTCTGGAGCACATCTTGGTGCACAACATCGCGCTGCAGTTTTTCATGGGTAAGTGCTACTGCCCCTCTGAGTTGCTGTCTGTCTTTGCCCATCAGTGTGACACTGGGGGGAGCAGATTCCCCCATCAGCAGCTTGCCTTACGTTGCCCCCACCCCCAAATCCCAGACTACATGCAGAAGATGGGCGGCCAAGCGGATCTGTTCTTCTGGCTGACGGTGGAGGGCTACCGGGTAACGGCCCAGCAGCAGCTGGAGGCCATGCAGAGCTGGCAGAGAGATGGCCGCAAACAGGGCAGCCAGACCAAGGGGTTGCTCAAGGCCGCCGCCCTAGGGGTATATGAGCAGTACCTCTCTGAGAAGGTGAGTGCTTCTTTGGCGTCCCCACAACGGCACTCCTTCCTTCAAAAATTAGCTGTTGAGCATTGCCTTGACATTAAGAGTTTATGGGATCAAATGTAGTTTCCCTTTGAAAGTGCCCTCATTGTTTATCCCCGTACACAGCACTGTACAAGTACAAGATGTGCCACTGAGGATTTTTAAAAAGCAGGCACCCATAGATGAGGGGCCGGATGGGGCGGGGCCAAACCAGGCTGTGCTCAATAACTTGTGGTTGTTCCCAGGCCTCCCCCAGAGTTCAGGTGGATGAGGCGCTGGTGGCCAAGCTGGCAGAGAAGCTGAACCGTGAGGACCCCACGCCGGAGATATTTGACGACATCCAGAGAAGGGTACATCACCCCCGCCCACCAACCCGGATTTATAATTCTGCGTTATGTGTTTGTGTAGTGTGTGTCACTGTCAAGTCGTGATGTGGGTGGGGTGGCACCCTTTTAATGGGGACGCCCTTCCTGTGCCCCAGGTATACGACACGATGCTTCGCGACGAGCGCTTCTACCCGTCCTTCCGGCAACACCCCCTGTACGTGCGCATGCTGGCTGAGCTGGACATGCTGAAGGAGCCCAGCTTCCGGGGCTCCGACGATGGGGAGGGAGGTGAGCAGGAGGGTGGGGGCTGATGCTTGGACTGTTAGCGATGGCGATTTGATCCATATCCTCTACCGAACAGATGCTGAATAGTCACTGAAGCAGATTTTCACATATGTTACACACAGCAGCGTTCTAGCTTGTTTAGCTGCTTGGTAGATGCATCTATCCAGAGTTAACCCAGCTGGGTGTTTTTACTGGGGCATTACTGGTTAAGCACCTCACTCCACCCGTGACTGGACCCTGCAACGTTTGGGTCACAAACTCTGCGTCCCCGTCATTGCTCTACCGAGTGTGTCACGCTGCTTTAATTTTAATTTTCCCATTTGTGCGTGCGTGTGGTTACATGTCTGTTGCGTGCAGGATCCGCTTCCCAGAAATGCAGAGAAATTAGCGTGTGCGTAACCCGCTGTTGCAACATGTCTGCATGCCTACTGGGTGGGGGTGGCAGCGGTGGCGGTTGTGGCGGCGGCAACACCCGCAGCAGCCTGCGGCTCAGCTTCAAGCCGGTGACAATCAGGATGATTCTAACAGAGGCAAAAATACTAGATCAGCAGCCCACTACATGTTTTCTTGCTCTTGGGGACGGGAATTTAACCTGAAACTTGCACGAGACACTTATGTCTATATTTATTTAACCTATACCTAGGCCCCGAGGCAGGAATAGCATGGGTATCAAAGCGTTATCTTAATGATAAACACATTAGGGTTCAAGGACTGAAGTAAACAGCCTGGCAGAGGAAGTTTCAGCTTCAGGAGACGGGATTACACCGTGCCGGTCTCGCTTTCATGCCGGCCGTCCAGCTGTTTGCCTTTTGCATTCCTGTGGTGATGCACAGCTGTGAAATGTCACCTCTGCCTCAGCTGTTGCACCCCCTCCCCCCCTTCTGTCCCCCATCCGGTGACAGTCGGGGCCCTTATTCAGGACCACAGGCTGTAGGCTACAGGTGGACAGTCGGCTGGACCTATTTTTAGCCAGATTAGCTACAGGTGCTGCCCGTATCTGACAGATTCCAGCGGCGTCTGCCTTGCCTGTGTTCGACTTGTGTATTCCCCCCCCCCCATAGTTGGGGAGTGTATCCTTTTCTGAAATGTCTGTTTTACTCATGGCCTTCCTCTTGATTTAAATTTTTTTTTTTTTATTATTTCTTTCATCTCCATTCTTCCCACAGAATCGTTCAACGGCTCTCCGACGGGGAGCATAAACTTGGTAGGTGTCCCGTCATCCGAACTTAAATGTTTCAGGTTTCGTGGTCTGAAAAGTAGGATAACGACGAATGCACAAATAGACAAGTACAGCCTCTGTCAGAGTTCAGTGGTAGATCCAGTTTCCTGTTAACCCCCCTGCTCTGAGGTGGATTGTTTAACTGGGTGGGGAGGACGCGGGGTAGAATTTGAACAGAGGGGGGTCCACGTGTGGGGAACGCAGGCCAGAGACGTGATGAAACCCATCAGCCGTCTCACTCTGAGCCGTTCCGTCTCTGTCGCTTTCAGTCTTTGGATGACCTCTCGTCCGCAAGCTCCGAGGAGGGTTTCCAGCTGCACGCGTTCATCTCCGACACTGGTATGTACACCGACGTCGTGCGGTACAGCTGTGCTGCGATCTGCCTTACGATGGATCGCCTGTCATAAAAGTTCCCAGATGTAACGATATAACCAGATGGCCAATAAAATAAATGCCTGTGTCAGAACTCCGGCTTGTTTCTTAGAAAGTTGATAATTGCACTTCTACTTGTAAATATTTTGGGGGAGGTTTGGGGAAGGCGTGCATTTCTGGTGTGAGTTTTTACCCTGGGAGTTGTATTATTCCCATCGCTCTACTCTCATCTCCTGCCCCCCCCCCCCCCGAACGCACCCTGTCCCCTCGCTCACCAGGGGCCTCTTGTTGTCGTCTGAGAACCTGTCATTTCATCACTTTACTTTTTATTCTGTTTTTCCTTCTCTCATGATCCTATCCCTCCTCTCCTGCCTGCCACCTCCTACCACTATATTCTTGGCTGCCTCTTTCTTTCCTTCTTTTTTCCCCTTTTTTTTTCCCCCCTTCCTCTCACTTTTCCCTCTGCCAGCTTTAGTACCTGATACTTTTTTAAACCAACTTCCCGTGGCAGGCGTGTGTAACGACCACGGGAAGACCTACGCTCTGTACGCCATCACTGTGTTCCGGAAGAATCCGGATGGGAGCGAGGACTGCTGGAAGACCTACCGTCGCTATAGCGACTTTCACGACTTCCACATGCGCATCACCGAGCAGGTGGGTAACCCTGGAGCGATCAGCTCGGTCAGACGATGGATCCTCACTGAAGGGTTTTACAAAGCAGCCTCTGTCTGCGTGCATGTGTGTGTGTGTGTGTGTGTGTGTGTGTGTGTGTGTGTCGTGTCCCCCATAGTTCACGAATCTCTCAGCCATCCTGAAGCTCCCAGGAAAGAAGACCTTCAATAACATGGACAGGGACTTCCTGGAGAAGAGGAAGAAGGACCTCAATGCCTACCTCCAGGTGGGGGCCTTGTTTGCTTATGTGTTAAGGGTAATAAAGTGGGGGGGTGAGACTCTGCAGATTAGAACATTGTGCCTGTGATCAGAAGGTCGCTGGTTCAAATCCCAGGGTTGACAGTGATTTTTACGGTTCAGCCCTTGAGCGTATGTTGCCTTTGTCGAAGTATGATCCCATGCGTTCCCGGTACCGATGCTTTGCGCCCTTAACAGCATGCCGTACTACATATGAAGCCGGTTTATAGGCGCTCATATCGCCGGTGGTGTCAGCCAGAGGGCTCCCCCTCTCCCCCATTACTGGCTGGTAAAAGCAGAGCTGGTCAAAACTGACATACTTGTCTGAGACGTGGTGAAGGTCGACGCTCGGATGCTCCTGCCTGGCTGGCTGGAGCACATCTGCTCTGCATCCTGCTGGACAGCTTTTCTATGTTTCCTCCCAGCTTCGGTGACGCTCCAAACGGTCCCTCGGGACACGCTAATGAGTGTCGCAGCTTTTGTCACTGAAGTGTCAGCCAGAGGGCTCCCCTAATTACTCGCCGGATCGTAAAAGCAGAGCCGGCCAGAGCCGCGACTGCGCTCGCTGGGGAGAGATTAGCACGAGCGTTATGCTGGCCGCACATACGGAGGGCATGTGCCTTCGGGGTTTGCTGTGCTCCAGTGTCACCCTTGGCTTTTCATGCTGTAGTGTGAAGCCTGTCTGCTTATTTAGCCTCTAAATAGGACCCCGTCCGTGGCTTCCGGCACTTTCTATGTGATGGCATCAGTCCCAGGCTGTTCAATAAAATACTTCCCATTTTGCCTTTAAAACATTTGTGCTAAAACATTTCTCATACTGTGCTAATTCTCTCAAAATATTCCACCCCAGTATTTTTGGAGCTTTTTAAAATCCTGCTTTTTGCATACACTGTTCAATACATTAATAAGGATGTTCTTTGTTAATTTTATTTTTTAAAGTTCTGGAAATTCTTCTCCATAAGGGAGGTTTTCTGTCCTGGTTTTCTGGCAGTGATCTGTCCTCGTATGAAAGGTGTCACGGACGGAGAAAAGACGCTTTTGTCCTGAAGTCAAGTCTTACACCCTTGGGCTGTGCAGACAGGTCATGTGATTGGGGTGTGGCGCATGCGTGCCAGGTGAAAGGTCACTGAGGCGATGCGCTATTCATGCTTGTAGCTGTTGCTGAACCCAGAGATGGTGAAGGCATGCCCAACCCTCACGCCATATGTGAACGACTTCCTGGAAAACAAGGCCTATAGCAAGGGCAAGGGGGAGTTCGCGCGAAAGGTAGGAGTGCCACCTACTGTTCATTTAAAATCAGGATTTTTCTCATTTGTTTTTTCTGAATGTTGTGAAAGTACCCAAAATGCATTCGATGTTCTGTCTGGGGCTAAATGTTTTAGGTCTTTCCTGGTTAGTCTAAGCTTTGCCAGTTATCGCTTGCTTGTATTCTGGGAATTTATGAGTTAGACTTTTGTGACGTGGGTCACATGATAATCTAAAGAAAGGAATTTATTTAAATATAAAGCGAGGCCCCTTTAAATGGAGACGACAAAGGAAAAAAAAAAAAGTGGAAACAAAGAGAAGGCTCAAGAGAAATCAGTAACTAACTACTACCTGTTGCTTTGCTCACCTCAAGCTCCTTAAATCCTCCCGTCTCCCTCTGCAGCTACACAGCTGGCCCATCTTACTCCTAACAGGGTAATCAGTCTAATAAGGGCCGGCTGGGTGTCATTAATCCATCTCTGTTGACATGGGGGCCTGCTGATTGGCTGACAGTATGTAGATCTCCAAGCCAGTATCTTGTGTTTATCGTATGTGTAGCTGTACGTTAGCGGGTATCTGGAAAGTATGTATGTGTGACGGGGTGAATGACTGCGTCGTCCTTCCCTAGATGGATGTCTTTGTGAACCCGCTGCGTAGCTCCATGAGAAACGTGTCCAACGCTGTGAAGTCGCTACCCGACAGCCTGGCGGAGGGCATGACCAAAGTGTCTGACAACATGGGCCGCATGTCGGAGAGGCTCGGACAGGACATCAAGCAGTCCATATTCAAGGTGAGGAAATGGCCACCAACTAGGAGGGACGGGGGGGCATTTAAAGGCCAATTCATACTTCACTTTTCTATGTATGCTTTCGGCTGCGGACGAGGGGATGTGACATAGATTTTGGCTGCAGACTACTGCGGTCAGTATGTGTGTAGCCCAGATTATTATGTCTAGTGGAAATCGTGTGCATCCGTGTGCATTGATCGCACATGTGCATAGTTAGGTATTTCCAGCAGGTGGCAGTGTGCATTTTCACAGGTTAGCGGTCAACGACGGAAGGGTAGAGAAAGAATAGCTGTTATTGTTGCTGCTGTTGTGAGCAGATGTATGAGGAAGGTTGGAGGGTACCTGCAGATGTAATTTTTCAAACTGTCCAGACATTATAGCAAGGCGAAAGAAGATATTTTAAAAAGCAGCACTATTCCCGGCTAATTTAGTCACAAGGATTTCAGAATACTGTGGTATGCCTTATTACCGTAATATGGCATAAGCCTTGACTATAACTTTTATGTACATTTTTAAAGATTACCCATTTCACTACACTGCTTGAATTTGTGTTTGTACATCTGCCCTCTGCTGGTCTGGTGGAGTATCACTGCTGTATGCATGCACTGACTGCGACCATCCGTATCCAGAGCCAAATGTAGCATTAACACAAGCTGCCGTGTGCACAACCATCTGCAGCCTGAAAGTAAAGTATGAACTAGGCATAATTCTCCCTTCTTGGACGTCTAGGCATTAATGCTAACTTCCTCCATACGGTCTTCTGTTGAGTACATTGGCACACTGTGTAATTAAGGTGCAGTGTAACATTTCAGTGAAGTGATATACATACATTAAGATGTGCGTATGAGTGTGTAATAAATACACACTGCTGTGGGAGTCTCACCGTGGACTGCGGCCCAGCAAAGGCGGTTTGTCATGCAGCGGCTTTCTTGCTGAATGTGTGAAATGGCGCGCGACGCTGGCTGTCATGCTCAGCTTGAACTGTAAGCACTGTGGGTTTATGCTGTTTGGTTTGATACGCTCAGATTTCATGACGTTCGCTCAAAAGTCAAAATGTGTCACCTTCAGTTAGATGATCCATGTTGTTGCACACTGAGATGGAATTATGATCTCTTTGGTCGTAGTGCAAGAAACGGTAATTAATAAATGTTTTTAAACACATACTGAAACATGGACATAGATAAAAATGCAGTTAAAAATACATTGAAGGGACAGAATGTGCAACAATAGATTTTGGTTACAGTGTTATATTTCCAGTGTAGACAGGGACAGTGTAACCAAAGTCTGTGTGTGGGGAGGGGGCTTGAAGTTTTCACACATTATTCTGTGTGATGTTGGAGAATGTCACTTTTCTGTGTCTGTTTCTCTGAATATAACACTTCCTCAAGGAGGTTTTCAAAAAGGAAAGTGTGATTCTCCCCCCCGCCCCCTTCCCAGTTTCACTTTCAAAGTCCATCAGTAACAAATCGCATTCTTTACTGGCCTGAAAAGTTCTGAGTTTGGAATGAATTAAAATCAGGATTGACACGTGGATTTTAAAATAGTCTGTTCATAAGCTTGTCTTTATTTAAGCTGTATAGTGGAAGACCCCATTTTAATGCAGAAGCGTGGGTGAGTTGGCCCGCTTGTTAGGGCTGTGGTGCTCATACCGGGTTTTCTGCGTCTGACACCGGCGTCTCACGCTGTCCACAGGTGCCGCCTTTGATGGCAAAGTCAGACATCGACCCCGAACACTTCCGCATCTCAGCCCAGCTGGACGACAATGTGAGTTAGGCACCCCCATTTCCCTTCTGCTGTGGGTCAGTGTGCTTCATCATGGGGAAAGGTCATATGTGTAACAGGACAGTACCATGATCAGAAAGGCGCCGGGGGGGGGGGGTTGGGTAAGCGGTCCCGCGTCCGATTAGGGACTTGTTTCAGTTCCATGAAAGTTAAAAGCCGTT
>JAODKC010000049.1:2679496-2695891 GCA_026777985.1 Mormyrops attenuatus | reverse complement strand
TTTCTTACAATTATGCAGGGTCTTTTTCTAATTTTTTTTGAAGGGTGCACTTTGCCTTCCAGACCTTGTACTTCCACTCTGGGTGTTTTATTAAAGGTGCCGCCCCCCCCCCCCCCCCCCGCGGAATATACACACCTGCATTTTTTATTTCTTTTTGTCCCCCTCCCCTCGTCCCCATGATACAGAGCTTTTTAAGTCGCCCTGTACATATGAATCTATGATCATGAGTTATGCATATCAGCTTACAATGTGTCAACAGTGTGCCTAAATGTACTGTCAATTCTATTTTCTTATTTTTCTTTAACGGATAAAGTCAGAATGTCATGATCATTTTTAATAGACTGAAAAAAGAACTCTAAAAGCCATTTAGAGTGTGTTTGCATTATGCTAATAAATTGTTCATTTGAGCAGCTGAAGTCAACGTAACACTAATAAAATGTTAACTCTATTTAATGACTGTGCCTTTTAATCACTATTTTAGGTCATTTCCCCCCTGTTGTTGCAGTGATTACATACTTTGAAATATCAGGTGTCCTGGGAAATTGGTGAAATGGATGTTCTGACCTGCACATCTGTCCCTCTGCCTCAACTCTCATGAATTTATCCTGAACTGATTTACTTGCAGAGGGAACATCAGAAATACCCCGTGCCAGTAGGGCCATTCTGGGACTTCTCCAGTATAAATACTAGTTTAGTTTTGTATGTCTGACTGATCTGTGTTTTTTTTAAGCCCACAGCCAGAGCTCCCTGGTGACACTTCTTATTCTTGATCTGCACCATTCAGCTGTTGACCACTCATCACCCTGACTCACTTTCTTGTTGCTTTTGCTATGTTTCAGTGTTTTATACAGGTCCCCAATGTCGTTTCCGGCTGTCACTGTATTGCAATTGTCACGCCTTGTACACAACCTAGCCGGTGTCACCGAAGGTGTGAAGTACCTTCAGCTCGATTAAAGGGTCACTTAGCTTTATCTCCCCCGGTGTCGAAATTTCAGTTCCGAAAAAGCACTACGTAGAAGGTTTCGAACCCACGGTCGGTATTTAGTATTTTGTTTCCTTTTAAGAAATCCATGTCTATTTCTGGTCGTCATAGGCTCCTAAAAGATGTTAACAAAAACTACACTGGTAAATCAATTGATACTGGAGAACTAAGAATTTGAGAAGTTTTTCTATCGCTGTTTTAATTACCTAATCAAAATATTGCGTATTTGATCTTTCCAATATTACTGAATTTAATTTGAAACGGATACCCATTAAATGCCGATATTATACCATTTAAGTTAAAGTACCACCACTACAAAGTGACAGTTACCTCCTGGTTTGCAATGCATGTGATCTGCAGAATCCTAGAGCTCCGTCGCGGGTGTGAATCACACCGCTGCGATTTCCAGCAGAGCTTAGTCCTCTGTATTTCCGGAGCTCAGTCTCCCCGGCGGGCGGGCAGGCAGAACAGGCATTATGTTATGCATGC
Organism: Mormyrops attenuatus; assembly: GCA_026777985.1. NCBI lineage: Eukaryota > Metazoa > Chordata > Actinopteri > Osteoglossiformes > Mormyridae > Mormyrops > Mormyrops attenuatus. The sequence goes on along the minus strand of JAODKC010000049.1, from coordinate 2,694,420 downwards.
CCCCCACCCTACTCAGCTGCTGTGTATGACAGTTAACATCCGCGAAGCTGCGATACGCCCCCCGCCCACGGCGAGGAGAGCAGATGTGCTCCAGCGCACTACGGTGGCCGGTTTTCACATTGATATAGGCCTGCATCATTGAGCACTGATCATGCTATTGTGGACTGTTCATTTAATTTCCGCATCTTCCCCGCCAACAACGTGCGTCACTTTGCTGATCAGACCTCACCAAATTCTGATCTAACACAACATCAGAGCAACCAGTTCAACTTGGCAGGCTGCCAAGCAACGCGTCAACCAGTAGGCCAATAACATCTATTCACAACCTGTTAGATAACCTGTTTCCTACTCGTATACACTGGAGTCTTTGTAGACAAAAATATGTTGTGGTATGACATAAAATGCATTTCAGACACTTAAGGATAACAATCACCTGGGAAGACAGGTAAAACAGAGACGCACGAAGACCTGCAATGCTCGCCTGTAGGATTCACACGTGTGGACAAAACACAATACTGCCACCCTGTGGTCACAATAGTAATTTGTGTCTGTGTATTAGTTTTTTCATGGCAATTTGACAACGACCCTGAGAACTTGCCCATGAGCAGCGGTTGGAGGATGGAAAAGAAATAAAGGAAGGAATTTAATAAATTAGCAGATTCATCTTGTAATTTCATGTTGTAATGTCAAACTTAATTAAATACGCAAGTTAATTATGCGCGATATACATGACGCCAGAGGCAAACGAGCAAGTAAGCAGTTCATGTGAACCCATCTCAGCAGGAGTCACTGTTTTGCATTGACATTGTGATGTTTTCTGCTTGACCTTCCAGCTGACAATATGTATGCGTATAAATTCACGTCAGCTTTTTTTTTAAAACTGACGTACGACTTGTTATTCTGATATCAATATAATTTATTAACCTCATGTTGTAATTCTGTGCAATATGAAATTTGATCAAACGTAAACTTATCTGAGAATTTAAGTATACATGACTGGTGTTGCTGCGTGTAGAAGCAATACTAAATGATTCCACTAGGTGGCAGGGCTTCACAGCATTTAAACTCTTTATACGGAATTGAATTGTAGAGGGCGGGACACACATCCGTTCTTTTAAAGCTGGCATGCCAAACGCACCAAACCCCCTGGTATCTCACATTTCATGCTGAAAAACGTTGCTAAACGCTGATTGGCAAGCACCCACGTACCCATATTGATTTTTCATCACCTGTCAACATAGTTACTATGTTCCTTTTGCATAATTTTGCGATGCGTGGAGTTTTAACACTAAGTGCAAACATATCGTGTTTATTTATTTAATAATTAATGTTTAAATGTAAGCTTTAAACAACTGCACAATATAACTCTACATATTACAATTCTCTACTGTATCGTGCAGCTTTTTAGATAAACATTTTAATGAATTGCTTCGTTATTATTTTGTTTTCAACTTACGTAAAATGTTAATGTTACATTTGTATTCAACTCAAGTTATTTACTTGAGTGCGATCTTACAGAAATTCGCTAGATGGCACCCATGCTCTAAACTTTCGAAATTTATAGACGTACCTTGCAGTGTCATGTTATGTGAGGTGGTTTGTTTCTGCATGTCTGCCCGTTGGTATTTATATGTCAGTTTGTGTCTGCGCATGAACTGTCATCAGCCATTGGGCTAACTTGTTGCACTAAAGGTCAGTGTTATTCAGTGACAGTCAGAAGCTATTTTTTACTCCATCTGGAACCTGCCAGGTGCCACATCAATCATACACACTGGGTTCAAAGTCAAATGCGTCCTTTTTTAAGGAAGGAGGTAGAGCTAACCTTAGTGTCTTCATCAAGCGAAATGTCAGTAATGCGAAGTAAGCAATCCAATTGCGGGGAAAAGTAATTTGGTGATAGAAATCAATAGGATGGTAATAGGAATTAATGTGGCCGTAGAAGAAACCAATTTAAAGTATGCTAAATTACGGTGGTAAGATAAAGCAGTGTAGCGATATGTGAAAGTCACCGCTTCCGAGTTCAGTTCAGTATGGTACTTTCCCTTATGGTCTGTGGTATTAACCTCACCTGGTGTATGGTTTTCATTCAGAACTCTCTTTAAATAAAAATTGAAATGATGTTAAGAAAAGGCTTGTTTAATTACTCATAAACAGTATATGTGGCAGTAGCCCCACAACACTTCCAGACTGAAGCGTCGGGAGCCTGAAGTTTCTATACTGTAATTAATATGAATATTTTGGCTGCCGCTTTCCCATTAATGTGTTTCGCTTGAAAAATTCAAGAGACAAAAATATTGAACATTAGATAAAAAAAATTAAAAAGGATTTTAAAATATGTTATGCTCTCTATATATTTTTCACAGAAGAATTGTTTAAATGCCTCATATAACCAAAATTAAACTGGGTGTTCGACGTTTCTGCTTCTCGAGTATTAAGTTATCCGTGCGTGGCACATTAAGTATGGAAGCTTACTGGACGAGTAGCTGCAATATATCTGAGCTGGGAATAACCCTTCCGCCGAAGTAGCGGTAACTAAACCCAGTTGTTATCCCTATCACTATCAGTCACGACACTATCTCCCCTTTATTCTTCGAGTCTGGCGTCCATCAGCAAAGACCTACCAACCATCGGAAGTCTTACTGCGAGTTTAATCCGCCCTTCAGCCAATCAATGGTCTTGTAACTCCGGCGTGACCGTGGCGGTAATGTTGTGGAGTTTGTGCCTCCTGTGTTTGTCTATTTCAGGAAGGAAAGAGGAAGCCCGGGCCGAGCGCAAACTGAAATAAAGCTGGAGATATTAACCCGCGGACGTCCGGGGGGGTTCCCCGAATAATACTGATAAATCCAGGAGCGCACCGATATCTGCATGAAACATGGTGGTTCTCAAAATCCGAGACCAGGTAGGTGGCTTGCTAACGGCTACCTCGCGCGCTAGCTGGCTAATGCTTTAATTGGCTAGGTGGCTAACTTGGTAAGCTAGCCGCTTGTTATTTTTACTCTGGGACCTTAGCGGGTTTTGGCTTTAAAATACCTCAGGACCAATTCGGGGAGTTATGTCTGAGTAGGGGATGGTAAGGTCCGACGCGGCGTGTGGCTCGCCGTTGGCGATGGAGGCTCCGGGGATGAGCCTCTTGGTTAGCTGCCCAGCTAGCTGTGCCTCGCCGTAAACGGTCCGGTGGAAGGGGGTGTGCGCGCGCCGAGCTCGGCGGTTAGCCCTGGTGTCCCAATAAATGACGGGCTACGGGGACAGCAGGGGAGCGAAGGGGTCTGCGAGCACGGCCGGCGACAAAGGCCTGGCACCGGCGGTGTGCCGCTGCATCACGGCTGTCTTACTCCGGTTGAGCTGGGCGACTTGATTTGACAGGACCCGCTGTTTATAACGTGCACATGACAGGCCGTTGTGTAATGCAGGCGTAGAGTCAACTTGCGCGCTATAATGCAGATAATTTTTTTAAACACGCAAGCCAAGTGAGAGATCAAACTTGATTGATGCCTTCCGCTGCTGTTGCCATGACAAAATAATTCAGCATCCCTAGATCCTGAAGGTTCCCCCACTGTTTGCATTGTTCATGTATACACGATGAATTTGGTTGCATGATTTATATACATTGTTAGTCAAACTGTACGGGTTGTTCAACAGAAACATTCTGTACCTACATTTGAATATGATGTCTGCCTGTTTACTTTTGTTAAGTATTTGCTTATTTTAGTCACCATGGTTGTGGATGGTCCTCTATACCAGGACCCGTGCTGCCTAAAACTGGGGTTATTTAATTTGACAGCAGGATGTAATGGGATGTATTGCTGCCCTCAGCAGTAGGTGTGTAAATAGTGGAAGATTGCCTTCTAAGCAGTTAAACATAAGTATGACCCCCCCCCAACACACATGCACACACACTTGGTGTGGCATTTGAATTTATTATTAACTTATAGGAAAAAATACCTCTTACAAGTTAATCTGTCACTTAATAACTTAGAGCTGGTAGAATGCAGTACAGAATCAGGTGTCCTGTATTTTCTAAAATAGGATTTATTGTTTACAGTACACTGAAGAGGTTTTCCAGGCCATTTATCCAGTCAGGGATAAATGCATGCTGGGTGGACATGCCCCCTACTGACAATTTAGCCTGGAGTCATTATTTGCGTCCTTGTGGAGTAGTGGGGTACCTGGAGGAGGTGCAGTGAACCACATGGGAACCATCTTGATTCCATGTGGTCAAATCTGAAGTCTGATGGTCCTTCCTGCTTTCTGTGATAGATAAGAATGATCATGGATTGAGGGTATTGATATTCCTCATGAGGAATGAATGAATTCATGAGTTCTGTAGTGTATGGGAGTATATTACATTATAAACATCAAGAATTTGTGGCTTATTGGCACAAGGAGGTATTATTTCCTATAAAGTGGAAGTAATACTGATTTTTTATTTTTGAGGGTGGGCTTTTGGAAGATAGGGTGAGGAATTGGTTTTCATTACGCAAGTAACAATTGTTATATACATATACATATATGTGTTTACGTGTGTATGTGTATTATTATGTGTGTGTGTGTGTATTACAATATAATATATACACATGCACACGCATAATCAGGAGTTTCACCAGAGAGTGAAGGAAACCTCTCAGCATACATGTGGGACGTCCTTCAGGACAGCTGGAAATGCATCCTTAAGGAGAATGTAGGGTCAGCCAGTCCCTGGTGCAATTGGGGTTAAGGGCCTTGCTCAAGGGCCCAAGGGGTCGGATCACTGTACCAACCCAGGGATTTCAGTCCCAATGCCCAGAATTACCCCACCCTTCAAATTTTTTAGTTTAATACTTTATTGGTCAGTGCATAATCCATATATGTTATTTTATAGTTCTGATGTCTTTGGAATTCTAAAATCTACAGAATAGTACAAATAAACCTTGCTATGGGTTGCTATGTCCAAATTTTTGACTGTTATTGTGATATGTAAAATATCAGTTGAAGTAGTGATATTAAAATTAATGTGACTATTCAACAAATTGTTGGGAGATTAATGTATTAGAGCTTGAGAAGCATAAAAATATAATAGACAACTATTCAAGTGAAGTGACTTTAGCAGCTGTGAGGAGACGGTATGGAAATTCTTTTTGGTTGGTTTAAGATTCTTACCATTCGGAAAAGAGGCCATCATGTCTTATGAGTTATTGTTTTAAATTGTCCTTGTGTGTCAGTGTGTTAAGAGGCTTCTGCCATGGGGTTGTAACTCACTGCCGCTCCAGGAAAGCCTCTTCTGATTACACCATCTCACCTATTGTTTGCTAGCTGATCGCAAAAAATGTGACCAAAATAGCAGGCCTTTTCTCTGCAAGAGCAGTGAAAGCAACCGTAGTTTCATCCCATAAACAGAGGAGAGGGTAGCGGGGGGTCTTACTTCATCCTGTGTCTTTGATTACATTTGTCCTTAGCGGCCCATGATGTATGCAGGGGCCACGTAGCACATGTGCGCACACATGGTGTGGTCTGAACACGGGCACTCACTCACTGGATGGAGGTAGGCTATGTGTGGAGAATCAGGGCCTGCTGATCTTTCGCAGCCATGGTTTGTGAATTCAGGTTGTGGTTTAAAAATCCCTTCTGAGTGATGGGAGGGCTCGACTGGCCACTGTACCTGAACTGAACATTTCGAAAACCTGTGTCTTGCATGCTGTGTGTAGTCTAGTTGTCAGTTAGGAAAGGTGCCCTTTTTCAGAGAACCATAAAAACTGCTTCCAGAGACAAACAAGAAAATCAAATTGGGGTTGTGCTGGTTTCTGCATTGTTTCCACTCCTGTCTAATGGAGCTTGGCAAACCCGACACAAGCTGACAGTCGGTTATGTGATGCATAGAGGACATGCAGTGTGAAACCTGTCCAATGTCAGCAATACGGATAGATTCAACTCTCATGTTAACCAGTTCAGATGGAACAGAGCTCAGGCCTGCGGGTACAAATAAAGTAACCTGAATCTGAACCCAAGAGTTGGCTCTGCATGGTGATTCAGTTATTGATGGTAACAACAAACATTTGAATTTTGCTGTGGGGTTATGGCGTGCTGTTGGTTAGCAGGTTTACTTCACTGGTCATTGGTTAGTGTTTTGGTAGAACTGCTCATTATTTACCCTGGTTTTCACCAGTGTTGTGTCTGTGTCATCCTCTAGAGGGCATCTGCTTTCTCTCTTAGAGCCTGAAACCGCTGACATAATCACAATGTGATATAATAAATTTCTTATGATGTGGGGGCGTATGTTTGAGAACGGTGTTTTGTGCCACCCCCAGACCTGTTCCCATATGAACTGTTCCACCCCCAATACCCAGGGAACACTTATTATTTAATTGAATCATCATTTTGCTAAAATGCCTCACTGAGTACATTTTTAGCCTTACAGAGCTGAGCCCAAGCCATTATACAGGAGCATGATGGGTAGGACGTTTTCAAATAGTACTTGGTTATTTATGTTTCATATTTTAATCCTTTGACGCTTTCCCCTCCTGCTTTCTAGATATATGGGTTGTTCCCCATTTCTTTCAGGAGTCTGCTTACTGGTCTCCTTATCTCTTGCTTCCGCAGTAAATGCTCTACTCGGTTTGTGTGAGCCCTGGCGTTAAACAGTTACAGCCGGCCCGTTTGCTGTCTGTGCTGCGCCCTGGTCAGCCGAATGGCGGTGCGCCATCTGTCGACTGAAGCGTATCTGCATGTCAGTACAGAGCTGCCAGTTTACATCGGAATACCAGACGGGATAGATATAGGGGTCAGTGTGTAGCTTCTGTTTACATGATCTGTATCTCAGACTGGAACTGTTTGGCTTAGGATATTGGCCATTGGAGAGGCCAGGGAGTATCCTGAATGCACATCTTCTTCTTTGGCTCAGGTCTTAGGGATAAGGGACAGACTATGCCTAGTTTAGTACCCCAGGGCCTCGGATAGGATGGAGTGCGAGGTAGAGGCTCTGGCAGGTTCTGCCAAGCATGACCTGCCAAACCCACTGTTAGATCCATTAAAAAAAATCTATTTCATATGTTCTACTATTCTGTCTGTCCATCTGCCCTTTTCCATAAATTGCTTAAACACTGTTCTGCTGTGCAGCTTTGATGATAGAAATGGCTTTGTTCATGTAAAAGAAGTGTGTTTAAGTCTGCTTGTGTTCACTTTTGTCTATTCACCTTTTCTCATGGATCCAGCGCATCATTTTTGTGGCTTAGGCTTCTCCTTCCTAAAACAATGGACGGGCGTCCAATGTCATCCCCCCCCCCCCCCCCCAAGGCTTTTGCTTGCTATTTAAGTTAAGCCATACTCAAAAGTGCTTATTAATGTATTGAACACTACCTTGAACATGGATTTGAAATGCTTAGATCTAATAGAACAGCTTGTAGATTTTTCCTTTCATGTACATGGAGTCCATCTGGTTTACGGTTTCTGCAGATTTGTGAAATCCCCCCCCCCCCCCACACACCCACAATTAAAATGTGGCATCATACCTATATGCATTTTTACAGTTATTATGCTTGGGACTTAGTTTGCCACATTTGTGGCAGATTTAGCCCACAGCCCATTGTTTGTAACACAACGGTAGGCTTACCAGCAGGGATTGCGGCTAGAATTTGTTTGGCTTGTGTGCGAGTACAAGGTCCAGGTTGTTTAATAGAGAAGGTATGAAAATTGCAAAAGACTAGAAAGCGTCGGGAAGTGGGGGGCACCACATTTGGCAGAAGTGTTTCTGGGTAAAATCACAATAAAGCGTCTTAAGAATTTCAGTCCAGTGGGTTCATTTTGGCCAATTTGGTGTGGATTCAAAGCCATCTGGATCAGTACCCCCTTTTGTTGTACCGTGTGAGCCATCCTCTGCTGTGTTATGGAGGTGCACCTTTGCACTCTGTAGCCGGTTTGGTTCCTTAACTTCAGCACAATCTTGACTAGAGCCTCGAGTCTCTGGGGGCATGTGCCCATGTCCACATGTGTAGGAGTAGTGTGGTAAAGCGGTGGATCTTTGTTATTTTCAAGCTTTGACCTGCAGTTGTTTTTACGTTATCAACAGACAGAATGTGTTTCACTGTGTTTTTATGACCCCTTGCATTGTTACAAAGGGTCTCCAGACTATTTATAGGGTTTCACTGTTGGAAGCTTTCTGTTCTATTGCATTTTCTCCGTTAGGTGGCTATAAATGAACAGGTCATTGTTCTCTGTGTTCGGTCTCTTTGGCTTTCTGGCCTTGGTGTTGATGTAATAAATACTGACCTTTTATTATCGGAGGCAGGGCTCTTCATTTCCAGAACACTGGAGCGCCCCGATTAGGACCAAGAATATTAACGATTTCTCCAGAATACAATGGCTGCTGAGCACTTTTTCAGTGTTCTACCGAAGACTCACCCTTACCCCATTGGTGCACAAGGATTATGCATGGCACATTAAAAAAATCACATGTGGGTTATACAGTGCGTCATTTTTGACTGGGCAAATTTGTGGGCGATTTGCGAGCATCATTTAACCCAAAGGTAGGCAACCCTGATCCTGGAGTGCCAGTGTCCAGCAAGTTTTCTGTCCTACCTAATGAGTTACTGTATGCCTGAAATCAGGTGTGGTTCATCAGAGACTAGCGAGGGGGTTGTCCACGAAGCAGGATTTTTCAGTTAGCTGGGTTAACTTAAGCTTGAAGTAATGATTGTCCAATAAGAGTTTCGCTAAGGAGCATTCTTATTAGATAATCATGACTTTTAGCTTTAGTTAACACAGCTAATTGAGAAATGGTGCTTTGTGGAACACCCCCCAGGCAGGTAAGAAAACCTGCTGGATGTCTGTATCAGCTGATACTTTTCAGCTAATTTTATTGGTTGTTCACATAGAAAGCAGACTTTTTTAAGCCATACTTATCATTCTTTCTTATATATGCAACATAACCACCATGAAAAAGGGAGCAAATCTAGTTCGATACTGGAGTTCTTTTAAGGCTCCCAACCAAAAAAACAAAAAAGTCTATGACTGAGAAACTCACTATAATTCGGCCGATCGTCTGTCAGCGATGGTTCAATGTAGCTGCAAATACAGTGCAAATGAATGATTCATCACACTAGGAAGAAGACTGCTCCTCAATGACTGGTACCAATGAAATCAAGCAGTCCAATAAGAAAAAGACTGTAGATTAGAGATTGTTTCATAGTTCATGGTCAGGGAATATTCATGGGTAGGATATGATTGGAAGACAAGCACCCATATTAGATATGCTGACTGTAGAGACCATTAACAGGCCGTGGTTGCGGAATCCTTGACTGCGTCTTTAGTGTGCTGTGGCAAAAGTAATGAATAAAAAGAGGTGGCAGTTTTATGTACATTGAAAGCTGCCTTCTGGACTGCAAATAAGGATCCAGCAATAACTAAATTTGAAAGCCTCGTTGCCCTGTTGAACCAGTTTGAACTGTCCTGATATCTCTGACTGCGGGCGAGACCGTGACATGCACCTCTGAAGATGCAGCAGAAAAGTTCACCCAATCTCTTGCACATATTGTCCCAAAGAGGGTTGAAAATAGTCACCCTGTCTCCTGTTGTCTGTCTGCTGTATGATGAAACTATGGATATATCTTTTACCAAGAAACTGTGTATGTATTGTAGAGTTATAGATGAGAAGCAGAGGAAAATATTGCAGTGCAATTGCTTCAAGCATATATATGTTGAGTCTGCTGAAGATTATATAGTTTAAAGTTCAGAGTTCAGTCTTAGTATCTTAGATAGATAAGAATGCTTTATTGTCATTGTAAGTACAATGAGATTTAGTTTGGAACAGCAGATGCACAGTATATTTACAATTAAATAGATTCTGAGGCATAAATAGAATCTATTAGTATTCATAAATATAAGTAGTATTCATAATAATGTGACATTGATACAATTAACAGCATTTGGAGATAAGAATGGCAGTAGACTTATTGATAAACATGCAGAACTCTAAGAGAAATATGAAATTTGTTTTGGCTTTTTTGAAAATGGCCCATGTCTTTCATGTTTGCCTGGCCATTCGGCCCTATGTTTGGAAAACCTTGCCAGATTACTGCTTTTCATTTTAACCAAAACCAGGGCGTAATGTCAATACTGCACAGTCCCGCTTGCTGCACTTGGTGTGTCTATGCACTCAGAGACCAAAAAGTAGGTCTAGTTTAATTTTTTCAATCTTAATTATCATCCAGTTTTGCATATTATTGCTGTGGCTCTTTTGGTTACCGGAGTGATGATGCTGTGAGGACCGGTGCTGTTAGATCATAGGCCTGTTTGAAATGGCATACTGAGGCCTCTGGAATCTGTTTATGTTCAAGCTTGTTAGGGTGTGGTGTCATCTGGTTTAGGCCTAGAGGGGTGTGTGTGTCTGTAACTGTGTCTGTGTCTGTATGCATGCGCTTGTCATGGGATCCAGGTTATGAATCCAGTATGTGCTGTGTGATGTTTATCTTTGTGCTTGTTGTGAAAAGATGGTCAGTGTTGATGGTGGTGTCACCATAATGACCTGTAAGTTACTGATAGTCATTTATAACATCAGTCAGTGGCTCTTGGTCATTGTCTCCTGGGTCAGCGTCTCCTGGGTCCTCCCAACGGCTGACATTTGAAGATCAATACATCTCACGCATCAGCTACAAACTGTGCAGACTTGACACAGAGCCTCCACTTCCTCATTAAGGAGGAAGCTGAATACTCCAGACAACATTGTTTGCGTTTTAAGTAGGTTCTCTACCGTAAACAAAACGGAGCCTTAGCTGGCTGGTTTGTGGGCTGATTTATGCGTCATTCTGGTCTCGTTTCTGAAGAGCTGCAGGCTCCTAAAAATTGCCGAAGTCCCAGTAGGGGGAACAGTGGTAACAGCCTTCAACGAGGTTCTGATTCACTCCAGTAAAACGTCCACCGTATAAGGTGGGGGAAACGCAAAGCTGCTTAACATAAAGCAATGTGAGCGATTCCCTTTCATCTTTGCACTAAGACACTCGTGATGTATGGAAGTACAGTGGAGTTACAGTGGGGACACTGTGGATGAATGGTCACTGGGAGGCGCATTGCAGATGCGGGGCAGGAGGTGGGGGAGAGACAGCAGGGGCAGGTTTGTCGTGCAGAGATAATTGTGCTGTTGGAGGTTGTTGGCGTCTGGGATGAATCCAGTGGAAAGTTAATGGGTTTCTGTGGCTGCCTGGTATGTTCCGCCCCTCTCTTTCATATGCTGGTAGTTAGATGTGGGAGGGGGTCTAACCCCCCCCTTCAGAACAGTGTCTGTTTGTTCCAGTTTGCAGTGGGAGAAACAACCCCAGCCATTTTCTCAATTACAGACTGTTATTTGTATGGCTTGCCGGGACCCTTCTGCCAGACCATAGGTCTACCGCTGAGCATGATGGGATATTTTAAAGGCACACTCCACCAGAAAGCAGGGGATGGCTGAGGATCAAGTCATTCATGGCACGTTGAGGAGTGCAGCTCTAACTTTGCTCATCGATCAGAAAGCTCCCCCTCCCCTACCCCCGGCTCTCTTTTTTGCTTTCCCTTTCGAGCATTCCAGGAGCTGCTGGTCTCAGGAGCCTGCAGTGTGCCTCCGGGGGAGGGGGAGCTGTGTTATTTAAGCCTGTCAGGTGGGAGGTGACCTCAAAGAGGCTGCATCGCAACTGCAGAGCGACCTTGCGTGTGGAATCCTGACGCTGACAAATGTGATCAGCGCTTGTTTGTGACTGCTGCCCTGCTTCCGTTGGCACTCTCTTCCGCTCTCTCTCCTCATCTCTCTTTCCTCCTCCTCTCTCTCTTTCCTGTCCTCCTCTCTGTCCTCTTTTTCCTCCTCCTCTCTCTCTTCCCCTCTCTGTCCCTCTCTCTTTCTCCTGTCCTCCTCTCTCTCCTTTTTTCTCCTCCGCTTTCCCTCTCTGTCCCTCTCACTCATTCTCCTGTCCTTCTCTGTGTCCTCTTTTTCCTCTTTCTATCTCTTTCCCTCTTTGTTCCTCTCCCTCTTTCCTTCTGTCCTTCTGTCTCGCTCTCTTTACTCACCCCCCACCCCTCTCTCTGCCTCTCTCTTACCGGTGTCCTGTTTCTTCACGGCTAAAGGGCTCTCCTGTCACCCGCTGTGCTGATTGTGTGTGTGTCCGTGCGTGCGTGTGGGATCAGCCGGCCCGTGTGAACGGTGTGCTCAAACCCCTCCCCTCCATGCGGGATTGAAGGGAACACAGGAAGAGCTTGTTGTAGTAGTCAGCTCGATCGCTGGGCTCCGGCCAAAGTGCTGCTTTCAGCAGCTCTCGCTCCGGATGAATGGAGGACGGCCATCGCGCGCCGACTCTCACCGTCGTCCAGGCTGATCGGGGGGCTGCCTGCGCACCCCTGCGTGGATTCAGCAGCATCACGCGGGCATGCGGCTCGGTGGTGGAAGGCGCGGATGAGCCGCGTGTGCATCGTGGTCCTGGAGGAGGAGGAGGAAGTGGAGCCCTCCTCCTTTCGCTCCAGAGAGCCTCCAGCGCGCTCTCCCCGGCACGGTTCTGATGCAGACTCCGCACAAGCCAAGGTGAGCAAGGAGAGATTGCACACGCTTTCGGGGTGCATCGCACTGCACCAATGCATCGCACTCTGAAGAGACGCCGGTGTTGTTTTACCACTGTCCATAACCAGCCCGAGTGTTTCTCCATAATTAGAATTACAGCCGTTCAGGAATGGGCTGTCTCGGCTTTAAAAGCCCGGACTTGGTTCTGTTGGTCAAAGCGTACGTTAATATTCTAATGAGGAATCAAGGTGGTGTTGATGTTTACGATCAGGTTTGCGTCCTGGGCAGCGTAGTGTTGGTCCTCCTCGCTGTTCTGAAGGAGCCTCATTTAGACACGCTTCTCTCACCAAATCTTAGGGTTGCCAGTAATGCACCGTTAGCCACCTTCATGTAGCCTGCTACCAGTAGCATTAGTGAGGACCTTCATGGCACCATGGTGCAGGCAAGGAGATAGACGTGTCCATGACAGCGTCCCCCTGGGGCTGAGGTGTTCAGTGCACACGTGAGGGGATTGCAAACGGGCTTCTGGGAACGTGTGTTGACAGGGCAGCTGTCCGGCCACATGCCCTGTAAGAGGATGACACCCATCCCCCGCAGGACAGTGTCCCTATATGTCTTTGCGGACTAATTGGACCCCCAGACTCCTAAGACTTTATTGTTATCCTTTAGTAGGATTTTGCTACTTTACCTCCACCATTGCGAATGAACGCATTTGTTTTTAAATGGAAAATGATTTGTGGTTCTTGTCCCTTGGGTTTGACCTGCATGGGAAGGTTGAGTTTTTAGAGATGGCGTCCAGTTTGTATTTGGTGTGGAGCATGTCTCAGTATGACGACAGCCACGATGACGGCGATCATGTGCTACTGTGGATCATGGCCAAAGGCAAGGAGCTGTTCAGTGAGGCTGGTTTTGAAGCTCAACATTAAGCCACATTTCTGCTGAATTAAGGGCATTTGAACACAGTGTGCTCTGCAGTCAGGCTCCATGTGTCTCTGACGTACACATACACACACACACACACACACGCACGCACGCAAAGTCAGCAGTGGCAGGAGAACTCCATTAATGCCCTGTGATTAAGCTCACAAACTGCAGGCCTGGAATAAATCATTGTGGCTGATTTACACCGAACTGAGCTGATCTTTCTGGCAAAGGCACGGAGTTATGGAGGGGTGGGATGGGGGGGGTGCCAGCTTAGGTGTGAGGCGCTTTATTCGTGGCAAAAAGGAAGCACAAGGACGTGCTGTAGCTCAAGGCAGGGTGCTTGAGGACTGTGCAGGTTCCTGGGATGGAGTCATAGTACACGAGTGGGGTCAGGGTGAGGTGGGAGTACAGAAGAGTGACAGCGACCCTTCGGAAGGACAGGAGAGAGAAAAGGCAGCTAGCAAGTCTCCAGCTGGGTCACTTTATTATCCACTGGGCACCTGGACACCACCCCACCCCCACTGTCATGTCACAGTGTTTGTAAACCGCCTGTCTTCTTGAGGGTGCCTTTCGATTGTAGAGCATGTAGAAATCAAAACCGAGACGTCTAATGATACTCGACAGAGTAACGCTGGGATCTCCTGTGACGGCAGAGCCTTTGGTGCAGTCAGCCGGCCTGCAGGGTGCGCTGTCACGCAGAGGCCGCGCTGGGCTGATTTACTGTGTGATTCTGTGTTCGTCACAGAGAAGAACCGCAGTCGAGTTCATTTCAGCACTGCCTGGAATGTGATTCAGAGGAGCTGCCAGGGGACCTTGTCTGTGTAGAGCCTTTGTTGGTTATTAATATTACAGTGACACTGTACATTTCTCCCCAATTTGATAGTCTGTCCGCAAGTCATTGCTAAAAATAGCAGTAAACCTGTGTGCCCCCCCAACTGAGCTCAGATGAAGAATAGTACTGATCTTGTGGAAAATGCCGTTTGCTCCTGATGTTTCACTTCATTTATAAATTTACAGTCTGAGAAAGCCAGCCCATAGGGAGTTTGTTGCTGTCATGGCGGATGTTTTCCTGCGTGATTCATCGCTGGGGATTTTACTCCCTGCGGCTCTGACTTATCCTGACCAACCCACTCACTGCTGTATTCCCTTCAAATGAATCCCTTTCGCTTTCACCTATTCAGCTGTAGATAAACCTGCTTAACCATCAATTTGGAATACAAGCTGTTTTAAATACATGATCTTTGAATTCCAGGTGCGGCACCTGATTATTATTTCATTTGATATGTAATTAAAAACATTTTGTTCTGTGCCTGTCATTATCTTTGACCACAAAAACCGTAGAGCTTTTTGTAGCTGGTGAAGGATTTTTCCCCATTTTCCATGAGTGTCTTTGTGCAGCATGATGCGGGGGGGGGGGGGGGGGGCGTTGTTTTTTTTTGCGGGGCAATTACGGTATGTAAAAGGTGAAATTTAAAAAAAAAAAATGGCGAAAAACCAAAAGGAATAATTTTATTAT
>JAODKC010000049.1:2634860-2650346 GCA_026777985.1 Mormyrops attenuatus | reverse complement strand
GTTCTCAGTGTACCATCAAACAGCGTACAGGTTCTCCGTGTACCATTCAGCAGTGTACAGGTTCTCAGTGTACCATCAAACAGCGTACAGGTTCTCCGTGTACCATTCAGCAGTGTACAGGTTCTCAGTGTACCATCCCACAGCGTGCATGTTCTCCGCATACCATTCAGCAGTGTACAGGTTCGTGTTGAAGTGCCCTCTGTGTGCTGAGGACAGGCCAGTTAGCCTTGCACGCATCTTTGCTGGTCCTAGCACCAAGAATTTACTGGCCATGCAACCCTGTGAGATCTATCTCGGTCAGGACCCCTGCTTCCTCTTCCATGTCACCTGTCATCTAACAATTTGCCAAGTTGTGGTGCCTGCTAGTTACTTTGGGGTCAGGTGACATGTGACTCACATGTTATTGTGTTACATGGGAAAACTGCTTTTCCTCAGGTGGCTTCTCTTTCACATTTGGCCAGAGGGGTATGTGAGAGGGACAGGATGGGGTAAAGGGGGACAAGAGATACCATCTGCTGGAGAGAGCTAGGGGAGGATGAAGAGAGGGAGATACCATCAGCTACAGAAAATCGAGGGGTTATTATCCTTGTGAGGGGAAGAGTCTCTTGAGAGATACCATCAACTATAGTTAGTGGGAGCAATGATTAATGTTTCAATGCTACAACTGAAGGGGGCAGGTGGTTGGAGAAGAAGCCAACTGATAGTGATATATACCATAGGGATAAAATAGCGTTGGCAGGCTATATTGCTGTGTGTAAGTGGTGACTGAGGTCTGTGTCACTGTACACCTGATACAGGGCGAGAAAGGAGACACCGGAGCCAAAGGTGTCATGGGCGCCATGGGTCCCCCCGGTCCCTTTGGTCACCCCGGCCCCCCCGGGCTGCCTGCATCAGGTAAGACCGCGTCGCTTCCTGTCATCTTCAGTACACACAGGGATTCTGTTTGGTGAATAGTGGATATTGTGAATAGTGCCGGTTCATCACGCACAATTAGCATGACGGAGTGGATTTTATCACTATTTGTGTCACAGGATCTTTGGCTGAACACTAGGTGGGCCTATAGGACATACTCAAGATGCTCTATTGAGCACTTTGACACAAGGTGCGGCAGTGAGACCATTCAGAAGTACGTACCCAAGTAGGTCTTATCAGCCTGGTCCACCCAAGATAAAATGGAAGCTGGAAGATACTGAAGTCATTACATCATGTTCTAAGTCTGATGCCGGGGACAAGCAAACATTATGTCACTGCCTAATTCAGCTGGTGTCTTCCTGACATTTCCTGGCAACTTATCCTCAATTGCTAGACCAACTTGACAGACTAGTATGCCTGGGAAAGTCTGGAAGCCCAGTCTATTAAGGGAAATATCTCTTGGCTTCTTATCCACCTGTGTCCTGGAATATCAGGCTGGGGTATGTGTTCAGGGGAGACGAGCTGACAGCAAATTAAAGTAATTAAGAGGTCATGGGGTTCCAAGTTCCCGCTGGATGGGTTTTCTTCAGGGATATCTGAGAACCAGGAGCTCGGGTAGATTACACATAGATGTTACTCTGTTACTAAGTGTGTTATACCAATCAGGGTTACAGAAATCTACACAAAGGTATTCGGGCAAAAGATTAGAGTCGCAGGTTTATACCGTTTCTTTCATATCCTAAATGATAGCTGAGGTCTGGTCAACAACAATCTTAAGTCAACAACAATACAATGATGATGTCACCACTTCCGGCCATCAAGAGGAGATTTTGATTTGGGGAGTTGATGCCTTTGAATGGAATGGAATTCATGATCAGCTGATTGAATTTAGCCAATCCAAGAAGACACAGTAGATACAGTTGGTGCCTGCGGTTCACGAACGCTGTGGTCTATGAACAATTTGGTTTGCGACCAAAAATTTAGTGGAAAGAATGCATCGGTTCGCGTACAAAATTTGGCCGACGAACAGATTCCTCGATCAGATTCCCTTTTTTATACTAGTGTAGCACCGGCGGGGCGCATGTCCCAGCATGCCCCGCGAGCGATTGTAAATAGAAGGACCACAACAGACACCCAACATGCACAGAACCGAAATACACAGACAGAAAACACAAGGTTGTAAGTCGCCGAACTGCAAGATGCACACACGGTGGAAGATTCATACACGCTAAATACACATGAGGATCGGACCGGGTACACACAAGACACGGGCAAACACACGTGGGTCAATAGGGAAATGGAACCATTAACATTAACAACAACAACAATAAAAGGGCTTTAAGGACTGTTAATAAAGAGCGTGATTTCCCCAGCAAGCAAGTCTCCATGTCTCCCTCTGCTCCCGCGATGCCTCGGTCCGCCCGTCGCCACACTATATTGTGTTTTTCTTTCAAGTCTTTACTATAAAAACCAGAAAATTAATTAACAGGAATGATTATTTGGTAGGCTTGTGAACGAATTAATCGAATTTCAATGCTTCCTTATGGGAAAAATTGCCTTGGTTCGAGTACAAATTGGTTCATGACCACTTTCCTGGAACGGACTGTGTTCATGAACAGCAGACACCATGGTACATGAATCTTGAGTGGCTTCTCATTCTTAGAACAGTTTAGGACACTGTTGTCATTCACCTCCTACTCATACAAAAGGTGTGTCTGTGCTGTCCAAGGGCACTTCCTGGTGGGGGAGAAAGGACAGAAGGGCAACCCCGGGGTACCTGGTCAGTGTGACTGCAAAACTCCTCCGAACATCAACAGCCCCCCATATGAGGATTATGCACCACAACACAATTACGTCCAAGTGCCAGCAGTAAGATTCCACCTGTCGTCTGAGACGTTGCTTCGCAACCTGATTTCAGAGAACATTTCAGGGAAATTTAGCATTTCATGTTTTGTAATTGGGTGCCTGGCATTATTTTCCCTAGATATTTGTCGTTAACAGCAAGGATGAACTGGACCGTCTGCAGACTGACAATGCTCTCGCATTCCGGAAAGATCAGAGATCTCTTTATTTCAAAGATGTCAATGGATGGCAGCCAATACAGGTACTACAAGCTGTTTTTTCCTTTTTCACATTTATTTTTTTTATCCCATCAGTTTATAGCAGATGTTACCCCTTACAGCAGCAAAGGCTGCCGGACTTAACGTCTTCTTGGGTCTCTTAAAATGGTGTTTAACCCCTGCAAAAGCCTCTATCATTCCAGCTCACGCCATTCCAGTCCATTGAGAAGGAGCCCGACCCGGTCGGCGCGTGTGGTGACGGCATGGTGCAGCCCCGGAACGGAGAGGACTGTGACGACGGTAACATGGTCGTCACCGACAGCTGCGTCCGTGAGTCACATGATTCAATATGATATCATGGGGGCTGCAGGGGACCTCTGCACAGGGGGCTTGACAGAGGAGATGATACATAATCAATCTTGGGTCCTTCCACAGCTGTCTCCCATCCATCTTCTCACTTTTCCTCTCACCCCTTCCCTCTCTATACCTCCGCACCCCGACAGGGTGCAAAAAGGCCTATTGCGGCGACGGCTACCGCCACGATGGGGTTGAGGAGTGTGACGGGAAGGACTTCGGCTACCAGACATGCCAGTCATACCTACCAGGGTTTGTTTTTCCCCTTTCTCATCTACTACAGTGACAGCATTTCTGATTGCTCATGGGAGTTTTACTTATACCAATGTTCTGAGGGCAGAATGAAAAATGATTGGTTCAGAGAGAAATAACCAATCAGATTGTAGAAGAGGTGGGCCCAAGCAACTAGAGGAGGCAGGACCAAGACATCTGGTTTGTTAGTCTCACCTCCTCTGGTTGCTTGGGCCTACCTCCTCTACAATCTGATTGGTTATTTCTCTCTGGACCAATCATTTTTCATTCTGCCCTTAGAATGTTTTTGTGCAAGTGAAACACCCATGAGCTTTCTGATTCTTCCATGACCAGTCACCCTGTGTTGTGTCTTAGGTCCTTCGGGCAGCTCAAGTGCACGGCGCACTGTTCAATCGACTCGACAAACTGCAAATACTTCACCTGAGACACCGAGCAGACAGAGCTGGGTAGTACATCCAGTGGACTGGCCCCGGTAACAAATGCTAAGGGAAATCACGGCAAACGAGAAACAAGCTAATGAGACCCTTGATTAATAAACAGAATATCACACCTCCTCTGAGCTGCTGTACAAATGGCCTCCACCAGTGGAGGCGTTTTATTTATTTATTTTTACCCAATCACAGGAAACACACAGGACCACTACAGTCAGTCTTAACGAATAAGCCAGGACATCACTGCTCTGTCCCACCAGCTGTTTGGATCTTGTCTACCAATCACGGACCGGCCCTGGAGGGAGGGTGGGAGCTCAAAGGGGCGTGTCCAATGAAGGCGGGACCTGATTGCTGCTGAGGACTGGTGGGGGCAGAGTTACATTACCTCAACTTTAGCACTGTTAAAGAGGACATTCAGGTTTCCCGGGAGACCGATGACCGAAAATCAGGGCACTGTTTGTTTCCACTACAATATGAAAGAGGTGTTGTAGCATTTCAAGACCACTTAACCACAGCAAGACAGAACATAAGCTAGGTGTTTATAAAGATTCAGGAGATTTTTTTCCATGTTTGTATCCACGTTAAACTACATGATACATAATGATGATGATGCTATGATCCGAAAGAGGATTGTTTGAATCAGAATCATTGGTTTGGGGGAACTTTTCCAACCAAACTGCTGATTGGCCAGGGAATGTCCTTCCAGGAATAAAAGGAAAGTCAAATGGTTCAGATAGGAAAAGAGTAGAAACGATTGTGTAGTTGTGTGGTAAGGAGAGCGAGTCAGATTACCCTGGTGCAGAAAGCGGAGAGTCCGGTGGACACTAACGTGGCTCTCGCTGTGGTCAGGCCTCGGCATCAACATTTCCTACTCATTAAACGACCAAGTAGAACTGTTTTTAGTTCTCAATGGCAATCTCACAGGATTCATTCGGAGATCCTTTAGAAAGGAGAGCAAAGGCCGTCAACCTAGAGAAGCTCGTTCAGGCAATTTGTTTTTTTTTTCCAAGGATAGAAATGAAAAATTTGACAACTTACATTGTGTGACTAATGCTCTTATTGTTATTGTTTATAGACAGCTAGGAGACTGGATCAGTCTTTTGCTGTGGGGGGGGTCTGCACCAGGCAACGGTCTGGAGTCCATCTAGGCTGGCCGGTCGACAGGCTGCCTCCATTCACTGCCATCTTTCACATGGTTTTTTTAACAAAATGCAGGTATGCTTTCAGGCAGGACTTCCTGCAGTCTCCAGTAATTAAAATGAACAGGCAAATCCTGTCTGTTGTTTATAACTCAAATGCATATATATAAGCGCATTTATGTAGACAAGTATATGCAAGTATATAAATCCTGCTTGCCGTCTTGCTTTCATGCTCCCAGTAAAGGCAGGCTGATTGAGATGCATTTAAGCAGAGTTGTTCCCCAGTCGCTGTAGGGTTGCGTAAGGAAAGGTTTTCCTGACTGTCACGTTGAGTCAAATTTAACGTTTGTCATTTATGTCTTTTTGTAGTGCTGTGGTACAACTGCATGCCTGTATGTTGTAAATATGAGACCGACGAGGGCTGGTCATACAAAACTAAACACATAAACATATGTAAACACAGTCAGACATACCATCAGTGCCATGATTATGTGCTGGCAAGCCAATCTATGACAGAGGAATGACAAAAAAACTTAAAAGTTGCTATTTACAATTGATGGAAACGATGTTTACTCATTGTATGCATGTTGAGCTCAACATTATGTGATTAACGGCAGTCTGTTCTGCTCTATATGTGTCTGATATGAATTTGTATTGTGGACAAATAAAAAAAAGAACTCATGTCTTGGCCCCGCCCCTTTTTCAAAAACACCTCTCCTACAGCGATTAGACAGACCTGGCTTACAGGGTCTGCTAATGGCAGCCCACTGGGACGCTCCTGGTAGAAATGGACAGACACCTATTTTCCAGACCCAGGCATCACATAGAGTACATGGAGATCCTGCACACTGTCCCAGAAAGCCTACAGCCCAAGGCTGGGGCACACTCCAGCAAGGTCACCAGTCCATCTCAGGGCACACACAGTCTAACACACCTAGGGCACACACCTATTCACCTAACTGCAACTTCTACATACACAGCTCTGGGGTGCAGTGATAGCCAACCACCACATTCAATCACTCATTATTATAATTCATTATTTATAACAATGGAAAATGCACTAGTAAAATGTTTAATGGGCTTTAAACGCATTCTGTAGACATTTAAGGCATCTTTTCGGAAAACCTTATCTGTTGTAAATGTAGCTTTTAGGCAATGAATGAATGAGACACTTCTGTAACAGATACTGAAGGATGGATGGAGGGATGGATGGATGGATGTACCACTGAGGGCTGACAATGACAGAGGAACTTTCCCCTTGGCAGTGACTGATTTATGGACCGTACCACTGGGGACTGACGGTGATGGACGAACTGCGCCATCGGGCACTGAGGGATGGGGGGGGGCACAGACAGTCTGCGGAAGAAGGTCATTCGGAGGAGGCGGATACGTACTGCTAACCGAATTAGCATGCTACACTTTGCCACACAATTGCATTAAAAGAATACGCTTGCGAGGATGAGAGTATGACATATTTTAATAGTATCAGTCAGGCTTGGAGGTTAATTTCATGCTTTCATTTCCAATTAACTTGAAATACACGGGTGGCACAGTGTCTCAGTTGGTGGTACTGTGGTCACACACCTCCGCACGTCGTGTGTGTGGAGTCGGCATGTTCTCCACTTTCTGTCATGGTCCAAAAGACACTCATATAGGCTAGCAACCGTTGCCAGTAGTGTATGACTGTATGTGTGCATGTGTCCATCCAGGATGTTCCACAGCCTCGTGTGTGATGATGTACGGACCCCCCACCCAAACCCTGACCTGCACCAGCGGTCAGAAGATGCAAAACACACCACACGGTCAGTTAGCTATGGATCTTCACAGTATCCCACCCTGAAACAGTTAAATACTAAACACCATTTTTTTTCCCGTGAGTGGCCTGGAAGTGAGGGGGTGGGCTCGGAGGGCCCAAGGAATGTGGTCGGGGAGAGGTGAGAGCAATCGGCACATCGGCCTTTTCGGAGTCCCCCAGATGGGAACATCCACCCCCCCATAGTGTCTCTTCCTGCTCTGGCCCGGACCGCTGCGGGGGAGAGACGGCCATGCAAGAACCACTCAAAAAAGTAAAACATTCTCTAGAAAAACTGGAGCAGGAGGGCTATTTTAGCACAGGTCACATGATGGCTGTGAGCGGATGGAGCGTGGTGGGCAGGGGAGGGGGGGTTTGGGTAGGAAAGAAGAGGCAACCAGCTGTCGGACAAGGCCAAATGGAAACCCCTGACCTATTTCCAGGAATGCCCACCATGCTGGGAGCTCTTGATGTAATACAGGGACACGTCCCCCCCCCCCAAAACACAGACATCACTGTCAACATGACCTCTCCCCCT
Source organism: Mormyrops attenuatus (assembly GCA_026777985.1). Taxonomy (NCBI): domain Eukaryota; kingdom Metazoa; phylum Chordata; class Actinopteri; order Osteoglossiformes; family Mormyridae; genus Mormyrops; species Mormyrops attenuatus. The sequence continues at coordinate 2,642,868 of JAODKC010000049.1, read as the reverse complement.
CCCCACCCCCACCTGGTGTAGGGAGATGCGGCCTACAAGGGCCAGCAGTGGGCAGGCAGAAAGGATGGAAATCACATGAGGATCTGTCCATCGGCATTCCGGGTGCGGGGGGACACTGCCAAAAGCATCACTGTTCCGGCAACACTGCAGAGCGACTGTCACGGTGGGGCCTAAACGCACCAACGGGGGGGGGGGGAGGCAGTGGACACTCACACAGGCCTCGTCCCTCCCGGCAAAACCAGACTAACTGTATGAACTAGAACCAAAGGCTAGAAATGAAAGTGCAACTAGAGAGCAGAGAGACTTCAGACGTCTTTTTATTTGAGTTCCCATGAGGCCACATCCAGCCCTCTGCCAGGACCTCACCGTTCATCAGTCACTGCAATACTAATGCGTGGACACACACACACACACACAAAATCTACTGTACACTGGAAGTCTATGCACACCTGGATTATCATGGCCATACTCCACTTTCAGCAGCTGGCGGACTCTAACCCTGGGTGTGTAGAACGCCCCCTGCCCTATGACTTGAACTATAAGGACCACCCTTGGTCTGCTTTGGTTGGCTATCATGGAGGAGGATCTTCATACCTGCTGCTCAGGGTGTTGGCTGGGTCCACCTGCTCTAAGCCTTTTTCTTGCCCCCCAGTCTGGCTGGGGAGGACATTTCTGGGTGCTGTGGTCTGCTCAGGGTCGACCTCATTTCCAGAGCTCACTTCCTCCACACCTTTGAAGCGATTCAGATCTGCAATGGCAGCCTTCAGTCCCTCACCGTGAGTGAGACTCAGCTTCTGGTCCACACCCTTCAGCTGCTGTGACACTGCAACCTTTTCTCCCTGCTCAGCACCAGGAGATCCATCTTGGTCCATTTTCTCCACTCGTCCACTGGCCCGCTCCGCCCCAGGCTCACTCCCAGCTCCCTCAGGGACTCTGTTTGCTCCTCCCCCTGAGCTTGATTCTGAAAGGCAGCGCAAGCCCACAGAGAGAATAAAGCGCACTTCAGTCAATAAACTGACCGATAAATATCTCACAGAAAGTGTTTCATGGTTGAAACCACAGCTGTGTGAGCACGCAAGCTTCCTGAAAACTAAGCCCACCGAGGCACACCTCAAGATTCAGGATTTCATTTGTCACATGCACATGCAAAAGGCAGTATATACACAGTGTGCATGGTAGCCAGTGTGCAAAACGCAGTATATACACAGTGTGCATGGTAGCCAGTGAGCAAAAGGCAGTATATACACAGTATGCATGGTAGCCAGCGTGCAAAAGGCAGTATATACACAGCGTGCATGGTAGCCAGTGTGCAAAAGGCAGTATATACACAGCGTGCATGGTAGCCAGTGTGCAAAAGGCAGTATATACACAGTGTGCATGGTAGCCAGTGTGCAAAAGGCAGTATATACAGACTTGAATGTGAACAATGGCAGTTATATCACAGTCTTACCCTGAGTCTGAGGTTGCAAGCCCTCTCCTGTGGCCCATCGATCATCAGCTGGCAGCCCTGGATTCACTCTCCCCTCCTTGCTGCGGGAGCTGCTTTTCCTTTTGAAGGAAATGAAGAGGAAACAGGTATTAGGAGTGACTCAAAGTGAACGGGGGGAAGCTCTAGAGTAAGGTACCTAGCGGTGAACTGGAGGGTTTAGAGGGATAAGACTATTAATTTGTAGTTTGACCAGAATACAGAAAAATGCCCCTAAAATACATACTTTTCACGAAGGTGTTGATTCGACTGGATTCCAGGTTTTACCTTATAAAGAAGAAGAGTGACTTAGAGCTATTAGAGAAGTCATTATTAATGTATTGATTTTGATCATTAATTATTCCTTCCATCCATCCATCCATCCACCCATTTTATGACCGGTCATCTGGGCAGGGTGATAAAAAGCCTGGAGTCTATCCCAGGCAGCACAGAGCACAAGACCGGGGTACAGCCTGGGTGGGAAGCCAGTATTAATTACTCCAAGTATTATCAATTAAAAACTGAATAATAGAATCAACTGTAAATCTCCCTGCTGACTAAAAACATTAGAACCTGATCTTTCGTAGCCGTTATCAGGCAGCTCCAGACCAGTCTCTCCAGCTGCTGTCTGGATTCCAGTACCATAATTACCATTAGCAGTCATGTTCTGCTCCCTGAGAGTAACACACCTGTCTAGTGTCTAACCTTATGAGATTTGATAGCGACGGTTGTGGGGGAACCAGGGGGGGTCTGGAGCAGGAAATTGGGTTGGCTGAAGGCCCGGTCTGCGATCACCATGCACTCATTTAACGTCTTCAGAAAGGTACTGCAAGTGGACTTGAGCAAGGCGCCATCATCCTGCTGCACACAGAAAGCGGATTAAGTCACTCAGGCTTAGGTCACTGTCCTATTAGTTCCCCCTGCTGGTGGCTCACCTCCACTGCTTCAGCGCTGGGAGAATTCCCTTGAATCCTGTTGACTTGTTGGAGGAGGAGGTCGCAGTAGAGCCTCAATTCAGACATCTTGGTTTTCAGAGCCTTTGTAGTTTCCTGGAGTTCTAAAGACAGAGCCCGTCAAAAACAGGAAATGGGTTTTGCCCTGCATGCTAAAATCGAAAACAAAGGAGGCACAGTCATGAGGCAGAGGACTGCATGGTAACGCGATATCTGCTGCGGAGACACGTCAGGGCATCTGACCTTTCTCCCGCTTGGTCCTGTTGTCTGTATGACAGGCCTTGGCCGTTCCCAAGGCAACGAGCCATTTCTGCCTCTCTGCAGCGTTGAGAGCCTTCAGGTAGAAGTACTGCTCACCTGGGATAGTCAGGTCCAGCCGTGTGAGGTCACTGGCATGCACTGTAACATTATCAAAGAAAAACACGTTTCCCTCAACAAAAAGTATCCACCTAAATCAAGGGCTATAGATATTTAGCCTTATCACAGTATTGATATTATTCTTGTTTTTTAACTTAAAAATATAACAGAAGTCATCTGCTCTCTGCTGGAAAATAGACAAGAGGCTTCAATAAGTCCTGATGGAATATAAATGAAAATAAGGATGATGTTGACCTTGTTTTTTTATTTGACAGACTAGTCTTATGTCTGAAAATGGGGGGGGGGGGGCTGCAAAGTCAATGGATTGAACGCTAATGAACCTAAGAATGTGGCATCCCAGTGGACGGGAATATTAGTTTGCGAATTAAGCCTTGTAAAGTACTTTCGGTTATTCCAGTAGAAAACAACAAAACAAACGAATGAGCAGTTGCGTGGGCAGCTAATGCTAATTTAATGTGCTGCCAAAAGCAAACAGTGAATAATTAAACAAGGTGGCACATATTGTTGCGGGTAACAAGTTTACCCACAAGGGCTTTCACGCTGAAAGCTGAGTGATACAAACTCGACCACTGACTTTTTTCAGTTCGGCTGAATATCAAAATAATTATCAATTGCGTCTGAAATGTTAAACTGCCGTTGATCGCGTTATTTCGCAATCAAACCTTATAAGAACCTTTTTGTTCGACCGCTGCTGCTCTGGATCTTTCTTTGCTGGAGCCGACGCGTGGCAGCCGATCGGGTTTCACACGTAACTAGGTAGCTGTTTCGCGTCCCCCACCTTGTATCTCGCATACGCAAACTTTGATGCTGCCCTTGCATCCTTTCCACGCGTCCTCCTGAGAGTCGTAATACGACAGAGTCCCCCCTTCCAGGACAAACCACCGAGGTTGCCAGCCTAAAGAAAAGATGAAACAAGTGATCGTACTGTAAATAAAATTAGGTAGTCTATTTTTTTCCTGCAATAACACAACTGCAAATTAGCTGATGATTTTATTCTCAAGAGTTTTTCTAACTGATTATAGTCTCCCGACAGAGAACCGTTCGCAACATAACGTAATATTTACACGTGTTGTTTGCTTTTTTAGGTACTTGCTACAGACCGACGACGACTTTCTATCTCTAAATCGCCTTAATTCAAATCCACATCTACTGTTACTGAGCGTCCTGAATTTGCTGCTGCATTCCTACGCACGCTGAAAATAACAGCAAACTGTTAAATCAGATTATACATACCGCTTAAATAATTAGTCCACTTATACAGGATTCCCTCCATGGTTTATTTTCCTCAGTTCATTATACGCCTTGACTAAGTTACGATGCAACTTCAGCTCAATCGATGCTCACGTTAACTAAACGTAAAATTCTGCTGCCTTGCGCCGCTTTAATTTGCGTTGCACGGACCGTCTGAGTAAAATCGTTCGTGAATTCGGAGACAGCGCGCACCAGCTTAGGCAGCTTGCGCAACCTTCTATACCTTACGGGTTACTTCAATCACAGGTCCGTGCTCCCAGTCGCGTCTTATGATTGGACAGTGGGGACGGTCCGTCATCCAATAAAAACGGCTGAGAGTGAAAGGCGACGCATGTGTCAAATCCCACCAATGAAATGCACAGGGGGCGTAGCACAACACGACGGTGCAGTTTTTACCCTAGAATCAGCAACTTATTTGGTGTATATCTGTTTTGCTTGCGTGAAAATGTGCTTAGCGAATTAATCAGTATAGCTTTTGATAGAGTTGGTGTATGTCATTACTCTGTAGTACCAGTCTTCTTTAAAAAAAATTTTTTACGAAATTTTGCGAGTCTAGAGGTGATGTGCCTGACTGAAAGAATAAGCCCGCTACTTTAGAAATCCTGCATTTTTATTTTAAGAAAGAATCTACTTTTATGGCACTTGCTGATTAAATGTTCAGGACTTTCAGGTTCTCCAAGTCTGGTTTCTTGAGCAGACAAACGACATTTTGGGTTGGGTACTATTAAGCAGTCCCTTCTGAGACATCAAATATTAATGAACGACACTGACGTTATTATTAGAACGGTTTCGCTTGGAAAAATCTAGGCTTAAGACATGGTGAGAGATGAAATGCTTAGAACTCTTTGTTTCATGTAACATCCTCCATTCCAGGGGACCAATTAATAAACAATTTTAGGCATGCAAAATGATTTTCAAGCAGGCATTACGGGATCAAAAACCTTGTGATAGTTCTGTGGACACTTGAAAGCGCTTTTCTATTCGCAATAAAGTAAAAGACCAGGGGTGAGTTTTTCGAAGACTTCTTAACGCTACGTCGTTCGTTAGTTCTATCTTTTAACACGGAACTTACGAACGACGTAGCGTTAAGAAGGCTTCAGGAAACTCACCCCAGATTATTCTTGGGTCTCTGTGGAAGTTTAAAACTGTGGCTGCAGCAGTATTACATTTCTTTTCTCTTGAAAAAGGTCACCACTGAAAAATGGATTAAAGAAATCTTAAACTAACCGAGACAAACCCATCCCAGAGATGACAGCGTGAATGTAATCATTGAAGGAATGTTTAGTCATGCATGTAAAATACTCTTCAGTGTGGTCCAGAACCGAACCCAAGTGTTAATACGTACCGGAAATAAAAACACACCCTTGGCAGAAAATAACAATAGACTCGTAATTATAACAACAGCTCCTGAGATCCATTCACGTATGTTAAATGAAAATGTCAGGTATTATATGTCATTTACAATTTTATAGTTATATGTTATGTTGTTGCGGTTCGAGTGAAATATTACTCCATTAGTGTCCAAGGTAATAGTATGAAATCTATAGTCACTAAGTAAATCATAGTGATTTGACTTATTTTTAAGACGTTAACATTTTCCATGTTTAATCTTTCATTACATTTTCTGCTGTATTTTTCCCTGAATATGACTATTGGAACCCGATGAAATAAAAATTACAAGGCAATTCCACATTTACATATTTTGCTACTGAGTGTAAAGTATTGAACTTCAATTGAAAAGTTGCAAATAAGTTGAAAGTAGTGTAACTTCATGTAAGTAGTGAAAGTTGTTCTGGGTTTTGTTTTAATAATCAAACACCAAACTCTGATACCCCAATTCCAACTTAAGCAGAATCGGGAAGAATAGATTAGGACAATGACTCTAAATCAAGCGATAAACACACACTGAGGTCAGATCTGAATGTTCAAACCCAAACGGCCCAGTAATAACTGGTTTGCCACCCAGAGCGCACGAAGTGCACAAACAATGTGGTTCCACTGCACAGAAAAGACACACAAAACAAGGCGTGACCATAACGTGGCATTTTGTTCATTTTGGCTCTTCCCATTTTTACTGATACATCTCCGTTAAAAACAATCCACACATAACAAAACAAAATGTTTGTCAGCAGTATCTCTACTCTCCTCTGCACCTCATCTATCTGTTTGTCTCAAGCTCCAAAATATTCAAAAAAGGTTAATAATTTAGTACAAAAAAATTGAGGCATAATATGATAGCTCACGTAGGCCGCTAGCAGGTGGACTTGAGCAAGTGGACTTGATGGCTCACGTAGGCTGTTAGCAAGTGGACTTTAGCAAGTGGACTTGATGGCTCACGTAGGCCGCTAGCAGGTGGACTTGAGCAAGTGGACTTGATGGCTCACGTAGGCTGTTAGCAAGTGGACTTTAGCAAGTGGACTTGATGGCTCACGTAGGCCGCTAGCAGGTGGACTTGAGCAAGTGGACTTGATGGCTCACGTAGGCCGCTAGCAGAACTTTGTGTTCCTGCTGTGCTCCTATGCAGGGATGTGGCTGATGCTCTTTTTACAAACCTCTAGCACAATCCACACTTCACATGGGATAAAGGTCATCTGGGGCCCAAGAAGGACAGAGTCTCAGCACCCCAAGGCATAGGGTGTGCAAGGATGACTAAGCAAGGGCGCCAAAAAGCCCATCTGACCGTTGAGCAATGTAGTGTCCACTGTATGAGAGGCTACGTGTTGGCATGAGAGAAAGGCAGCAGATCAGCTGATCGACTCAGAGAGCCGTGATTCACGGCGGAGATTCTCAGCGGGAGTCAGTCGGACGCTGCTGCCTCTCCAAGGCTCTGAGTCCCTAAAGGAGGTGGAAGGTTTGCGACTCTCTCTCATGAACTGCTGAACTAGAACCCAGCAGGCTCAATTCATCGCATGTGCGTCCGTAGAGGAGCAGGTCTGGTGCTCTCTGTAGCAAACACAGGCACAAAAATCACATTATTCTCACCTTAATTGGGGCTCAGAACTATTTACTTACATTTATTTAGCAGACATTTTCATCCAAAGCAACAAACTTTTTTTTTTAGAAAGCAAGGTCAGACAGTCCCTAGAGCAACTGAGTTAAGGGTCCTGCTCACTCCACCAACTATGGGATTTGAACCTGCAACCTTCCGATCACAAGTCCCACTGACCCACACACTGCACTCCAATGTAACACCAGTACCACCAGTAATCAACAAGAATGATTAAATACCACTAAAAGCAGACAAGAAATGGTGATAAACAGAATGTGAACAGAACAGTCCTACCTCTTGCTTCTTTGCTAGGATATATTCGAGGAAATGGTTTAAATTCATCCGGGGGAGGGAAATCATCAACCGGATGAAACTGAAACTTTGACTCAAAGTCATCTGAAAGAGTACCAATAAAAAAAAGCTGAATGATTCAATCCACCTCCTGGACACTGGGTGACATCACTGACCTTCCAGAGGACTTCCAGCAGAGTAATTGAACACGCACAGAGAACTGTGTGTCTATCGACAGTGTTTGTCAGTTTTGTATCATGTTACATCATCGGCAGTGAATGACATCAAAAGCCACAAATGACTTCACCAGCGGCGGCCGATGTTTACCCAGATTGTGCAGGTGACCATTTCTCATGACCGAAGGTGGAAGCGGCGGTGGGGGCGGGGGAGGGTTTTGAGGCGTACTTCGGCTGGACAGCTCTGTAGCGGGGGATCGAGCGGGTGGAGCAGGGGGCGGAGCAAACCTTCCCGCACCTGTTTAGCGAGGAGAACCAGGTTTTTCAGCTCCATCTCCTTTTAGATAGACAAACCCTGTTCCCTGAAGCACTGCGGAGACCTACCTGTAGGTCTGGGAACCGCAGGGGGTCGGCGGCTTGGGGCTGTAGTGGGGTATGAGGGAGCCTGGGGGGGGGCTCCAGCTCTGAAAGCGGGTGATGGGACAGGGGGTACCTTAGGCAGTGG
>JAODKC010000049.1:2611550-2634789 GCA_026777985.1 Mormyrops attenuatus | reverse complement strand
GTGGGGGGTCCCGAAAGTTACCAAACTGCATGGGAGGTGGGGGAGGAGGAGGGGGGGCAGCAGGATAAGAGAAGCTGGCAGAGCGTTCGGGGATGCTGGATGGAGGGAAGGCTGGGGGAGGGGGAGGAGGAGGTGGAGGCGGAATAGACGGCTGGGGAAGCGAATGGGGCTGAACCGGCAGCCAGGTGGGCTTGGTGGTTTGTGGAGGAGGAGCAGGGGGCGGGCACTGTGGCGCAGGAGGTGCTTTGATTGGTCGCTCATGAGGGGGCGGCGAGGGTTTGCTAGAGGCGTGCGTGGGGACTGCTGGATACACGGCGGAGCGCATGGGGCTCCCTCTGTCCGGAAGTTTCGGGGGGTGGGCCGCGTCGGGGGCCTCGACGAGACAATTCTCAGATGCCACGGGGCTCCAAACCGGCTGCCTCAACCCAGAGCTGCTGGACCGTGGCGCTAAAATATAATATAACATGTCAGGTGACGCCAAATGGCAGAGACAGGCTGAGTGAGATTACAACAAAAGGGCCTTGAGTTTTCCAAGCATAAGGGTCACCCTGGGGAGGGGCAGGGAGAGTAGAGCATGACAAAAGGAATTAATGTGCTTACCAGTTGTGTCCCTGTGACCTGTCGGCCTTAGAACAGGAAAGCCTTCAGCGAAAAGACCTGCCAGAGGGGGGCCAGAGGAGACAGGCCCCCCCAAACCTCCAGACCCACCCAGGCCGCCGCTGTTTATGCCAGAATCTGGACGGCTGCCTTTGGGTTCTGGAGGAAAAAACACATTCCACACACTATGACACAAGTGAATACTGCCTCTTCACAATTTCATTACTAAAAAAACGCAACCCCACTGCTCCCCGCTCTGCTGAAGACCTAAGTGAACTTCTTTTACCTCTGGCTGGGTGGGAGGCAGCTACATTCAGATTCTGGGCTCTTAATGCCGCCAACATGCTTATCGGTTTCCGCGAAATTCCTTCCTGACGTGTGTAAGAGAGAAGCGAGCATGCGGCGGCTCCGGCTCTGAGATTACTGACCTTGAGTGACCTTGAGCATGAGCGCAACGCAGTGAGTGGAAGGTTTTAACTCATTAGCCCAACGAAGAGACCCTGGACAAAACGCTGCCTCACTGTACTGCAGCCAACGGCAGCACCCCGAGAAGGACGCTCGCGGCAGAGTCTCGCTTCGACACTAAATACCTTCTTGGGACATCATTAGAACTTCTGTCTGAAATACACTCGGCACTGATGTAGGGCAGACGATGAGGTTTACTTTCCAAACGAAATGAAGGCAGGCACTGCACAGCATTCAGAGTGCCGGAGGAAGGGGAGTGACAGAGCTTTGGGGGAAATAGGTCCTCTGCAAAGCGTGAAAATATACGAAGAAAGTAGCTTGACAATTTTTCATGCAGAGGTCACATACGTGTACGTGTTACATTTTTTTTCCCCAGGCAAGTAATATACGGTACGACACATGATGGCGAATGCTGGGCATCCAGGCAGGGCCGGTGCTTTTCATCTCCCAGCATGCTATGCAGTTGCTAGTGCATACAAATGATACTCCATAGTGTATCTGTTTCTCACTTTCAGTACATCAAAATTACATGAGATATTCCACACTTTATTATAAAAGAGCCTTTGTGTTAATGATTTTGCCAAACAGTAAGCTAATGTAAGTGTTCTGAGCATGTATAAGGTAATCCAGGCTAGGCTATGGTGTTTGTTAGCTTAGGTGTACTGTATTAAAAAGCATTTTCGCCTTATGATTTTTTCAGCTTGTGGTAGGTTTATCGGAACGTAACCCCATCGTAACCTGGGGAGAGTTTGTACATAACCTAACCCAGGGTTTCTTAACTGGTGGGCCGTGGGACCATTTCCAGTGGGCTGTGGAATGTGTGGTTTTTTCACTTTTACAGTACTGTTGCAACCCCCTCCACCAGTTGGAGTCATGATCAAAGTAAAATGTGGGTCCTGAGGCCTGACCCACTTGAGAACCACTGCCTCTTCACAGTAGATTTGGTCAAAATAGCTTTTTTCTTAATGCAAAGCTTGATGAATCTGGGTCAGGCAACAGGCCACAGACCACACAGAGCCACCAGCAGGAAACGGCAAAGGCCGAGAAAACAGAACTTCGTGGAGCCACATATCAGAGCAAGAAAGATCCCAACCGAAGCCAAGGCCGCTGTTTCCCGGAGCTCAGGGATACCCTTGGCCAGCTGACGTTGCTGTAGGTTCTGGTAGCCTAGTGTGTGTCAAAATCAACTCGACTAAACAGGAAGAGAGTGACCGAGGTCACCGTGGACATTATTATGAGTGCGTCAATGGCTGATGTCCTCAAGTATGTACCCATGTGTGTCAGACGGTCACAAAGATAGCCGTGTAAATGGATAAGTGCATCAAAGTAAAGATGTACTGACTGTCGATCACTGGCGCACTGCGATCGTTGACCACGGCCACTTTCTTGAGATTGGTTCCTTTCTGGATGTCAGCCAGGAGAGCGCTGCGGCCACCCGGCGCCGGCCGCTGGGTCCTCGAGGGATCTGACCATCCCTGTCGAACATGGAGACCGAGAAGGACCGCTCACCCTGTGCAGAAGTAAACTTAGCAAGAAGTACCCTTATAATAGCCAGTTAGCATGTTAGCATTGCCGTAGCGTTAATTTTGGTTAGATAAAGGAGCGCAATCATTTTAAAATGGTTCACTTTTTATCTGTTTTTATTTTTTAGGCATGAAAATGAAAGAAAGCAAAATCCCATCCAAGTGCAATACTGGACCCTCATAACTGTCATTAATTACCAGAACTATACTATACTATAGTATACTACTATACTATACTATTACTATACTATTACTACTACTATACTGTTAGTGCTAAACAGGGTTAAGACTGAGAGGAAATACATGAAAATAGGAGATAAAAGGCTGAACCATTCATCCATTCATTTGTTCATTCATTCATTCATTCATTCATCTATACCCTCTCTATGTCCTATTCAGGGTCACGGGGGACCAGAGCCTATCGCAGGGGCTATGGACACAAAGCAGGGAACAACCCAGGATGGGGCACCAACCCATCACAGGGCACAAAAGGCTGCACCATAACCACCAGGCAACAAGATTCTCAAAAGCTCAGTTTCACAAAATCCTAATCGCTTCTGCCTCCCTTTTGAGGCCATAAATTTAAAAACAAATGCCCATGCTTTACTTAAACACTCAGTTCGTGATAATGTGGCAGTGATGCACTAACATTTAAAGAGCTGAGACTCATAACCTTTCAACCTCACCAGAGGCCCAGAAAAAGCAATAGGTAGCAATGATATTATCAGACACCGAATGGTCACTCTGACCGACGACGAACACGCAGGAACTCCAGATCTCTCGTCCTGGTATCATGTCGCCACGATAACCTTTCTTTATGCCTAATTAATTCCTCCAGGTCCCTATTACAGGTGAATGGGTGTAATAATCCTTTCCATTACAAAATGCAGGTGAGGTATGCCCCAAGTAAATCAGAGTAAAAAACAGAAAACAGGGTAAACTCACATCTGCTAAAGAAAAGAGGCAGGGCAGCCCTGCTCCTGTACAAATGATGTCACCATTTGGCATTGAATTTTTTTTCCACAACTCCATGACTCTGTATGTTTGTGGGTGTGTAACTCGACCCCTGTTTAATAATGCAAAGATCACATGAGCCGGCTGCCCGATCGTCCTGCAATGGGGAAGGCGAGAGCATGATAGCTAAGAACGTCAGGCGAAGTGAAACCCCCACTGGCACGAGACAGCTGCCAATCGAGGCAGACCGAACCAAGCAACATCGCCATTAGAGGGCCCTGGCCACGGCTATGGTTACAGTCGTGTCGTGGGAGACGCCCATTGTGGGGGAACTATCAGCAAGATGACGATATAAGTCGCTGAACCACCCTTCCACGACGCTGCTCGGACCGGAGTGACGGATATCCACCTGAGGCGCTAAGGAGGATGGTGGTGGTTGGGCAGGGTGGAGAGGAGGTGGTGGTGGAGGCGCGGGGGGTGGCGGAGGAGGTGGAGGGGGAACAGGCATTGCCAAGCTCTCAGCACCTGGAGAGACTCTGTGTCGCTTCTGTAAAAGGGAAAGAAGACACACACAGACAGTCAGTCGCACCTCTTAGTAAACCAAATGAAGGGTAATTCAGTGATTGTGACATGTCCCGTCCAACAGGGAACGTGCCAAAGTCTATGTGTATACACCCGGCCCTAGACTCACCCACTGCAACAATGACAGGCAAATCCAACCTGCCCTCTGCCGAAATTCCCATTACACAAAAAATCTAGAACGTGTGTGAACTGGTTCTTGTGTTGAGTTCCAAAAACAAAGAGGAGCAATCAATAGTAGGACACGTTCCAAAGCTGGTCTCCTATTTAAACTATTCCTTTTCATTTTCCAAAAATCACTATCCACACTAACTGAAGGGAGGGGGTGTGTATTTCAGCCTTTCCAAACAAGAATGTTCCCTCCTCTTTGCGGAAGTGAAGTGCTTCTCCAACAATGCCTCCTTGGGGAGATCAGGACCTAACAATGGACAGTGTTGTCTGGGAAGGGGGGTCTGGCCTCGCCTCTGCCAAGTCAGACGCCTTGCAAATCATTATGCAAAGCTGTGATGAACATAACACAGCCGTCACGCTGACTGACATGTACCGTTTAAAGAGCCATCAATAGTATCGTTTAACTGTTACCGTTCTTTCATTGCTATGTCGGCAAGGGAGCTCAGCACACGTATTTTCATAACAAGCCCGTCCGAAGGACCAAAAACCCCTAATGTAAAGTTTTGTTTTAGGAGTAACACCCAGCTGAGAAGACAGCTGCTCTGAACAACTGCCCGACAGACCCCCCATCTGGGTCCGATCCGGAGGGGGTCCCTTTGTGGACAACGGAGAATAGCCGTACACTGCTTATATGCATAGACATATATTTAAAACATTTCCCGTCCCGATTTAAAGAAGTTACATGCGAGAACTGCGACCGCTATGCAGTGTTTGTAACGGGATACCTAAGCGAGCAATCAGTCAGCAGGTTAAAACGATCGTTACACCCTAAATGAACAGAAAACCATACACGGAGTATTTAAAAATATTCGCAATTCAGTATTCAGGGTAAACAAAAGTTCCGTCTAGTAGATTAAATTTTATCTCTCATAACAAGACCTTATTGTAGCACCCGCAACGCGTACGACTGCATTAACGTAAAATGGAGTTTATACGTGTATTGTTCCTGATATTTATCTATATTCGTATAGTACGCTGCGCTAAGATTTTACCTACGGCGACAAATATGTGCTTGATGTCTTTGCCGCAGGAATATGTTTTGGAGACTCTTCATAAAGTTAATTTACTTTTTAAAACAGAAACGTCAGCTTACCTGAACTTTTGCGAGAGCGTTTTATCTGCTTCCAGTTATAATGCACGGAAGCCCCGCCGCACAGTGTCACGCTGAAATATACGGTTACCGGCACAGAGCTGAAGTTATAATTAGTTTAAAGGGGACGCCGCTAAACGATAAAAGTTTTTAAAAAGGCAACTGGAAAATCACCCAGTGTACTTACGTACGCGATCGTGTCCAAATACTCCTTCACTATTCGGAAAAGTCCACAAAATGCTGTACGTCTTTTCAACTATAATTGAATTGGACTAGATTAAGATCTGTGTGGCTGTCAGGGGATAGTCAGGGGGGTCCGGGTCTTTGCAAACGTGCCTCCCAGCTTTCTCCTGTCGCCACAGCAGGACAATGCCGCCTCTCCGCACCAGAGGGGCAGCTGCGCTCCCGGTCCACAGAGCGCCTTCCCGCAGATGATCGAGGCCACACCTGCCGCCCCAGCACAGAAACACTGACCAATCAATCAGTGCCAGTCCGCATACATGCTCTTGTCATAAATAACTAAATGTATTTTTTCTCTCTTTTCGCAAGATAAATACACTTTATGTTGCGCAGTGAGTGGGACCCGATGAGTTGTGGGAACTTGCGGTAAACTATTTTGATCACTATATTGTTACAGAAAAAATAAGTAAAATTAAATGAAAAGCAGACGATATAACTATTATAAAATGTCTGATATGGAATGTTAAATAAAAAGACAGCTAAACTATTGGGCTATACGTGGACTTGTGGTCTTCATACAAATGTTAAAGAAATTTAAAGTCCACGTGAAAGCCGTGAGGCAGTGATGAGGCGAATCAACTGACTAGGAAGCTTTATAATGACAAAACTAAAAACTGAAATTTAATCTTGGAACACCACGTTGTGTAATAGTAACAGCGTACAGCCCAAAGATTTTTGTGTGGGAGTTTTGCCCACCTGGTGGCGGAAACCAGGAACTGCACTTTAAAATGTGGAGCGCAAATTCTCTGGAGACGGTCGGGCGTTTCACACATCCTGGTGAAGCTCTAATTTCGGTCTGCTTGGAGAGAGTTACTGGAGAAGCTAATTAAAGACACTGTTTCTCCGAAAGTGGCAAGTGGGTCGCTCTCAGAGGGACCGCTCAGCGTCATTTTTAAGCATGTTTCCAGTTTTCCAGGCTACTGCCATGTGTGACACATTCTTCTTTCGCACCGTGCAGACGGATTCCGCTTCAGTTGTTGATAATTTAACACATCAAAGTATAGGACTGTCAGTTACCCCACATCAGCGCACTACAGGAGTTAACGAGTGGTTTAGTTGCAGACTAGTAACTGAATTGTTGTTGGGTAAAACCACCAGGCCCGTGGTGCTTGAGTGACGTAAGCTGTATTATTAGGTAGGCCTACTTTGAATAAAGCCAGCTATCCATGGGAAAATAAAATTATAAGTAGTGAGAGTTAAATCTGGTGCAAGCTAGTAAACCACACAACACCAGGTTGATCAGCGAGATCAGAAACGTGCAGTATACTTAAGTCCGGTGTCACTGATTAGATACGTTGAACTTGAAGCATGCAAAAACCGTAGAAAGATAATCTACTGGAATGCAGCCAGAATGGGACAATAATCGCGGGAAAAAAATCGCAGAGATAAAATGGCAATCTATATATTAACACTCTGCTGAGTTGGCTTTGTTTTCATTATTCCTTCAGAAGATGCAGCGCCAAAGCTCTCCGCGCTTTATTGCAGCAAACACCTTGAACTTTGGTTTTATGGACGCGTGATCCAAGAACAAATGCTCATGTCTTATTGTAAACAGGACATCTGGGCAACATTAACGCTCTTCGGCCTTTCGGAAATAAATAACGTCTCCCGTGAGAGCTGTGATAATCAGTTGTTTTGGAGCATGGCACTGTGTGAGGTTACCCTCGCGGGTTCACGCACAAACAACAATATGAAGCATTCAAAGAAGAAACGCCGAGAACGAAGTGCATTTTCTTGTCTCACCCTTGCAATATAAACAGTCTTCACCACACTATCCACACCCATGGCAAAACGACAAGATAAGACTAATGCCTATATGTGACAATCAGTTTATGAAGTGATTTGAACACAGTCCAAAGTAACCATGCGGGATTAGAGCATATTTGCAGGAACTAGTCACCATATTTGCCATAGAATGTGCTAATGAAGCGATTTAGTAAGACCATGTTTAAAAAGCTTCCATTAAATATGCTAAAATTGTAATTCTACAGTCCTGCAAACAGCATGCGGTCCTCAAAGACATCTGTTCTTTTCAATCGACAAACATCGACAAAAACAAGCACAGCTATTAAAAGCTAATAAGGTCTCTGTGTTTTAACATAAAACAGTTTTATTAGAAAGTGGCAGAATGTCGTTTGTAAATCGTAAGCATGAAGAAAAGGGGCAAAAACAGCAACTTGGACCTATTCACGGCAATGGTTTAGGAACGACTGTCCAAAAAAAAAAACAGTAAATTGGCTTCATGAGTTTGCTCTGAAACCAGTCGTAGTTCCACCCACGCACTGGTAACTGCGATAACAGCGCACCTTTTAAAACCATAGCTTAATAATTAAAATAATACATCAATTGTCATGGAATATGTACAAAAATATATGCGAGCAGATTATATCCAGAAGTGTATTTCTTGGAAATGTCCATTTAGCACACAGTAATCACGTTAGAATGGAAAATGTTCTTAGACGCATACAACAGATGAACGGCAATATTACATATTTACACCAGCAACCGGAATCTGCAGTAGACGGAAGTTGCTGTACGTCCTTCGGGTTCATTATTTCTGAACGAATCTTTCAAATAAACTAAATGATCTCGGTAGTGTTCCTTTCGTTCAGTTGATTTAATGATAATCACTCTCGTTCGCCACCCATTGGTGTGATGATGTAAGGACCACTGGGTAATCTAATTCAGTGTTTCTCAAACCAGTCCTCGGGGACCCCCATGCAGTCCACGTTATTGCTCTCTCCCAAGTCCCAGGGAAGTGGAAGAGAGCACAGACGTGGATCGTCTGGGAGTCCTAATGACTAGTTTGAGAAACACTGGTCTACAAAAAAGTGAGTACAATATATATTAAAATGCATGATACATTCATATATAAAAACATAATTAATTTAACATTAAAGTAAAATTAAATTTTATTAAGCATCCAAAAATTATCCAACCCCCCCGCCTTCCCAGGAGTGAAACACTGGGACATGCCAGCAGTGGACGAATGCAGAATCAACGAATGAATCAGTCAGTTGAGCGAATCGATTCACTTAAAAAGAATCACCATGATTCAAGAGACACCTCACTTCCTACCGACTTTCCTCTAACAGCGAAGGTTGATTGGTTCCTTCACTTTCTGCAACTGCGCAGGCTCACTTTACCAAGCCAATGAAACCTTCTGTCGTCTGTGCCCACTTAAGACTGCATACAAACGCCTACATAGAAACGCAGAGTGATATGTTCCTTCAAGCCTCTTGAAGCAGAGACGCATTTCGCTGTCTCTTAATAATTACAAAATAAAAAGACATTATAAGTCCTATCAGTTTGTGGCTGAATCCTACTTCTTTTCTACTTGATGGCTACAGATGTGCCTGGTATATTCTGTTTAATTGTCCACGCCATACTCAATTGCAACGACGAGACATGCCGTCACTCCACACTCTCAGAAAAAAGGGTACAAAGGTCCATTTCTGTACCTTAAAAGGTACAATTACCTATATATAGCTAAGGGTACCATTGGCAGACCCTTGAGGGTACAGCCCCAGTGACAAGCAAAGGTACAAATTTGTACCCTTTTTTCTGAGAGTGCAGGCTGCCTCGAGCTTGCATAGTGCTTTTCATCCACAATTCATTATCTTATGAATGTTTCGTACTGTTGGGCCTTTTCATTTCCTTCAGACAAAATCAGTCCCTTGTTATCAGACATCTAGTGTTGCATAGAGCATAATCTAGTCACAAGGCAAGATAATTATGTAAACCAATGCATTTTACAGAAAAGTGTTACACCTATATTTTGTTTGATAACTCTATTCTTCGATTATTCAGTATAATTCAAAAATAAATTTGAAAATATGTTTAATATATCGATTTTTTTCAGCAGATATAGTGTTTTCAAATAATCTCAGCGTATACAACTGTTCCCATAAGGCTTTGCGACAAGCTTCAAGTGTGTCTCGTGCAGTACGCTCACCGTAAGTTAAAACTTTGTTCATGCCTAGAAACCAATCAATCTTATAAATGCACAGGTCTATAGCTGCTCCCTGCGACGCATGTTTGGTGTATAAATTATACTTCGGGTAGGTGCTACTTCATGCCTTCACCATGTGAGTATTGAACAGGTCGCAGTATAGGGTAGTCCCAGGAATCAGGGTACATCTTCATTTTCTGGTGCGTTTTCATCGTAGTTTACGGGTAATGCCGCTCGCACTTTCCGTTTCTCCTTAAATCGGCCGGACCGGGAAACTTTTAGGTTCCTGCGCGAGCTCTTTTCACTGAACTGGGACTCTTCACTTGTGTCCTCACCGACTTGACTGGCCTGCTGCTGAGCTGTCTGGTGCACATCTTCTTGGGAGCCCTTGGCCCTTGGGTCCAGGTCAGACTCCTGTTTATGGAGGACTGCTGACTCTTTGGAACCAACGCTGGCTTTCCGCTTGGTTGGTATGGATCTCCACCAAGGATTCTTCGATGACATGACGTCTCTTTGAAAATCTGTTATATTAAACATTATTGATTGTCATATAGTTATAAAGTTGAAAAAGGTACACAAATATAATGCAGAACTTATATAAGACATAATCCACGAGAGTTATAGTGCGTGAGAGATTTGAGGGACAAAGGTCATTTTAAGGAAATAATGAAAAAGCGAAACGCCCGCTGCAGGTTCCCACTGACATTGACCAGTATAACTCTTCTGTATCCTATAGCGAGGATTTTAAAATTGTCAAGCTGTGATATGAGAATACTGCGGAAAACGGTGATAATAATAATAATAATAATCATATACATTGTTACGTTTCACAGGAGATCGCCTTTATTTTCACGTCAGGTGAACTCACTGCATGTTACAACGTTCCTACAGAGGCAACACTGCATTAATATTTTATACGCCCGTTAAATGCGCAGGCTTAGCTATAGTATTTTGCGTTCGAAAACTTTCTTTGCAATTTAAGTCCAACATTAGAACACGCATTTGCACATTGACAAACACAGCTGAGTCATCGAATAGGTAAACTCACATTCCCCTTGGACATTTTCCCACGTGCAAGTATTAGAAAAAAAAAAACAGGAAGGATACTAACTTTTCAACTTGTAGATATAGCCTAGGTATAATATCGGGATTTAGAAATAGCGTTAGTGAGCAATACACGTGCTTTATCGATCCGCCGGTAGAATAATTTTAAGTAACTGAATACGCAGCATGCTGCAGAAAGTGTAGGTTACTATCGAAGTATTGTTCACCTAAGGATGAAATTATACACCACCCGTTTATTTATCAGACTCATACAGGGTCAAAAAGAAATTCAGTGTCAAGCGTAGAAAGAAGACCAGTTTTCCGGTTTCGCCATGGCGATATACACAGTTTTCCCCACACCTGTCCACAGTCACTCACCTGGTCTGACCAGTCTCAAGGACGGTAATGCAGTATTATATACCAGCAGCTTGAAGACAAATGTTACACCAACACTCAGCGCTGATTTATTGATTCAGTTAATTTACTTCGAATAAAGTTTTCATCTCAGACCTGTAACAAGGACAAAAATCATTCTCTATGAAAGCATATATAAAATATGTCATTCATAAGGTTAGCTTAATCCTACCAAAACTGAGTAGATTAAAATTAAAGTTGACCGCCCAAGGCCATCATCTTTCTGAAACCCGCTGTGAAAGGCGACTAAGGGAAGAGTCAGCGCTATTTACCAGATCAGCCACATTTTCCTCCGAGGATCTCATTGGCGAATCGCATACCTGTTCTGGCTCACGATTGGTCCGTTGCACAGGTGATCCTAACTGGGCTGGGAAAGTGAAGGGGTGGGGGGTGACCTGGCTATACACTGCGCACCTTTTTCCCCACAATGAAACAATGTCTAAGCTCATACTTAAACACTGTACATAAGCGCATCCCGCCCTTAGCCGCAGTCGGGTAAACCTTTCAAATCGTAATAATGCTGTTTAACAAAAGCAGCTCAGTACGTCATGCTAAGCAACGAAATAAGACTCATACTTCACCAATACAACTACGTATTATGATGATGATGATTATTAATGTAATTATTGTTATTATGTTCATCCATCAAACTAATAATAATGTTCTATCTTTCTATCTATATAGGAAACTAATCATGACTGACAAAAAATAATCAATTCACAAATTTATGATACTTTTTTCGTAGTCAATAAAGCTGCAACGTTTCTGTTATATTAAGGATGGTGTAAATATATATATGTATACATACATACATACATACATATATTTAATAAGATTAAAGAAAGTATAGGATACAAAATAAAATGAATCTCTGTGGCGCTTATTCACGTTTCTGTGTATTCATCGAGTAGGTTTGTGTGCTACACAGCACATGACAGCAGTCTTTCTTACCTGCGTGCCTCAGTATCGGGGCCTTATCTCTGCCCGATCTCGTGATTCACAGACGAAATATTCCTTCAGCGGTTTACGTTCCAGATACTCAAGTTTGAATTAACGAATTTATCACAGCTCGTCACAGCAGGCATTACAGTATTATTTCAGGATCCGCGCTATATGTATCATAAATGGGAGGGTTTTTCAGCCTCCAGAGTGATTCATGTAAGCAAACTTAAATATTTTTTAAATTGGGACATTTTGCACTGTGATAGAAATGAAATTCAGGGGACGGAACCCCCTCCCCAGCCGCCATCGATTCAGATAAACAGCCTGAAGCACTTTCCTGCGGGCCCTGAAGCTACAGGTTATCCCAGCGTGAGAAGGGCGTCCGTCCTTCTCCCGACCGGTAATCGCATTCCCGAGAGGGAATGTGTCCAGTGCGACCTCTGGTGACTACGCTGGGCAGTGCCCGGTTCGCGACGGTGGGCAGCGTGTGGTGCTGGGAATGAGAGTGGGCGTGCATGGCGGCAGGACAGGTACTCATCGGACAGAAAGGTGGCCCCTGGTGAGTTGGATGTTGATGTTATTGACGCTATACCGAGTTACGCGGGAACGGGGCAGTAGAGTGGAGGTAATCGCTGTTGCTGGGGGCGGAGTCTCGTTGAAGGGTTGCTTTCTTTCCCAAACGTGTCTCTCAGTCAGCAGCTGCGAGGTGTGAGGCCGCAGCTCCGCTGCCGGGAAACGTGACTCCATCTGCTCTCTGCAGGGATCCGTCGTTCTAAGGAGGGCTGTCCGCTATCTGGCGGCTGTTCAGGGGGTCACAGCTCAGGAACTTACGGTGTCTCGGGTCGGTACTTAAAAATAAAAATAAAAACCAAACTGTCAACTCTTGTTCGCCAAAATAGAGATTTCAGTCGTTCCTCCGGCTTTGCTCTGCGGGTTTTTAGAAAATACATGTTACCCTACGCCTGCTTCTCACCAGAAAGACCAGCTGAGGTGAGTTAATGACCCTATTCATCACTTTAACAGACCAATTAAGGGATGAACCCCAGCAAAAAAAGAAAAGAAAATGGCAGTTTCAGGCTGGGAGCTGTGCAGCCCTACTCGCAGATCTTATTTTACTCCATCCCACATAATCCACAGCAAAACAAATATGCTTGTCTGCATTTTATGGCGTTTAAGACACATAACAAGTGGGGGGGTTGCTAGAGATTTTGGCCCCCATTAAATCATACGGGGGTCCCCAGCCCAGATCAATTAATGCTCATCATTTGTTCCAAATATATTTTAGGGCCTCTGTCACTCAGGGGCCCATGGAATCATCCTACCCCCCCCCCCCACACAGACACAGACACACACACACACACACACACACAGACACAGACACACACAGTGCCCCTGATGACAAAATACAAAAACAAGAGTCATGTGAGTAATTGGTCAATATGAGTGCATCTTAACACTTTTAATAAATTAATCTGCAATTTATATATTACAATCTAATCTTAAATTCCTCACAAAAAATACTTCTCCATATGCTGATTCTGTAGAAAGGTCTCACCTTTGTATAACAAATACAACATTTTGAAAATACTGGGAATAGAAATTAAAATGTTATGGATGGGGTCCGGGTGATGAATGCTTTTCTTTTCAGTGTTTTGGGGGACACTGCGGCCGCATTGTCACTACAAACAGAAACACAGACTTTTGTACATTCTCCTTGAAGTTTGTCTAACCTTTCAACAAATATATGTTCATTGATATATATTTGTGTGTGTGTGTGTGTGTGTGTGTGTGTACACAGACAGCCATGGAAAAAATGAAGAGACCACAGCACGATTTTTCAATTTACGGGTGCGCGTCTGTGAATAGTGTGTGTGTATATAATATATGTCTCTTCCCTGCTTCTCATTAATGAAGGGCTTCTTCCTTGCTTTACGGGACTTCAGTCCTGCTTCTAGGAGCCTGATATGAATTGTCCTAGCTTTGCAATTCATACCTGCACTTAATGTTTCCCATTCCTTTTGAAGGTCACTTGATGTCATCCTACGATTCCCGAGAATCTGTCGGATAAGTTAACGGTCATCTGTGGCATCAGAATGTCGCTTCCGCCCTCTACCTGGCTGGTTTCTGGTCGTTCCCAGTGTCTCCTGCTTCACCTTATTCTTGTGTCCTGCTGTCTGAGAAATTTTGAGCCTGGAAGCAGCCTGCTGCTCAGCACAGCCTTCTGCCAGCAGAACCAGGATTAAACCTGGATTTAAAAATGCAGATTTGTTTAAAAATATCAAGTGATGTCTTAATTTTTTCCATGGCTATACCGTATATTGAGGTGAAACTCAAACAGAGACTTACAACGGTGCTCAGACGAAACTACTATATGGCAATGTACAGTCACAGATCGATTTCTTTAATGACAGAGTAGCCTGTCGTTTGGCTGAAAACATGGCTGTCATTTTCCATTCATTTTACTTTTTCATGGGGCTGTCAAAGTAGCCAAAGCAGACAATATATTTAAAGCCCCACTATCTCCGAACGGAGATGCAGTATTTCTGCCCCAATAATGATCGCCATCCGCACCAAATTCCCTTACGCAACCATATTCGCAGTTATTAAAAGCAGGACATCAGGTATATGCACTGTATATACAGACAAACAAAACCTGACAAGGTACATATATTTGTTAGAAAAAAAGCAATTTTTAAAATTTCCATCTCTCATTATACAGCATAATGTCAGTAATCGATGTCGAATATGTATTGCTGGCAGCTTTTTAAACTTTAAACTTGGCTGAAGAGGAAGAATAACATGGAATTCTGTGAATTGTTTTTTTTTTCCAAAATATCAGTGGGCTTCACACAGCCACAGACGCGGACCTGAACCTGCACTGCCACCTGTGCTGACGAACGGCATGTTCCGGAAGAGTCGCTGCAGGTCAGCGAGGGTGGAGAAGCGAGGATCGATCGGCCAGCTCAGTGCAACCGCGGGAACGCGACCAAAGTGCTCACAATAAAAATACCCTGGCAATCAAAGCTCTTAACCCGTGTGAGAGGAGAAGCCATCACCTCCGACAGTCAATTTGATGCAGTAACATCCGCACAACAGAGGAGGGCGCCACCCACTGAGCATGTCACAGATTGTCGTGGGGGTCCACAGGGCGCGCGGTGGGTGGGTGTCTCTTTTAGGGAGACGCGTACACTTCCTTCTAAAACAGGATGTCTTCATTCTCAATCAGTAGCTGGATGACGAGCTTCTGGTATCGCATGTCATTCAAAGTCGCCAGCGTGCTCTGGTCAGGGGGGCGCATCAGCGTCGGTCCGAACACGATGCCCAGGTTCTCTGCGTTCATTAAGTTGTCCTTCTCAAATGAGGTCACTCTGTGGGACAAGGACAGTGGCTGAGCACCCTACGCCCAAAGTCCCTTGGGGCGTGACATTTTTAAGCCACACGGGGGGGTGCGTGCATATCACACCTCGTGTGTCATCCCTCTGCTTTTCAAAACACCCTCTGATGGACTTTTCCCAAAGAACTTCAAAATTAATTTCAAGCCTGACTGAGATACATCATTTAAATCATAACTGAAAATTTCCAGATGCCCAGGCGGGCCGTGCCGGTGGCTATGGCATTCTCACCTCTTCAGGTGTGTAATCAGGTAGCGCAGCGTCTCATAGTGCGCGGGTGGAAGTAACAGCAGCCCATCATGGATGGCCTCCAGTCTGGCGTCTGGGTCGGCGATCTCTACAATGGGGAGCATGGCGGTAAGACCAAGGCCTCTGGGGAGTGTCCCTCACTCAGGAAGCTAAAAAGACTCAAGGGATAAAATTGATTGCGGACGCCCGGATATGAGTAGGACCCGCCGGTGCCTTACTTGCAGCCTGTATGAAGCGGGGATACAGGTCATACGTGATGACGGGGATGGGCAGATCCCGGAGGTACAGTTTCAGGGCGCCGGCGATGATGTTGATGTCTGCGTAGGTGTCCTCGCCGATGTCCGCTTTGTCACCATCTGTAGGGGCCACCAGAGACACACAGGAAAACCCCCTCTAACTTCTGAACTTCATAGCTGCAGAGCTTCAAGCCACCCCCCCGTGACCAACTTAATACCGATCCGCAGACTGGTTCTGAGCACGGGTTCAGTCTGGCGATTCCTACCCCGATCGAAGGCCAGCTTCACGTCTTCGATGTGCTCCGTGAACCCGGACACTCTGTACAGCCCCTCGGACTGCAGCCCTGAACGCAAACAGGCATGTATTCACCCTCCACCAGTTCCCATGGCAACTACCCCCCCCCCCCCCACATGGTGTGTGATTAAGGCGTGCTCGTCATCACTGCTGTTTTAAAGCACTGTATTTTACAAAGAAACAAACGCAGAATATTGGTAGTTTAACAAATTTAAATATGATTCTATGCTATAGTTCCAGTTTGCAGTGCGCACTGAAAAGGAATTAACAAAATGTATCTGGAAATGCATTTTTCCAAGTGTGTTACACTGGAGCAGGAGCTGCTTTCATACTCATCCTCCAGCGAAATGTCAGTGTTAAGATGCTTCTTAGAACTCAGAAAAAGCCACGCCCCCCCCGCCGATCAAAGTCATCAATGGCATTCTGGGAAATGCACTTTGTGACAGCAAGTCTAGCTCTTGCATGAGACAGTACATCAAATCAGAGCGGAGTCTGAATCTGATTGGTTCTGCCCTGCTGCTGCCGCCCCGGAGGGCGAAGCTTCACCTCGCCGCTCGATCTCGCGGATGCAAATATCCACCACCATGGGCCTTGGCGTGCTATGGGCCTTCACTAGCGTGGTGAGGTCACAGCTGAACACCTTCTTGATCCGCCGCAGGTCCGGCTGGCAGTCCGACGGCACTAGCCTGGAGCACTGCTTGTGGACATTCAGGCCGCAGTCTGGCCGGGAAAAAGAAAAAGAAACAAACCGGGTCCGGTTCCGTTACGGGTCACCTACCACAGGGCACAGTCGCTTTGGTGGAATCCTTCTGGACTCTGCTCTTTGACCTTCAGTTAGCATGCTCAACACCCGGAGAATTTTTAAAGGCTATAGAACAAGGTTTTTTCTCTATTATAATGTCTATGATTCATATTCCCCATTTATAATAACATAGGAAGTATATTTTCATCTGGAATAGTGTCATAACACAGCTGGAGGACATATTTCTCCAATAACATGACAATAGCCGATAATCACTAAGCCTTAAATCAGGGACTTTATAGGGTTAGGGAGGGGCAGATAATGTAGCTAGTGGTAAAATACGAGAGTGATACAGCAGGTGAGATATGAGCCATGTCAGTGCTGCCGTCCTGGCCCAGCGCGGCTGCCGGGGGTGAATACCTGCTGGTCTGGTTTTAGGGCCAGAGGGAGATAGCCCACGGGGGAGCATACAGTGAACAGGGGGGGTCAGAAACTCACAGTTGGCATACTGCCGTTCATTGGCTGAAACCGCCAGCAAATGTCCCCACAATGAGATAAAACCATGTCTTCAGGGCCCACAAAAGGACACTCAATTTTATAAAAATCTGTAACTGCAACCAAAAGATTAAAAATGCCAAAAATCTTGTATTTTGTTTGGTTACTTATGGTTAAGGTTAGGGCTTGGTTGGGGTTAAGGTTGTCATAGTTGGGATTAGGGTTATGCCCATAGAAATGAATGGACAGTCCCCACAAAGATATGAATATAAACGTGTGTGCGTGCGTGTGCCCTGCAATGGACTGCAGGACTGGCTGGGATAGCCCCCCCCCCCCCCCGATTCTGTCCTGGATAAATTGTCTGGGAATACGGGTGGATCATTACTACACAGATTTTCTGGGCCATACTGCTTATTCTATGTAGATGAATGTGCTATGGAAGCCAGCAGTTATTGTTTGTGTAATTTCACCCACTGGGGACTGTTACATTCTTTTCTTCAAATTATACATGTCAGCTTGCTCAGAATTGTAAGATCTTTCCAATTAAAAAATGAACTGAGCAAAATGACGTGAAGGCAAATTGAAGCACTGGAGCGAGGAGAGGCAGGGAGAGGATGACACCCGCACCCCCACCCCCAGGCAGATTTAGAAACTGCCGTCATGTGACCCTCTCTGACATGCCGCTCTTTCCCCCGCCTCCCCCCCCCACCCCCAAGGCTACAGCGGCTTGATGTGCTCAGCAGAGATGAAGACAGCCACCTCATCGACTTTAAGGCCGTCTCCAAAATTCAGCTTAGACACGAACAGCCCAGACTGCATCCGAACGACAAGGAATCCTGACATTTTGTAGGAACTGGTGCTGTTTCTAGAGACATGTTTGTCTGCCAGACTGTCCAAGGTAGTCTAATTTTAGAACTACCGCCCTCTAGCTGCTCGTTAAAAACCCTGCCTTAATTATCTAAATGAACTGCTTACTTTTTCTGTTAACATTTTATTGGAAGGCTTTGTCAAGTTTCAGTCTGAATTTTTCTAGAAGATCTTTCTCAAAAACACCACAACCAGTACAGGTTCTGTGTCCATTGAATGGCAGATTACCCATAAACCCTTGCTTCATCCACTCCCCTAGGTACTTTGTTAATGACAAGTTCACAGCAAACAATGCAGTGAGAATATCTGGTTCTTCTGGACTGATCTGGACCATGATAGTAGGACCAGGAAAAGTTCTGTAGTACAAAGTTCTGTAGTACAAAAGAACCACCAGGTTCTACTGATCTGGACCATCCATCCATCCTTCCATCCTTGCTCTAAAGGACTATGTCAGTAAGCACAGGGAACGAGGTCAGATGCACCCAGGACAAGATGTCATAACCCATGAGGACGGTACTAGTTCTGTAGTATAGATCTTACATGTGAGATGAGCCGTGCACCAGATTCTGAGCTGCGTGAGAGATGCGTGTGGCGTGTGATGTCAAGATAGGGTGTGTGTGTGGGTAGCGTCCGCAGAACTGGCAGTGAGCTCAGAATGGCGGGCGAGTGGAGCGTTACCTGAACAGCGCAGCCCCTGGGCGATCAGTCCCCACATGAAGTTGGCACAGTACTCACACCAGTGAGGCCCACGGAAGGTATGCGTCTGTGGGGGGGAGGGGAGGAGGGGGGACAGACAGGGGGCGCCAGTGAGGAACAGACAGGGGGTGACGCTGAGGAATGACGATTAACGAGGAAGGAGAAAATTCTCCGGGAGAAAGTCACAAATGATAAAACAGGATATGAGGAACCCTCAGCATGTTCTAACGCATGGGAACATATTACAGTTCACGTGCGTTCGTTTGAGAACCTTTAAAACATGCACAGTTCCACTCATATCCACCAATGACTGAAGGTGTCTTTGGGCAATGTGGTTATGGATCATTGAGAGCTTCCAAACCGCAATGCTGGAGACCTGATCAGCTGGGCATTGCAGTTAGACCATTGAACAGAGGCTGAGGAGATTCTGCCAGACGCCCTGCTGTGTGAATCCCCTCTGGGCTGTGGATTTTTGATAGGCAAATTAATAATAATGAAGGAGAATAATTCCACTTAGCCCTGAGCTGTGTAAGCATTAATTGCTGTAAACCCAGCTGTGAGTCATGGACAGCCAGACAGGACCGCTGAGCCAGACGTAATTCAATAACAGTGAAAAGCAGAGCTGACTCCCCCCCCCAGGGGAGGTGACCAGAGTGTGAGCCAAAAGCAGAGAAAACTCACAGGGAGCGTGCCAGGGATCTGCTGATTGGGTGACCTGCTGGCTGATACCAAGTACCACACAGGTACAGGCAGTACTCACTGTATTCATACAATGCAGAAACAGTATGCACTGTGCTCATACAGTACAAATTCAGTACTCACTGTACTCACATAGTGTATATATGATACTCACTGCACTTACACAGCACACATTCAGTACTCACTGTATTCACAGAATACACAGGCAGTTCACAGTATATGAGCAAAGGACAGATTCAATTCTCACTGTATTCACACGGTGCACACAGAGTACTCCCTGTACTCAAACAGTACACACATTAGAACTATTTACCTTGAAATTGTGAACTTTGTCGTAGCTGTAGTGCTTCTCCTGGTCTCGCAGAGTAGCTCGTGGTCCCAGCAAGGGTGGAGATGAGATCTGTGGAAAGGCCAAGAGTTTCATAGGTCCTCACACCCCCTGACCCCCAGGCCCTGCTCAGCAGGGAGGAGGTAGGGCTCTGGAGCAGGGGTCTCCTCCATCCAGCCCCCACGGCCAATCAGACACATACCTACAGTGTGCTTGTTGAAAAGGAGGAATCTCACATCATGAAGGCCTCTATAGTCGAGCAAGGAGTCTATCGGGGGACAGGCGCAAATCTCCGCTTGGCTACCGACAAAACCTTCTAAAAGCATGAGATGTCTAGATCAGACAGCAGAGAGATTCCTTTACAATTGAGCACTGTCATAGCCAATGGCGGGGGCTTCCCTAAGCTGAGTGTGAGGCTGTCCCTGGACCAGAGGGCTTTTTCTGTCAGCTCAGAGACATCTCCAAACTGGGTTCCTTGTTTGTCTTGCAGCCTAGTGGGACATTAAATGTCTGCCCCACAGCACCAAGCTGCCTGAGCCAGTGAAGCCCAAGATCCAAGATGGCACAGGGGAGACGACGTGGGGGTGGCGGAAAGGTCTATCAGAGAGGAGCATGGGCTGGCAGAGAGAGAGGGGCCCAAAAGAAGGAACGGGGAACAGAGCCAGGAGCCAGATAGGTGCAGCCAGGTTTGATACCTGCTTTTTATCTCAGGAATTGAACAGTATGCTTACAGGACTGGAGGTGAGTCACACGCACCGAAAGCTGGCTGGATCGCCCGGGGAGACTTTCGGAATGCCGGCACACCCCCACCCCGGGGTTCCCAAAGCCGGTGTGGTTACCAGGGAAACGTATCGCTGAAATGCCAACCTGGCGGGCAGCGTACAGTAACAACCAAAACCAGTCTGAGAATTTCCACCCAGTAGAACCGCCAGAACAGCACAGCCGGGTATCATGCGGGTGGCTCTGGGGGGGGGGGGGCTAGAGGTCCAATCCAGCTCTCCTGGAAGCTTCAACAGTTAATCTTCAACTAGTAACTGATTTACACCATAAACACCCAAGATAAATTAGTATCCATTATCCATAAGACAAACAAAGACATTTATTATTGAGGGTTGAAATTCCACAAGGACAAAAGCCCCCCCTGCACACCAGTGGGGTCTTGTGACGCCTGACACTAATGTAAGATTTTGTGTTTCTGTAACAAATCACTATAATATAATATATATATACACATGTACATAACGACCTTTAATTAAAAAGTTGTCCACATGACAGTTTTATAGATTATTCTGTTGTGACGCTATGTGTTTCTGCCCATTAATCCTTCTGGAGAACATTTCACTTTATCTTATTTATTTTATCTTATTTAAAGTCACCAAGTCGCAGGTTCCCAAGAGTTCTGGCAGTGTTGGCGTGCATGTGGACACGTGTGTGCGTGACTCCCTGTGCCATGCTGGTGAGCCTCGACGTGACACAGCCCCCCTGAGGGCTCCCCCCCTCCAGCCACGACGTGGCAGGTGAAATCATAAGCTATGTAGGACAGGCAAACTTTGGAGTCCCAGGGAACCCCCCCCCCCTCCAAATAGCATGACGAAACTCAACCGGGAATCACCCTGGCATGTCTGCCTGTTGTCATGGCAACTACTGAAAGCACACCAGGCTGGTGATACGGTCTGCTAAACTACACCCTCTTTGGCACAAAGGTCACAGTTCCTGTGTGAAAGATGTGAATTATTACACTCAGGAGTGATGACTTGGCATCTGAGACTAGGAAAGTGCGGAGCGGAATCTTGTTAATCCTCATTAATCCCGTGGCACATGTGGCCGGTATGTCAGAAACCATAGCGACGGGCAATGTTTATCCAGTAAACGGCAGGGAACGCTCGCAGTCACGCACCCAGGTGTGGATACACGTACACGTACCTGTGTACATTCTGGTGCGTGCAAGCGACCACACACATGTGGGCACGCGCCAGCCGATCCCAGCCCGGAGGAACCTCTGGCTGGTCTCCAAAATGTCACACAAGAGACTTGTGAATTATAATTTAAAAATGACATCGAAAAAGCTGCCCCAGACGCCACCTAGTGGAGGGTATTTGGAGAGCAGCATTTTGAAACAAAAAAAAATAAAAATCAAACAATTAGTCAATGGTCCCTGCTCAGCAGTCACTGAGCAAAGGAAGCACTTACAGCAGAACATTTTTACCTAATTACACAACTGGAAAAATGACTTCTTCCACTGGCCGTTCCCCAAATTTATTCCGCCTAACAGAGAGTCTCAGATCTCTCATTGAGAGGGTAGGGTGCAGGCTTGGTTTCCACATTGGTACGGACCAAATCAGCTCCAAAGCCTTCCCTCAACACACATGATACTGCCACAAAACTGGTAGGGACATGACATACCTGTGCATTAATTACATAATGAGATCATTGCTGGGATTCCCCTCTCTACAGGCACCATACTGTGGTCAAGAGACTGGTGGGTGGCTTACCTTGCCCTCATCCTGGAAGGTGACCTTCCTGGACGCGGGGTGACCTCGGCAGAGCCGCTGCATTCCTCGGTCTCTACGCTGGGACGTGTAGCCCACGTGCTCGTAGATGGGGTTGGTGGTCATGCGGGAGATGTATTCCGCCGCCTTTGTCTCGATGTACAGCGTGATCAGGCCGTCCGTCACCAGGTCGTGGATCGACTCGAACCTCTTCTCCCCGACGAAGTGCTTCCCATCGTAGAAGAGTCTGTAGTTGAGTGTTTGGTTGCCAAACCTTCACACAAGCAAACAGGACAGGGATGAGGCCGAGAACTAGTTCATGGCGACCAAATGGCGTGTGATAAAAACTGGAATCATTGCATCAGTGATGGAGAGCTATGAAACCATTAACAAAAGACACTGACAAGAACTGTAGGGGCTGTTGGGGAGGAAAGTTTTGGTGTTTATAGAGAAGAGAAGATGTGGGCCTTAGTTTGTAAAGCAGTACCTCAGGGCCAGCTGTGAGTGTGTAACACATTACCTCAGGGTCAGCTGTGAGTGTGTAACGCAGTATCTCAGGGCCAGCTGTGCATGTGTAATGCAGTACCTCAGGACCAGCTGTGAGTGTGTGACGCAGTATCTCAGGGCCAGTGTCTGTGTGTAACGCAGTATCTCAGGGCCAGTGTGCGAGCGTGTAATGCAGCACCTCAGGGCCAGCTGTGAGTGTGTAATGCAGTACCTCAGGACCAGCTGTGAGTGTGTGACGCAGTATCTCAGGGCCAGTGTCTGTGTGTAACGCAG
>JAODKC010000049.1:2570972-2588083 GCA_026777985.1 Mormyrops attenuatus | reverse complement strand
GGGGCCGGGCCGGCGGGGGGGGGGGGGGGGGGGCGGGGGGGGGGGGGGGGGGGGGGGGGGGGGGGCGCGCCCCCCCCCCCCTGTTGAGGGCAGTGTCTAGCTGGCAGATTCAGGAAGTCCAGCCCCAGGATTTCAGCAGCCAGTCCTGTAGCTGGTATGATCACTTATCTGGACTGACCCAATCATTTTCTGGACCAGAAGGCAGATGTTCATGGAACGGGCGGCGGTTGTTGTGGCAGTCAGAGGGGTGTCTCGGTTCTGGTGAGGGCGGCTTGAGAGCCTCCACACCTGGCAAGCACCCCTCCCCCCCCGCATCCCCGAGTTGCTCCACGCAACCCGATTTCACAGGGGCCCTATGGAAGGGACTGTGAAAAGGAAACTTCACTTCAGTGTGTGCACCTCGATGGGGGGTATCGATGGCGGGGGAGGGTGCATATATATATATGTTGTACATATATATATATAACTCTCCTCCCCCCATAAGCCCCCTACCAATGGATGATGGGCAGCTCTGTCCTGAGGCCTGAATGGACCCTTTGTGATTAAGTGGGTCAACCGTGATGGGCTATAGGGAGAGAGAGATAAAAGAGAAAGGGGGAGGAGCCTGGAATGCCATCTTCCTTTATTCCTATCACTTTCTTTAAAGTGCAGATACAGCCCTGCAGCAGATGAAGCTGGAAATCTCTCCCACAGACAGTATGGTTCCTGTTTAGATACCGGTAAACAGTCACCCTATATAGTCAGGGAGAGAGGAGAGAGGGGCCTGTTACTCAGGATATTTCTTCTCTTTGTTGCTACGGGAGATTTTCATGTTTATGATTGTACGTCATTGGCTCTTGATTTTGCTGGAAAGCACGGCAGCCCTGTGCATTCTGGGTATTTGAAGACCTGTGACCCGGAACATACAGGACTGACTGAATACTCACAGCTGGCCCTCGCTGGTGCCCTGGTTATCCGGTGCCAGTTAGTCTCGCTCACCAGGTTGCGCTTAATCAACTTCTGTTGTTGTTTTGGAAGTTTGAAAGCTTGGCTGAAGAAAATATGTATGGGGGAGAGCAGATGTGGCCGCCTTCTGCTTTTTAAATCTTGTACAGGAAAGGATCTGCTCTGTGTTTCCACCATTATGAAAACTAACACTGACGTCTAACATCAGCCATAGTGTAATCCCTGGACTTTATGGCGTCAGGGCTGTTACATTGTTCCTGCTTTGGATGATCTGTTGATTGGTCACATAACATGCTAGGGGGCGGAGCCTTGGAGTCTCTCATCTATGATGTCATTTCTGTATGATTTCAGTGATGAGGTAGACTCCAGAAACCGGCTGGCTGATGGGACGCCTTTCACTCTTAGCCTCGTGTTTTCTCCGCCAGACTGATGGGAAAGCGATCTCGCTGCTGGTCTCGCTTGGCCGCCTCAGCAGCCGGCAGGATTGACTCGGTCTGCTTCCCGTGACACTTTAAAAAACAGAAAGGGTAGCTGGAATGGAAGATGGAGGGATGGATAAATGGAAATAAAACAGGCCCAGTGATGGTGTTTTTCCTGTTATTAGCCCATTAGCAGCTCTTGTACATAGACATGTAGCACATCGCTTGCCAATCGGTCTGCACAGTGCAGCGTTAGCGCACGGGGAGATCTCTGCGCTGCAGTGGACTCCTGGCTTCTGCAGGTCCTGGTGTAGAAGGATCTGTTAAATGTCCCCCACAGCCCATAGCGCACTCCTCCGTCTTGTGGCTCTCCTACAACCATCCATCCCTCTCGCTTCCTCTTTCTGCTGTTTTAATGTCCTCTAAAGGAGTTTCGCTGTCAGTCACTTCCCCAAGGAACTCCAAGACAAAGAAACATACTTAAGCATGTACAAGCGACTATAAAATGCACTGATTGTCTAACTTCAATTATTGTATCCGAAATGTGTTTTCCTGGAACCTGTTCAGGTCTCTACTCACTCCAGTTAGAGGGTTTTGGGATTGAGTCCCATCCCCACTCTGTTTGTGTAGGGAGATTGTAGGGACCTTCTTTTGATGTTAAAGCTGAAGTGGGATTTGAACCCCCAATCCAAGAGGTATTAAATAACAATGATACCCACCGGGCCAAGAGGCCAACCCCAAGTGGTGTGTGTGAAGTTTTCATGGTCAAGAGGGGAGTAAATATTGTGTCTGTCTGTGTGCAAAAAGCTGATCTGATTTGTGCTTATTGGAGAAGGTGCCCAGCTCTCACGTACAGCGCTCACTACAACACAAGGCCAGGCTTCTGCCAGATAACCACTTGCACAGATGTGTTAGGACCTGCCGGAATAAAGATTTCCTCCCCATCGAAAAAAGCAGACATTTACTTCTTTACTCCAGATGCGAGGGACATCGCCCACACTTAAGGTCCCCCGCAGCTTGTGGTTAGAACATCCCGGTAAATTTACTGCTTCTTACCTCTGGCCCAGTAACCTGAGATTCTCGATTTAATTGACAAAATCTTTGGCCATATTTGAAGGCTCCAGTTGATTGTTATATAAATATTTCTATATATGCACCATGACTCTTCACCGGATGAGGAGTCACAGAAGATTGCCCTGAAACCCTGTATGATTGGCTTATATTTACAGTGTAGTTGTGGTATGTCCCGCCTTTGTGTGGTGTGACGCTGGTGCTCATTGGTGGAAACCTTGCTCAGGGTTCTCCTCTGTCTCTGAGAAAGGTTTATTGGAAGGCTGATTAGATACAGGAGCTGAGCTGCTGACTCCCACTTTTTGTTGCATGCCCCCCTGGGCCCCCTCCCAGCAGGGTCAGTTTGGCTCTGGTCTGATTGAAGGGGCCATACTACACTTTCATTTAGAGTCCTTCTTTGAGGCCAACCCCGCCCTGTCTCCATACCATGAACCAATTGGTTCTCTGCGTTACAGCTGATGAGGTGAATGACCACCCTCCACCAATGGTAGCCAGTCCCTAAAAGATACTCGTTGGCATTGACAGCCCTGGACCAAGGAATTCCAGCCTGTTTCCTCCCTGCCTCAGCAAACCTATTTCATTTTCCAAAGGGCACTCCACGTCAAGCTCTTTGTCTCAGTTACAGCAATTGATTCGTTGTTTGTTGTTGCTGAAATATTAATCCCAATATCCTTAGTTGCTGTTTTGTATTGGTCAAATTTCATCTTTGTTGGTTCTGCAAGAAGTACCGGCAGTTATCTCAGGGAAGCTCATCTGTTGCATTACTGCCGATTCGTGCTGCTACACTGTGCGATGTGGTACATGATGGGAAATCATTATAGTGGAACAAGCAAAAATAATGGACGGACTGTTAACTTTAATTTACGAGCCTTAAACATAAAATTTTGCCTGGATATTATAGTATTACTAGCTGCCCGGATCAGACAATTGTGAATTTCTTCTCTGTTTTGAAGCTTGTTGCGACAGGTGACACGATCGCTTTGTCGAAAACCACACCATGTTTGTGAATGTATTACAGGTGGTTCAAGAGTAATAAGCGTTTTGTTTCTGGTATGTCCTATTTTTTTAATATTGTTTAAATAAGTGGCGCTAGCTATGCGGTTAGAAAACTTCATTATCATCATATAAAAACAAACACCGTTCATTGCTGACACTGCTTTGAGAACTGCGATGACTTATGGTTGCGCGGCTCTGCAAATGGATCACACTGATCAAATGATGTAGTGACAACAAGAATGGACAAAAGTATGTTTTTACCAACCACTTATTGTCTACCTCTCCCTTTTGTCGAGGTTATCCTCAGTTTAATCACCATCGCCTTTTGAAGTCAGTTATACTTAACTTTCTTTTTTTCTTTCCCACAGAAACAGCTACCTATCGCATTCTGTCTCTAATACTTGCTCATTTTCCAGTTCTGTTCTCTCTACAGGCTTCCTCCAGCCTTCCAAAAATCTGTAGATGTAAGACTGTTTTCCCACTCAAACAAGGTTACTCACGAGAGAGCGTAGGTCCCTCTGCAGCCCGGAACCTGAACTACATCTGAAATCATCTGAGCATGAGCAGAAATCTCTCTATTTTTTTGCGAATTTTAGAAGCAACAACAAAGTCATCTGAGGGCTAGACAGGAAACGACCTCCATGCAGCAGAGTGTTTTCCAGTGGTTTGCATTACAAAGCGCAATTCATCACTGAAGAGAAAGTGCCGGGAATCCAAACATGAAGCAGATTCCACCAGAAGATGCTGAACAAGATGGCTCCATTGAAACGGACAGATCTGTTGGAAGGATGTCAAACAGATTGTTGCCGATTTCAAGGATGCATGCCTAGTTGTCTGTTAAATGGACATAGCTATTACATCCCCGAATGTAGCCTACTGATCTCGCCTTGTGTTTGTGGGCGCATTGTTGTCCACAGCAGAAGACAGTAGCCCTCACTGTGGTTTACCTCGAATGAATTGTTGTACAAAATGTACAAGGCTAATTTAACTTATAAGCAAGCCAACCAAGTCTGTATGTAAAACTTTCTGGAAAGTTTCCGAGGACAGAATAAGATCTACTGCCCGGTGTTGCCAACCACAGCTAAACAAAGATTAACATGTGTGTCCAGTATGACTTCCTGTTATGGTCAGGATTGTCCCTTGCTGTGGCTCATCGTCATTGGTCTTCGGGAACAAAATATAAATTCTAATTATAGGCCTACTGCGCTAAAAACAACAAAATCCACATTTAATGATGCTGGGGTGCTTTCAACATCTTTTGAAAGTTTAGCTGCTGCGTTTAGATCCTCGTAGGCGTATATAATAAACAAGAGTGTCCGTACCTGCAACAGACAACAACGTGTTAGAATGCATGACCCTGTTATTAGCTATGCGCATTTTGTGTGTCATTGGTTCATCGTATAGGAGTTTTACCAGATTCAGTTACCAAATGGTGTTTAAAGAGCCTTCACGCAGCTGTCCAACATCAATATAGCGAAACTTTTCATTTACCAGACTTATCAGTCCTGTATTTTAACAAGTAACGGTGAACGGATTAGTGCTAGATTAATTGCAAAGTGGGGCTTTGAAGATTATCATGAATTTCAGTAGTTATCTGAGTCTACTGTGTAGTCCACGTTCCGAGTTAAATCTCAGCGAAATAGCTGGCAGGCTACTGAATCTACATTGAAACAAGGCTGTAATATTTGCATTCACCTGCAGTTTCTGGGTAATGAAACGTATAAACTTCAAGACAAAATGCTTCAACGAAGATGCTTTTGTCTGATGACTATTTGCAGATATAACCTTTTGTTTTCTAAAGACCGAACCTTTTTATACAGACTATTCCGCACCGTTGTAATTACAACAACTGTAAAACATCTGGACGACTCTGGAAGCCGAACTAGGGCACATAAATTGGTAATTAGCTGACTTCGCTCAGTTACACCGCCAAGCTGCAAAGCTGCACCACTTCGTCTCTCACTTAAAATTAAGCGCCACAAGCTGTAAAGCGGTCAACTTGTTTCGAGCAACAGTCACCAAGTAAAATGAATGACGTGTATATCTATAGACTAGGATGTCGGGTAGAACAGAAAATTTTGTAGGTCACTCAGTGATCTGCGTTTTAACTGTAATCCTTCTAACAAAGACCTATTTAAGGATGTCCAAATAATATCGGCTTCAAGACACTGCCGACCCCCCTCCCCAACTCCCGGGAGGGAGCAACGTGGGAAGAAAGGCTTTCCATCTGTTTTTTATTTTTTATTTTTGGTTCCCCGTCCTGCGCTTTTACCGCCAGATGTTGTGAAGACATGCGGTAGCAGACGCAACGGCGACAATGTAGCGTGAGTGCGTTTATTTGATTTATTCCCGACCTTTATCCGCCTATCGGCATCTGGACGGAGCCGGGACGGGACGGGACGGGAGCGGAGGAGGTGCTCTGCTCGGGAGTATTGTCGAGGTCTGTAATTTGCAGCAGATGACCACTTGGGGGATGTGGATTTGGGGAGGTGTACATTTCCTAAAACGGAATTGCTTCCCCGTGTTGCTTTGTCAACTCCTTTTGTTATTGCTGGTGTAAAACTGAAGAACAACTTAATGGCTTAGGACACCTTTGATTTTTGATGCACGCTTGCTTTATTGTTTCGTGGCAGCCGGTGGAAATGTGCGTTTTTGCAATCAGAGTGTTGGAAGGTAGAAGAGAACGACGATAAGGCGACCGAACCAAATACAAAGGAATGCCGACAACATCGGCTTTACCTTGTTTTGGGAATGGCAAGCTTCCTGGCTCTCTGCTTTCTGCTTTTGCCCGGTGTCCTGTCGGTGGCGCCCACATGCCCGGACCGCTGCGACTGTCAGCACGCGCAGCACCTCCTGTGCGCCAACCGGGGGCTGCGCGCGGTCCCCAGAGCCCAGCTTCCCAAGCAAGCGGACATCCTCGTTTTCAGTCTCGCAGGTAATTTCATACAGAACATCACCGCTTCCGACTTCTCACGCTTGGACGGTCTGATTAGGCTGGACCTGCAGTACAATCAGATCCGGAAAATGCATCCGAAGGCGTTTGAGAAACTGTCCAAACTACAAGAGCTGTATCTGGGCAATAACTTGATATCTGTTATCTCCCCGGGTACTTTGCAGTCTTTGAATAAACTAAAGATTTTATATGGCAATAGCAATAACATAAAAGAGATAAAGCCGGACTGCTTTGGAAATCTGGGAAGCATTATAAAACTTAGGTTGGATGCAAACTCAATAGAAAAATTACCAGACGCAGTTTTCAAAAGTTTGCCTAATCTGATGTATCTCCATTTAGAATCTAATAAACTGCGGTACATCCACAGGAATGCCTTTATAAACCTTACCAGCCTCCGCTTTCTGAACCTGTCCGGCAATAAGCAAAAAAGCATCCGGAATATTTTAACATTTGCCTCACTCCCGTCTCTGACAACATTGCTGGTCTCGGAGAATGAGATCCAACATATCGGCAACCACGTCTTTCAAAATCTCAAAAAGTTGTTAAAGCTCTCTTTGAGCAACAATAAGATTTCTCAGGTCGAGCTGGGGGCTCTCAAGGGACTGTCAAACGTTAGAGAACTGCTGATGGACGGAAACGAGCTGGTCCACATCCGCTCTGGTGTCCTCGACCCCCTGGAGAAGGTAGAGGAGCTAGACTTCAGCCGAAACCAAATTTACAGCGTCGAGCCTTCAGCTTTTACGCAGCTACAGCATCTAAAGATTTTGAAGCTGGAAAAGAATCTGCTGACAAGCCTATCCGGGGGTGTTTTTGCACTCAATGGCGTTCTCTATAATTTATATTTAAACGGCAACAACTGGACATGTGACTGTAATATCTTGGAATTTAAGCAGTGGATGAACATGGCACATTCTCAGGGGAGACTGCTCACCGTGTTTGTTCAGTGTCAGTACCCCGATGCTCTTAAGGGGAAGTATCTCGACTACCTGAACAGCACACAGCTTCTGTCTCAGGGGAACAAGTCGCAACCCTGTGGGTCCGACAGCCCAGTGGAGAGCCTTGCTGGTGGGGTTCTGGAGAGCGCATTCCCACGGAAGGAGCTGAATATTCAGGCAGATCAAGGAGGAGTGGGCCAAACAAAGAAGCCTCACGCAGAGAAAAACAAACGGAAGAGCATCGTTCAAAGGTCAGGATCACCTACAAGCGCTGCTGGGAAGACGGACATAGGGGGGGTTGTGCCCTCCTCTGCTGCGACCTCCACCAAACCAAGCCTTTTGGCAACCAGGTCACCGTTAACTCTGCCTAAACAGCACGGCATCGAGCTTCCAGTTGCCACCGTGCCTCTTCCAGAAGAAGTTCAGAAGTTTGACCGGCTCCAGCAGGAGAGGCTGGGTTTCCCCCTAGTGACCGATCCATGCCAGTTCAACCGGTACTTCATTGTGAACGTGACTGTGAGCCAGGTCTCCTCCAACTCTGCCAGCATCACCTGGTCTGTCCGGGAGCACCGGAGCGCACCGGCGTCAGCGGTGAGCTTCCGGGTTCTGTTCGACCGCTTCGGACAGGCGGTACGTTTCCCGCGCTTCGTGTACGTGCGGGACGGGGGGCACTCGGTGACACTGCACGAGCTGAGCGTGGACACCACCTACATGGTGTGTGTGGAGGGTGTGGTGGGCGGGGCCGTGTGCCAGGTGGCTTCCCGGGATCACTGCACAGGAGTGGTCACTCTGGGGGCGGTGCGGTCCAGTGCTGATCTCCAGCTGGTCACCATGGTGATGCTGGGGGTGAACGCGTTGCTGCTGCTGCTGGTGGGCGGAGCCTGGATGGGGCGCAGGCTCAGGCGGAGGCTTCAGCACAGGAAGTCCGCCGTGCACGTCCGTCACATGTACTCGACCCGCCGGCCGTTTCGCGCCATGGCCCCTGCTGTCGCCTCTGATTTCACCAGCTACCAGAGCAGCCGGCCCAGGATGTGTCCTGTTGACGAGGGGGACCTTATTGAGTTTCCCTGCGATCGTTTCCTTGATAACAACTGTACGCGGCGGGACGAAGCCTTGCAGAGGTTCACAGACTGATGCTTGGCTTGAAAAGCTGGTGACCAAGACTAGAGACAACTCCTTATCTCCTGGATCTGTTTGAGGGGATTGCAGACTTGTGGAGAAATGCGCTGCCACTGAAGAAATACTGTCATCGCTCCCAGTGAAATGACTTTGTTTTGCTGAGAATGTGTGTTTTTCACGAATCTTCCAGAATTTGAGCCAGACGTCTCCTTTTCCTTGTTGAAAAGTTTGTTTCCGTCTCCTCAGCCCTTTGGGGCTTCTTTGCACCTGGAATTTGCTGTCTGCGCGTGCCCATGTCTGCCAGCATGCGCACATGCAACCCTGTGGGTCCAGTGACATCACAACTGTACATCACCCTGAATTTCTCTGGTGCTCATATAACAGAATAACTTTTATTTAATTTAATTTTTCTTATTCAAAGCATTTACATTTTGTAGCTGCTGGCAATTCTGAACTGTAGGGGGTGCTTGTTGGCAGAAACGTGGCTTTTACTTCCCTACAATTTAATATCTTTTTTTTTATTGTATCCTATTGTTCATTCTTGTG
Organism: Mormyrops attenuatus; assembly: GCA_026777985.1. Lineage (NCBI taxonomy): Eukaryota > Metazoa > Chordata > Actinopteri > Osteoglossiformes > Mormyridae > Mormyrops > Mormyrops attenuatus. The sequence goes on along the minus strand of JAODKC010000049.1, from coordinate 2,579,099 downwards.
ACCAGGAATTCAAAGTGTATTTTCTAAATATGCAATAACCTGTAGATCTTTAAGTTTCTTAAAAATAAAAAACACAGTTTTTTTGTAACATCTTGCATCACATTTGCTACATGTGTACTTTTTTTAAATTTTTCAATAAAATGAAACAACTCTGATGCCCCTTTGAAGTTGCTTCATTGGTTACATTTTCATTACATTTTCAGTTGGTTACATTTTCATTGTTTACTGTGACATAAGCGATGGATTTATCTCAATAGGAGACCACGACTTGTGTTTTATAAGCGTATACTTACGTTTTACCAGCCTCTTTTGGGATGGACTTCTGCCCAAGATTCTTAGTCGCTAACAAATCCGTATCATTTTTGGGGACAGCCCATCTATTTGTGTGCTTCTGTGTATTTATATAGCATTGAGCCCTGCATATTTTTCTGTATTTACACAGGGGTGTGTTCTGCATTATTGTGAATGTACATGGTCCATGACAGGGTGTGTGTGCACCGTAGCCTGTCTGTCTACCACTTATATCTGTAATTTAGCCCTTGTTTGGTAAGTTAGGGTGGAGGCTTATCTTACAGTTTCTACTTTAGCTTCAGATCTTTAGAAGAGGGAGGATGGCATGTTCTAATTTCAGTGCTACTCTCAGCTTCAGCACCATGGAATGTTCTAGATGAGCCTCGGGAAAACCTAGATGGGGGAGTTTACGAGGTCCAGCTCCAAACAAGTCCATTGCCTGTGTATACTCCACCGCACATTCCAACAAACAAAATGGTCTCTTGGTTGTCATTTCCACCGCATCCAGTATTGTGACAGTTCTAAGCCTGAACGTATGTGAAATCTTACAAAAAAAGCAGAAATGGCCTGATTTAAAAAACCCTTTTAACCATTGTCAACCTCATTTACACACTTACTACGCAGTTAATAAGCTTCTATTTTATACCCTAGAGTGGTAAGTAATATGTTAGCTGTAGTTTTTGTTTTTAAGTCGAGTCTTGACGCTTCAGTAAGCTGTTTAAAAGCTTAATAGTTGCAGGTTCCTCAGCATTAACTGATAACGTGCTCTATAAAAATGCAGTAATTGTGCACAAGTCCGCGGAAGGCAGTTAATGACAATGTGAAACGTATCATTGTTATTGGCCGTGAGCCGTAAATAAATTTCTCCCTGACTTAAAATGTTCAGAAACAAATTTTGTGTGCTTCAAATTTTCAAAAGATAAGAGGTGGATAGATCATGTCCAGGAAGTAAAAATCCACACCAAGGTTTTGTTTCAACCAACCAGTTTTGTACTCTTGTGACTGTGACTCTTTATGCTCAGCTGGTTGGTTGAAGCAAAACCTTGGTCTGGATTTTTACTTCCTGGACTTCAACTACCCAGCCCTGCAAGAAACCGATCAGCATGTTGCTGACTTTCGCAGTAGTTTCCTGTTTGCTACCAGTTTTCAGCAGGCGGACAGCCCTGAGTCACAGAGCGGTTTGTAAATTGGAACGCAGCAGCTTAAAGTGTAACAGGAACCACGCTTTTTAACTTTTATTATGTCTAGGGTGACCGGATAATCCACGTCAAGGAGGATACTTTGGGCTAGGGCAGGATGTGTCCTTTTCAATTAAATAGACCTGGATTTCACTTTAGCGCCGAGTTCTTGCTGTGTGCTGATTGGTCAGTCTCCTATAATCATGCATGTGTGACTAACGTTAATGTGAAACACCTGGATGAGTCTTTCAATCGAGGAAACGAACCAGTCAAAGCGCAAGAAAAACTATTTAGTCAAACACAGGAACCTTTCAGTTTTAAAGTAGCCTGTAAAGCCTGAAATAGGTCAAAATGTCCCTGCTGACATGGATTAGATGGTCACCCCACTAATAGCTGTGTGTGCCGACAGAATGGTCCCTGACGGTAACACACGTCAAAGGAAACTTGCAGCATATTTTGACACGAATTCTTCTTAATAATACAATGAGATGGGTAAGTACACAGCACTCATCGCTATTGCTAAATAGGCTTGAATAAAGACACGATCTTGGCTTGAATCATATACCTTATATTGATTATGTGGCTGCAACTCCTCCAGTCTACACTAGAGGGAGGCAGTGTTCTTTATAAGGAATCCCGGAAGCGTACATGTGGCAACATCTGTTGAACTTCGGAAATGTTTATTTCTGCTTAAATCTGTTTATTCACAGATAAATTGTAAAACTATAATAGATCTTGGCTATGTTTCACAACCGCTTTGTGTTGATTTTCTTTTTTATTTAAAAACTACATTATACCATATATGGGTTTCACGCATTTGTTCAGTGCCGGTCCTAGTCGATCTGGTGCCCGGCCAAGCATTACCGCCCCCCCCTAGTCCGATGCGAAATGAAATTGGCTGGCAAGTCCACGGCCCCTCAGAAGCTGGCGCCATAGGCGGCCGCCTAAGTCGGTTATAAGATTAACCAGCCCTGTATTTGTTTATAAAACATTAGAAGAAAAGAAAAAATGGCATATTCATCGAGCTGTCGCTGTATTTTAGTAAGAAGAAACTTATATTTTTAACCGATGACTATAACATTCTAAGAAAAGTTAAATGCTCATTCTAATCTTCAAGTAATTCTGAAACTTTTGTCTCTGCTTTTTGTCACACACAAACACTTAAGCACACTGTTAGAGATGAGTGTTTTATTTTCATACTGGATCTGCGCTGATATTTCACATTTGTACAAATGCATAAAAACACAAAACAGAGGGCAAGTCTGAGGCATTAATAAACCCATAGAAATATACAAAGTTATACAAACCTGTATGAATTTTATCTAGTATGCATAATAAAATTAACAATAAATGTTCTGATATAGGACACATGAATCTTGAAAGTATTAAGTGCTATTAAAATGTTATGCACAAATATGTACCACTGACTCCTTTCAGAGAGAAAGGTGGTTATGCTTACCAGTACAAGATTACAAAAATTTATTAAATTCTATACAGTATGTATGGTTTCATTATGATACATGTTTACACACTGTCGTCGGCATTGGGAGTTGTTTTCAAGTCCCTCCACCTGGACAAAACAGAAACTACACACTGTACTCCCTGCATGGAACAACCCAGAAGCACGTACTGTTACGCAGCGTTAAGTCAAAGCTGAAGCCAAAGATTTCGAGAGAGCTGGGGTTAGATGTGGCACGTGTCTGCTATCTTTGTTTCAGTAGCGGTGGGGGGTCAGAACTGACATGACGACGTGGGCAAACTGGCTCACAGACAGGGTATGGGTGCAGAGAACCAGGGTGAGCGAGGGAGGAAGCATTGGGAGAGGAAATATTTGTCTGCGTGTAAGGAAACAATGGCACTAAAGTGACGGATCCGCTGAGAGTTTTAACAAGATGATCTCAAGGTCGGCCCTCCTCTTCCTTGTCTCTTTAACCCGCTACGTGTCACCAGCCGCCCCCCCCCCCCAAACATGAAAACAACACCGTTCCAGTTCACAATAACACCGGTAAACCCCACAGTGTGCAAAAAACAGGCTGTAATTCGTCCACCCCCGGGTCCCGCAGAGGACAAAGTGCATTAAAAGCCGCATAAGATACCCCCCCGTCTTAGGTTATGTTCAGGTGTGATGCAAGAACGCTGCCTATATGTGTCTGAACATTCATAATCATACCTCTCTGTGTGTGTTAGTGTCTGTGTGTGTGTGTGTGTGTGTGTGTCGATTAGGGACCAAATATCCCCCACAATGTAATAAAAACCTGTTTTTTGACATTATGGAGACCATTTTTCAGGTCCCCACAAAGATCTGTGACTGCAATCAAAAAAGTAAAATTGCCAAAAGTCTTGTATTTTGTTTGCTTGGTTAAGGTTAAGGTTAGGGCTGGGTGGGGCTTATGCTCATCATGTTGGGATTAGAGTTTTCCCCATAGAAATGAATGAAGAGTCCCCACAAAGATATAATTACAAACTTTTGTATGTGTGTGTCTGTGTGTATGTGCGCGTGTCAAACGCAGAACTTCAGCTCGCTGCTGCTTTGGGCACGCTGCCTGACTGGCATCTGACACCTGAACCAGGGCCTGGTCCAAAACTGTGAGACTGCACGACACCGTCGTCAGAAGTAGGTATCACTGAGACACCAGCATGGTCATGATATGATCAAAGTTTGCCATCAAAGTAGATTCAAGGTTTTATGTATGTTTTTTTTGTCTCAAAACAATCAAATCGTAGGTGGCAATTTGAAAATTAGGCCAGACATTGGGGCTGTCGTTAAATCACAGAGATGCAACTTTGTGGGATATATGAGAAAAGGCAGCTGGTCAGAGAGGACACTGGTTTCCTGGGGGGGGGGAGGGGATTCTCCAACCACAGTGCTTTGGTCTGTTTGGTTTAGGACAGAAGTAGGAAGAAATATCTCTAAGGCAGTATGGGAAAGGAGGTTCAAGTCCTGAATATCCATTTAAGCTAAAATAAAGATCACAAATTGCGAACAGACGCACAAAAAAACCATAAAGACAGCTAGAAAAGATCGCATAGAAAAAACAAGTTTCAAGCTCGAGTTTTTTTTTCTGCAAGAGATCCTGACACACGTGAACCCCTGGAACAGACCAGTGGGTCGAGTCAGGGACAGTCTCTAAAGGATGGGGTTGATGCCTGTGCGAGTGCTAAGCTGGCCCAGCACAGCGTCGCCCCCTACTGCGGTGGAGGTGGTGATGGTGTTGTGTTGGATGACCTGCTGCTGGGTACACACGGGGGTGGGACTTCCTGCGGGACTGCTTTCTGGACCTGGGGAAAAAAGAGGTCTGTCAGTCATGTACTAAATGAACTGCTATCAGACCCCTGTAAGGAAAACTAATTTTGGAGGGAGAAGTTTGGCAATTTGACTGTGTGACTTGGGTTAGGATCCAAATATATAAATGTACTTTGATTAAAAAAGCATTAATTGTTTAAACACTCATATACTCTATGTGTACATAGATCCAGAGGTGCAAAGGTATTTTGATTGGTGCTAAGTGGAAGACTCCATTTCCCTTGTTAGGGGAGGGGAGATGGGTTCCATTCTGGTTTCACCGGAGTTCCATTTGAGTTTCACTGAGGACACAACCATTCTGCTGTCCCCCAGCACACGCTAGCTGGGCCTCAGAGTGACACATCCTCGTTCTGGATGATGGGCTGTGACGGAAAGGCCAGGAGGAGTGAGTGCTACTCACTGAGATACCCCTGCGACTCCTTCTGCATGGCTGTGACCGGGCAGTCTTTGTGGGTCAGCAGAAGCTGTTTCAGCTGTGTTACCTCTGTCTTCAGCATGGTCACCTCGTTCTGAGACAGGAATCACAAAGTGTTGGCTTCCCTCAAGCAATAAATGACTTTTACAGATGCTCACATGGGTGACAGTAACAAAACTGCAATACATAAAACTGGCTCAATTCTTCAAAAGGGAGTTATGACATTTCCAAATGCTGAAGTGCTTGTTATATTTCTAAGCAAAAGCTTTAGAGAAAAGTCAGATATACTGTGAAATATGATATGAAATCAGATATGAGGTATGTGAGAAAAGATCAATTTGTGAGCTGTAATGAGGTATATGTCAGATATAATGAGGTATTTGTTAAGATTCAGAATTTCAAGGTTTTTCAAAAAATGTCAGTTATGTTTGAGATATAAGCAAAGATAAAGGGTCATTATCTGCATATATGTGAGATACAAGCAGATATGAAGAGTTATAATGAGGGATATGTGAGATATAACCAGAGATAGTCATAATGAGGTATATATAAGATACATGCAAGATAAAGGGTCATAATGAGGTATGTGTGAGATATAAGCAGAGATAAAGGGTCATAATGAGGTATGTGTGAGATATAAGCAGATATAAAGGGTCATAATGAGGTATGTGTGAGGTGCTAAGGTACCTGCAGTTGCATGTTGGTCTGGGTGAGTTCCTCCGCCTTCTTCTCCAGCGACATCACCCACACTTTCCTTTTCTGTCTGCAGCGTGTGGCAGCCGCACGGTTCCTCTCCAGGAACTTCCTCCGGCGCTCGTCCGGGTCTTCGTCCACGACCCGCCTGCGCCGGCCCCCGCTGGGCTGTGGTGACTGCAGGCTCTGCGTGGGCTGCATCTGCTGGGTGGCCGGAGACAGCTGTGTGAGGCACAGAGAGCCAATCAGATGCCCGAAGACCCTGCTGAACCACCCGTCCAGCACGACTGCCAATCAGAGCGAGGAAAGGTCTGGGAGGACAGCCCCATTCCACAGACAACAAAACATCAAGCCCAAAATGACACTACCTGCCTCCTTACTAACTTTATACCTCATTGGGGCTCCTAGCTAATATATAAAAATATCTGCCAATGTCTTACATTAAATGCACTATAATTATGCCTTTAAAATACATTCGCAGAATATTCAGTGCACCTTCATAATGCATTCATAGAACATTCATAAGCAGCTTAACATCGTAACATACCTTAACAGCTTTAATATACATTAATAAGTATATTATTTAAAAATTATATGAGTATACAATTATGACATTTGTTATTAATATAACTACAGCTGTTAAACTATGTTAAGATATTTAGGCATACTTACATGTTGCTTATGAATGTGCTACAAATACATTATGAAGGCACAGTGAATGTTCTATGAATGCATTATAAAAGCATTACGAAAGCACAGTTAATATAAAACATTATCAAATATTTTAAGCGGAACTAGTGACATGGAGAAATTAAGAAAACAAACACCTTATGTCTGCTCGTGCGTGCGTTTTGAAAAACGTACCAGGGCACCAAACGAAGGCCAACGAAACACCGATATACCAATCGAGAGACACAGCAGCACGTCCAAGCAATTAAAAACGATTTCACAATGCAGCTCATGTCATCTTTTAATAGTTTCTATCTCTAGTTATTTTTTCCAGAGATAAACCACACGTTTCTTCTCCTCAGTGCCACTGTTTTCAAGTACATGACATTTGCTTCGCAACTGAAGAAAGACATTTTGCAATTTTGAATCTGATTATATTACAAATTAAATTAAGTACTTGCATTTAATTAAATTTAAGACTTTATTAAATCTGGATAACCAGTCCTGGATAATGCTAGCAGAGATCTACTATGCAAATTAGCTCTAATTATAATTATGAATTAAATTATAATTCAGATGGGGAGCATTAGGGAGTACCTGGGAGGGGGCTCTGGAGTGGAGTGACTGGTGGGGGGAGGTCTGGTGAGCGTGGCCAGGATGCAGATGCGGAGGGTGTGGGTGGTGGGCGTGGCTCTGCGGGTGGTGGTGCCCGCTCTGGGCGTGGCCTTGCGCATGGCTGTGGTGGTGCTGGTGCTGGTGGGGGTGGTGCTGGTAGCTGTGGGGCGGAGCCTGCATGTGCTGCTGTGGGTGTGGGTGGGAGTGCAGGTGCTGATGGGCAGCCTGCTCCTGCCGCGACGACATCATCTCCATCATGTGGCCCATGGTGTTCATGTTGCCGTTGGCGATGGCTCCAGGGTGATGTCCAAGTGCAGCCTTTAGCCTCTGTGTCAAGAAGAAAAAAAGCCCAAATATTCACCGCCGTGACCTCTGACACTTACAGCATTCCCAGTGTTATTGATTTGAAGGTATTTTTAATATCTTCCATTCTTCTTCAGTGAGGCCACCCCTCATCTCACATTTGCTGCTCCTAAATCAGCCATCGCACGGAATCAGAAGCCTGCGGGCCTCTTTTCCGATTTCATTCCCACTATTTTTCCATGGATTCTCTGTGACGGTGCAAACTTGAAGCCCAGCCGGACAGCTCTGCGCTCCTCCGCCCGTTTCCTGGCCGCTTTCCTCCTCCACCTTTAATTTCTGCAGCGCAGAAACGCCGGCTGCGGAGTCTCGCTGCTCGCTCACCTCTCCCTCTTTGTCTCCTCTCTCCTTAATTCCTCCCGCTTTCTTTTCCTCCAGCTGTTTCTAGTCAGTCCAGTCCATGCCCTGGCCTCCATGTCTTTAACAAGCTGCACATTCATAATTCCCAGAGGGGAAGGCGGCCAGCTGGCCTAATCGGAGCACTGGGCCGGGGCCAGCGTGCAACATCGTCCCCGCCCACCCGCTCCCCCCCCCCCCCCCCCACAGCCGACCCTCGCCCCCCCGGGGGGGGGGGCCGGGGGGGGGGGGGGGGGGCGGGGGGG
>JAODKC010000049.1:2535194-2548629 GCA_026777985.1 Mormyrops attenuatus | reverse complement strand
CTCATCAGGTGGGTTTCAGAGCATTGGGGATATCGGTCTGAACATGCTCAGAGATCTCATCAGGTGGGATTAGAGCACTGGGGTTAGCGGTCTGAGCATGCTCAGAGACCTCATCAGGTGGGTTCAGGGCATTGGGTTTAGCGGACTGAGCATGCTCAGAGACCTCATCAGGTGGGTTTCAGAGCATTGGGGATATCGGTCTGAACATGCTCAGAGATCTCATCAGGTGGGATTAGAGCATTGGGGTTAGTGGTCTGAGCATGCTCAGAGACCTCACCAGGTGGGTTCAGAGCATTGGGGATATCGGTCTGAGCATGCTCAGAGATCTCATCAGGTGGGATTAGAGCATTGGGGTTAGCGGTCTGAGCATCCTCAGAGACCTCACCAGGTGGGTTCAGAGCATTGGGGATATCGGTCTGAGCATGCTCAGAGATCTCATCAGGTGGGTTCAATGCATTGGGATCAGCGGTCTGAGCATGCTCAGAGACCTCATCAGGTGGGTTCAGGGCATTGGGGTTAGGGGTCTAGGCATGCTCAGAGACCCCATCAGCTGGCACTGGGTCCAGAATTAACCAGTATTTGTGCCTTAACGGTGCTTTTTGTTACTAAAATACATTTTCTAGGTCTTTGGTATGCTTGGTGGTTTATTAAATGGCCTTTGCCAAAATACTTGATTCATAAAAGGAAGGACATTCACATAGGAACAATTATAAACAAAGCAAATGGCTTTTTGGCTTTTTAGGTATTATACACACGGCATGTTTTCCCTGAATTGAAGTTGTGAATTTGTACAGCTCACTGAGCTACAAGAAGAAACTAAAGATGGGCTGTAGTCATGCAAAATCAATGAAATAAAGAGAAATTACAACAACTCTTATATCTTGGTATAGTTAAATGATAAGATGTTCCATGTTTATGAACTGCTTAGACATTAAGAATTACATACGGACAGCGAACACTGAGCCAGTCTCTGATATCACCTTTCCGTGTATACAGACTCTCAGCCGGTCATCAAAATCGGCAAAACCCGTCCAAAGAGAGAGAACCGGGTCAGAATCATTACGGATTGTCCAAAGACGAAACGGCAACGATTCCGTCAGAAGATTTAAACCAGCCGAACTTAAGAAAAGTCGCATTGAAATGCAACTTGTCATTGACACATTTTAATAATATATAACTCCCATAAACCATTAGATCTTAATGAATTAATAATCGCTGGTTACCAAAGAAAGAAGCCCCATCTGTAAATACTATAATAATATCTTAATATCTCGTATCTGCCTGATGCCGAGAAATTTGGATCCACACTGCCTGAAGTGCGTTTTAGGTACTTATAAAACGGCACACATCTGGTTATTACATTACACAGGAAAAACGTGTTCTCCTTCATATAATCCAGTTCTTAAACGGAAGGAACTTATTTGCTCTATATGCTTAACTTGATGATATTAGCGTAGTCTAAATCTTTGTATTGAACTTGAAATGAATCTTATCAATCAGGGTGGAGGAAAATACATCAAAACATCCACGGCGAAAGCCGAAACTAAACACTGTGGATTTATAATTAAGAAAAATAATTGTCTACCGAAGTTGTTTTGAATTTCTTTTAGACCTACTTTATGCAGAATTTTTGAGGGGAAAAAAATTCACAGTATATTTATAGGCCTGATGTAAAATCTGTCTTGTTTTTGTCTGATATTTTATCCTATGCGAGAAGAAGCAGTATTACAAAAACAAAAAAGTAAAAGAGAAGTAATCTTCACGGGAAAGCACGTTAATAGTAGCTTTTCCTGTAAAGTTTCGTCGTATCTTATGAATAATATGAGGAATTATCTAACAGGTTGACGTTAGTGTTTTCCAGTACGAAAACAGAAATGAACAAAAAAAATCAACAGGTTATCATTGCAAGTAAATGAAAATAAACACGAACGCATATAAACAAGTGCTGGATTCCGTTTAGATATCTCCTGTTAAGAGTAGTCTAGATAAACTTTTTGTAAAAAAGTATTAAATTCGACTTCTTAGTTCGTTTTCTATTCACTAAACCAATTGCACTAATCATTGTTCGGACTTAATTACAGATTAAATTAGTGAATAGTCGAGTTTTAAGATTTATGGTATTATTTCAGTTGTATAACATACTTTAGGCCCGCTAACTCAACAAATAGCGTAATAATTATCAAAACTGTGTTCAAATAAATGGGTAATGCAAAGCGCCTTTGGGAGACTTTTTTCCTTTGAATTATCATCACTGTAGGTCAAGACTATCGGCAACGGATATATCGTCAGTAAATTGACAAAGGACCAAACGTAAGAAAACGTCTCAAATTTCCGTTGGATTTTATACGTGGTTTTAAGTTTAATTTCAACTGCGTTGCTCACCTGGGTGCATCCCGGGGCGTTGCAGACGTACGGTCTGTCCTGTTCGGCGTTCATCGCTGCTTCTTCATAAAGCTGCGCACGGAAAGGGGAGAGGAGACTGCGTTTGGTCACTGAACCAAAGTTTTAAAAACGCCCACCATGCGCCATCTAAAGATGGTGGTATAGTATCTTGCCTTTGGGCTTATAATTGAACGTAGTTCGGAAATGAACTTGAAGCTTGAGCGATGCATGTAAGCAATCTCTCCAGACCCGGCGTGCGCCTTGATGTCTCAGTTTCGGGCGGAGAGCCGCCAGTCACCGAGCTGTCAGCGGTCAGACTTAAACACCGCGGTACTGTATTACACACTGGTATAATTAAAAAGGGCTTTTTTCTCTCTCGTCTTCCTCATAACTCATTGGGTTTTCGACAGCTCATGTCTATAGATGCTTTTATATTTGTCCTACACACAAAATAACTACTTTGACGTTCATAATTTTAAAACGCTAATAAATCCGAGATTGGTCTTAAGGAGTAAGTAACGCTGAATGCGTAGGTACCCTGTTTATTTATAGATATAATTCACGCCAGAAAACGGATCAGCCCGAATTAATAACACCACCAACACATTTAGTCTATATTTTAACATCTGACTAACGAATCAATCAGATAGATAGATAAACAAACAGACCCCAAAACATAATTAACTTCTAAAAACAGTACTGTAATAACAATATAAACCTGAACAGGTAACACAGTATGCAGACTGTTTGTTTTAAGAATATTAGCATATATTTTATACTTCAGCAATCGAAATTGGGGAATCAGTGTCACACAGGCTTTATTTGGACTACAGGTATATAGTTGTGCCACTGATCGTACTATAGAGACCTGTGCATCTGAGGAAAAAAGGTTTGCAAAAACATCAGTCACCTATCAGCTTCTGAAGTTAAACGACAGAGGTGGCCCCAGACTTGTGCTCAAATGTGTGTACCCAGTTATTACATGTGACAGAGTGACTTTTGACGAAGACCAAAGTTATGGGCCGTCCATCAAAGAGCAAGAGAGTGACATGTTTATTTATCTTAAATAAAAATCTATATGTCATGAGCGATTCCGTCAGAGATGTCATGCGTGTAGTCACACGCCACGGCCCCTAACAATGAAGACAATCTCCATGCGCAACAGGACTGGACATCAGCAGAACTTGGTAAAAGTCACAGGGAACAGTGTAGGAGAGATGAGAGACCACCTTAAATAAGGTAGTTATGGATGAGAATCAGTCTTGCAGTTTGTTATTTATCTGTTCATGGGAGTGATCGCTTCTCATCCCCTTTTTGGTTTTGGTGGAAACGACCTGTAGAAGGGCTTCCCTGAGATGCTGAGGACAGTGTGGCGCTGGGACTGGCGATTATTTATTCACAATACTGCCGTTAATTTCACATCCAGCACGTAAATGCTTTGAACTCGGCAACCGCAGAATTCTTCCTATGAACCTGGCAGTACAGGGTCTCACGTGAGTCTGGTCCGCAAAGCCCGCTGGCTTTACACGCCCCGAGGAGCCGGGCCTTTTCGTTTTCTGCCTTCTCGCCACATGTTGGTCCCATGATGCACTCCTTTGTTTTGGTTCAGCGGAGGAAATAGGTTTACATTTTGCGCTAAGTGAATCCTGATGTCGGGAAAGGCCCGGGTCACTCCAACGATGGAGAACCAGAACTGAGAGGTTATGGTGTGACCAGATGCAGAAGAGCTTTCCAGACACCCACATAAAACCCAGAGGCTTGAGAGGGAGAAGAAGATGCCAGGCATAAAGTTGTACCACAAATCATTCTGCAGCACCAGTAGTTTGTTCAGTCCTGGAAGGGACTGGCTCATTACGAGTGTTGTGCATGGTAGCAGGAAAGTTTCCATATGCACAGTGAGTGTTCAGGAACCGCCAGCATCTAGTATAAGTCCAGCCTGTCATCAAACAGGGATACACAGCCATAGGTAACTGGCCGTAGGTCACCATCAGTTGGTAGTTTGGAGAAGCTACGAAATAGTCTCTAACCCCCAAAATCTCAATGTTAAAAAAACTGGAGGGATTCAAATCCCATTCTCCTGTTCTGTGTGTGAAGTTTGCATGTTATTCCTATATCTGTGTGGATTTCCTCTAAGGTATTTTGGTTTCCACCCTACAATCCAAAAACTAGGTAAATGTCACAGTGAGTGTACGTGATGCAATGGACTGTTGTTCAGCCCAACATGATCCCAGGCTCGTGCCCTGTGCTTCTAAAGAGATTCACTCGATCAGTGCAGGTTATGGATGGATGGATGGATGGTCAGTCATATCCGTGACATTGAAATTTGCATATTTAAGTGAAAGGTGAAGGAGTCACCCTGCTGCTGTACCATGGATGCATTTCCTAGGTTTACAGATAGATCTTCTCTTAGTACACAAAGTTCATGCGTTATACAAGCAGACGGAGGTAGAGCGAACCGATGAGCTAATCTGGAAAACGAGTGTCAAGTCAATTCAAACCAACACGTGACTTCAAACAGCAAACAGCTTATTTCAGCAATCACTCTCCTTAATGTTCTTTATATACAATCAACGAAGACGTCAGGAAAAAAAAACATTATGACCCATAGACGATGTGGCTGTTTGACCTGCCGATTGTTGCGATTGTTCTTTGATGGTGGATAAACATACAGGATTCTTTTTCTTCAGAATGACATTATGTGCCCTAAACCTAAAACTAAATTCATCACATTTAATCTGGACCGAGGCCCCATTTCGATTCACTGATGAAAACCAAATGCAAGTTTCGATTTACTCACACCTAGTAAGAGCACGACGAAAAATTCAGATTTCATAAAAAACTGGAGACATAACCAACGACTGCTTCAGTGTAATAAGTACAGTATATATCATCTAAATGTACATACATAAATTTGATGCGTAACCTGGAGGATTAAGATGAAATAGCTGTAGCAATAAGCTACTGGACGCATGATTGATTGTAAATGTTTTAATGCTAGTAAATTAGTTTAAGCGCAGTATACGGACTGTGCGTGCATTTAATATGGTAGGATAACAGTTTATGCTTCCTGTTTAGGGACTTCGTATTGATATTGCCGGAGTAACTTCTGGCAATGCGTTGAAGTATAAGTTCTTAATATACTTCATTACATGGGTATGATATGGCGTGTATTTCTTTTTCTTCTGCGACAGTCCTCGCAATCCGCTCCTTGCAGCTGAGCAGAGGAAGCGTCCCTGTGGCGCCGCACTGCGCCACCTGCCGAGACTCATTCCCGCGCGAGCTCTGTCCGCTTTTCGCTGAAGTGTTTTAAGTGACAGAACACCACTTTTAACAATAAAGTTAATTACTGTTTTATTAGGTATGAAAAGTCATTCTTATCAATAACAGTAACAAATAACTTAAACTTAATGTTACACATATAATACTAATAACAACAATATTTTGCATCCAGTTTAGTAACATAATAGTACTATTCTTATTTTTCCAAAGTTCACATCTGTATAGGGTACTAATACATCTGATAATCTTAAACACTCAGAAATCAGTAATTATACGCTTGAGTGTTTGAAACTGTAATTTACCGGCGTTGATTAGTATTATTACTGTTGTTGTTAATGTTATTATTGTAAATGCTGCTATCAGTTGCTGTTCATTAGGCTACTCTGTACTACTGTAGGTTAAACTTTTGTAGTTATTGTTTGCAGAATTTTATGATGGTGTTGCAGTGTTACAACTTATGACATATCACATGATGAAAAAGCTATATTTGATGGCTGATATTTTAATGATAAACAAAATAATGATCAGTGATACTTGTACAGTAACCCATTTCTCATCCCACGGGCTTTTAAGCGCAAGATTTCGCTTTGTCGGCACTTCTACCTTTAAACCTTGAGTATCTCCTCCAGGCAATCAAATACTTCGATCTGCAAAATGACGTAATGCTTACATATACAAATTCTTAACTGCGGTAAAAACAAAACAAAAATAATACACGGATACATTTACGGAGATGCCACTGAACCTGGACTTGTCAGTAAGTCAAAATCCTTTTTTTGGGCCGTTTTTGCAAATCCAGTAAAATGCATGATTTTCTGAACTTTCCGCAAGCAAGACTGCACGACTGTGATATTTACAAACGCGAACCGTGACGGTCGCCGCTTCTCGAGTAAAGCGACGCTGACGGAGCCGGCCGGTTTACGAACTTCTGTAGACTTGAGGGTCTAAGGGAGCGATTGCTATACCTCGGACCTGCATTCGCACTCAGGTACATAAAGACAAGCATATTCGCTCGAAACAGAAACACAACGGCATGTGTTGCGCTCCTGCATGTGTATTAAACAATGCGGAGAATTCGCGACATTCTTCCGCGACTCTTTCAAACTGACAGTTCAAGGCAAGTATGTGACAGTCCGTCATTGTCATTTTCTAAGCAGGAGCACTCTCCGGTACAACTTCAGCAAATATAGTAGTTGCACGTATGCCAAAAAGCACTCAGATAATTTTATTTAATTTCTTTTTCGCCTTTTTCCAACAAAGATTCAAGAGACATCGAAACTTCTTAAAAACATCAAAGACTTTCAGGTGAAGGTGATCTAAGCAGCATACAGAACTTCACTCAACTTGTTGGCGAACTTAATAACAAACAGTATTATACACTGTCAAAGTGCCTAGTCAAGCACCGCGAATAGATACACAGCTTGCTGTTTATGAACATTCAGCTAATATATATAGAAAAAGTAAAGCGAAAACATATTTAATCTCCTGTCATGAAGTTGTGCGGTGCCATACAATAAACGTGACAACCAAGAACTGTACATTGTTTTTGAACCACAAAAGTGTTGCCTTTCAAAGCGGCCGTTTTAGTAACTTACCAAATAAGTGTGGACGAGAAGCGGCACTCTTAGAGAAGGAACCACGTTGGACTGGGAGCAGATTACAATACGATCTATTTAGAGAAGCATTACATCACCCCGCGGTGACGTCACGTGGGATTCCTGAACTTCTAAATCATTGCGGTCTGCTTCTGGTGGGCGGGGCGACGGGCCGCACGCATCGAGACGGTGCAGCGTAACGGGGGCGCGCTGTTCCAAAAGTCAGCGCTGAGGGTCCGCGCTGACGACTTCGATGACCACTGTCACAGCCCCCAGAACCCGCAGACCATGCCCAGAGCGGGACACCGAGGCGTGTTCGGCCAGGCGAGTGGTTTATTTTACTGGGTGTCTTTTGGTATCGGTTACATTACTTTTTCTTTACTTCAAAACTTTTTTGTAAACACAGTGACATAAAGCAGACAGTCGCTTTCATTTTTGTAGTCAGATGGGAATGCATTTCAGGAACAGACTAGTCACCAATATATAATTCACATCTCCGTGCCAAAAAACGTTCTGATCTCCGAAAGGCTATGGAGACACACACGTCCTTCGTAAATTACTGCGATGACTTGCAGGACTGTACGTCTCTGATTAATGAATAATGCCGCCTCTTGTAAATAAATAATGGACAGGATTATGTCGACTTTTAAAGTGTTGGATTTAAGAGATGCTGTTACAGAACTTATATGCTCCAGACTACCTGATAACGTGATCTGGTAGCAACACAAATCAAAGTCTAAACCGGACAGCATTTCCATCACAAAAAGACGTAAACCGTTTAGACAGGTAGGTAGCGCCCTGCGGACGTCAGAGTTTATGAGACTCAGATTAAACCGGTCTACGTGTCATATCACCAACGTAGAAATATGTTGAATCATAACATATGTAATAAATCGTAACAACATATATGCCTAGTTTATTCCGCTTATGGACTCCAATATAATCTGTGTTTATGATTCGCTTCAGTTCCCCCCCCCCCAAAAAAGATCGGCGTTAAACACAGTATGTTGTTCCTCTACAAAGCGTTGTTACTGTAGGTCAGTTAACAATTATTAAAGGAGATAATGGGTTTGCCCACATATAGAAATGTCCTGAATAATTTGTTAACCCTGGTTTAATATACGGTAAGCATAATTTTTGAAAAATAAGGAAAAGTTTTTTTTCAGACTGTTCTCGACAGAAAGACAGAACTGAAAACATGACTACTCGCATACTTTATATGAAACACTATGTCACTGCAGTAATTCCCCAGAACGATCTCGCCATTTTTTCTTTGTGGAGCAGGAAAGCCCCATCCGTATGACATTTCGCAGTTTGCTGTCTCTGCAAGCCCCCCCCCCCCACCTCGAATCAGGGGCTGCACCATGGCGAACTGTTCGGAATAACTGGAAGCGTCAATACCTAACTTCTCATTCCGTTCTTCTGCAAGGGAAAGGTGAGAGGTTAATCGTGTTCATAATTTTTTTTAACTGTTCAGCAAAGTATAGCTGACATGCTAATATATTTATTATTGGCATGTGTACTTGAACATTTGTAGTACAGTAATTGTCATTTACAGGGCACGACCATGTTGCCAGATGTAACTTTGGTTGTGCTCCAGTCTACTATACCAGGACTCACTCTGGGATCTGAACCAACAACCTTCAGATTCCAACTCCTTGTCTTTAGCCACCTGTAACAGAGAGACAATAGCACATGTGTCTATAGAAACCATGACCAGCTGGTTTTCGCTGGTTAATCCTACTTGCCCCCCATGTCCATCCTCGTCAATGCGCTGTGTGTGGCCCAGAGATGTGACCTAAAACTGTTCATTTTTTTTTCTTAAAGCCGTTTACCACAGAGACAGGAAGTGGGTGTGCTCTGTCCTGCTGTGCCGCCTGGCTCCCGCTGACGCACCTGCAGGCTGCTAAGGTGACATGCAACAGCTTCCAGTCCCTTCTGCTGTGGAGTGCGTCCTTTGCTCCCTCAAAGTGCTTCTGGATGCAAACATGCATGAAGGATGCGCAGAATCCTCAGCTCCAGTCACCTGCTACCTTTTGGTCTTGTTTAACTGTCCCATGACCCCCGCCGCCATACTGACAGGACAGGCCCAGTGATAAACAGGAAGACATACAAAAGAAGTCCACAAAGCTAAAGTGCACATAAAACAGCCTGTGATGTGTCTGCCGCAAAACGTTCCTGAAACGTTGCATTACTGTATGCTGAGAATTACTACTCTTGTCCAGTTCCAGCTCATTTCATTATGTGTTTTGGCACTGTTTATTTTAATGGTCCCAGTTAGGCCCTCCTGATTACACTGGTAATATTCTTATACTGCCAGATGTGAAACACAGAGGGTGTAATTACAGATTTCTGCTGTTCCTCACCAGGTACTTTTCCTGTATAACTGGTAGTGCCCCCCCCCCCCATTTTTCCCAGTGGCCAACACTCTATGGGATGTCTGTAGAGCCTCTGCCCACTGTTCTCTGTCCCCTTGCTTTTCTGCTGCCTCTTTAAATGAAATCCCTCTTCCTTAGCCACTAAAACTTGTTTTTTGATCTGTCTCCATTATATAGCATGAAGGGCGTAAACGCGTCTGCATGCACAGCACAGATTCTGCTGTTGTGAGACTCCTAGTGAAAGGAGGGGAAAGTGAGGGGATCGAAAAAAAAGAAAGTTTTTGAACTCGTATGTCTGTTTCCACTCCTGGCTTTGCCCGACCCTCGAGCTGGCATCAGTGAGCAGAGAGGCGACGGGAGATGGCAGACAGGCCAAGGGGGGAGGGGGGGGTCGGTGTCTCTGTGGTGAATCGTGGCGACGCATCTGTAACAAAGAGTTATACCTGCATAAAGCCGGCCGACAAGCAAGGAGGCGCTTTTAATTGATACGATTAATTACCGCTCGTTTTCAGACGGAGCGTAAGCAGCGGGGAGGGCCATGGAGGCCAGAAATCACAGCACCGGGCGACACAGCTGACGCGCCGATGGCAGCTTTGTGGTTTGTGCGCGTCTCAGATGGCCACTGATCGAAGCTCCCCCGCACAGCGGCGATTGATGGGCGCTTCATCGCTCTGTGACTCGCTGGGCCCTGGAAGGGCCGCGGCTGCACCCAGCGCCAAAGTCGCTTCTAACAATAACAAGCCTTAAAAAGCCGCCATAACTCAGACTTTTTTATTTGCCGTTCTCTCTTAACCTGGGCTTTAATCAACTATTATGACACATTTTTATTGCCCATATATTTCCGTACCAATCCCTACATCATCTCCCCGGAGAACTGGGGAAACGCAGAACCTCACCCCCCATCCACACCCGCCATGCATTTGCTTTTCTGTCCCTGCGTCAAAAACGGCACAGGACTGCGATGTCGTGATGCGGACGTCCACGAGTTGCAGCCGACGTTGTCTTTGGCGTTTGTGAATCGGACGTTCCTCTCTTGCGCGCTGTCCAAAACCAACAGCAAGGGCAAAATGGCAACACAGGTAGAATTTCGCTGCAGATAGAGGGATGCAGGGATGCAAATGGTGATATGTAATACTTTCTCTGATATCTTACCAAGGTGAACATGGTGCCCCGCTACTTGGAAGGTGTAGGTTACCTGTAACCACTGTTACAAGCAGGGAGGGGTTTGTTGTTTCTGGGGGCTCATTCATTCTGAAAGGCTAAATAAAATAGCTAGCAATCAGCGTCAGAAAATGGTAGCTAGCTAGCGGGCTAGCAGAACACGCTGCTTCAGTGTCTCCTAAACAAGGGATGCATTTATTTAATATTTAGTGTAGTGGCTGGAAGTGTGGTTTGAGCATGGGGGTGTGAGGGAGACTGGGGAGAGGTGGGGGTCAGCATGAAGGTCAAGGTGAAGGACAATGGAGGGAGCAAACGTGCTGTTAGGGGAGGGGGGCAACAAAGTCGTGGGTCATCAAAGAAATGGCAGCTGAGAATGTCTGTATTTACAGATGTATTACATTTATAGCCCTGGAACGTCGTGAGGAAAAATTACAGGAGTCATAAAAGCATCAAGGCCCATATACTGACCTTTTTCTGATAACTGTGGTCACTGTTTCTGGTGATTTCTGCTTTTAATGTAGATTTTAGAGGAACCGCAATATATGCAATAAAATTCTGCCGGAAACATTAAATATAAGCAGCTGTGTGTTGTGGATTATTTTACTTTTGATTTTGTCTTGCAGCAAGTAGGAACCTCTCATTAGGTTAATTTATTCAACCGCAATTTCTTGCTGTCAAAATGCGTTAATTACCAGATTAATTAAGCGCTTAATGCCAGATTTTTTTGATGTCCCCCTGCAACTCGAAATGGCGTTTAAAATGTCTGGGAAATAAATCGGATTAGAGAATCCTCATCACTCCGGATGGAATCACGCACTGAGACAAGAAAATGCTCTGCTGTTGGTGCTCGATACAGTAACACAAAAATGGGACTCAGTGTTCCGGGATGAGATGATGGCCGCGGCCTTTGTCACTGTGGAATGCAGGCAAACGTCTGTGTATGTGGTTGGGGGGGCAGCTATATGCTGCTGGATGGGCGGCTGCATGCCAAGCGCCCACCAAGCCGAGACAGACACGCAGAGCCCTGCCTCTCTTTCTACGCTGGGGTCTCTGGTGCCCCGGTGTGCCCAGCAAAGTGCTATGCGTTTGTACTGCCTGTCCTTGGCTGGGTAAGGATATAGCAGCTCTAGGTTTGAAGGCTTGCAGATCTATGCTGTTTGATGCTGCTAATTGAGCCTTCAGCAGAGACCACCAGTACAGGTAACGATGCAGCCATGCCTCCGTCAGTGCTGCTCAATCCATTAGGCGACAGGGACTACCACCCAGGCACATATTTAAAAATTCCACACCCCCTGACAAAATGTTTTTAAGGGCCCCCTGAATCTGCCAGGGTACCCATGTCCCTTCTGTGCCCCTGTGGCTGCCTTTAATGCCAGCTTCTGAGGGGGTGCTGACTTGGCAAGCCACCGGCAGCACTGCCACCCAAAGCTACAGGCAGAACTACAGGGAAAAGCCTCTAGTTCTGGTTTGTGTACACAGTCTGGCTTGCAGAGATCTGGTACCAGCTAAGATTTGTCCAAAATGCAAAAATGATCTGTGTTGTGTCAGTCAACACTGGACGGTAGGGGTGGGGGGCGGGGGGGCAAGGCTGGTTCCAGGGTCTCTAAATGTTAGATAGAAATGGTTCAATGCAGGCTAAAAAAACAGTAAGCAGTTACCAGGAGGTTGCCAGGGTAACGTGGTCCTTTTGTCTGGGAATTCTTCATCACGGCCCCTGGTTCTGGTCAGGTGACCTCAAAAGGCCCAGAACCTCACCTCAAATTACAGCGTCCCGGCCGCGTACCGAGCAGCCACGGCGGGTCAGCGGAGCGCTCACGGAGTGTACAAGACGTCGCCTGCATCACCGGGATCTGTCGGCGTTTGAGCGAACCTGACATCACCGACATCCGATGCCAGGCCGCCCCATCGCCTTAGTGACGGGGTGGAGAAGAAGAGATAGCGCCAGGTTACCGAAATGGCCTGCTTGTGATGGACGCCCGGCCGCCCCTTTTCAAAGTCGCACCCTGGCTGAGGCGTCCCAAACCCGGTCTGCACCACCTCTGGAAAGAAGGAGCTCATAAGTGGACCATTTGCCCATTTCAGATTACAGAAAGGAGCAAGGCAAGGCCCACTAATGACCAACTGCTCACAGGCCCGGGAGAGGTACCAGGCCCGGCTCGGCTTCCAAGAAACGTGGGGGAGAGGACGGAAAAAAAATATTGAGAGATCCAAGTGGGGAGCAAGGGAGGTGGAGGAGGGAGAGCAGCGGAACAGAGAGAGAGAGAGACGCGTTTTCAGACTAACGATGAGCGGAGTGTCTTCGTGAAGCCGGCGACATGCGGCCTGACCTTGTGACCCTTCGTCCGGGATTAGCAGGGCATAGGAACCGGTGGGGACAAGGGGGTCATGTACACCGCAATATTAAATTTGGATCCATTCAATCCCTGCAATAAATAGGCCTTTATATTTAAATTATCAAGTTGTGTCTCTCCCACGCCACTGGTGATTAGGGGACAGTATTTTTCGCTCTTTTGGCATCAAAAGCGAACGGGAACATCTTGATGGCGGGAAGCATGTACTTGGAAAATAAACAGTGATGCAGCCGATGAACTCTTGCAGGGCGGGGGGTGGGGGGGGGGGGGGGGTTTTGGCTTTTTGGGC
>JAODKC010000049.1:2513071-2535094 GCA_026777985.1 Mormyrops attenuatus | reverse complement strand
CCCCCCCCCCCCCCCCCCCCCCCCCCCCCCCCCCCCCCCCCCCCCCCCCCCCCCCCCCCCCCCCCCCCCGTCGTGTTCGCTTAGGCTGCTATATACTGACACAAGGCCTTCCCCTGAGGTTTATGGCCGCGGGTTTAACGGCCGATTACGAGGAGGTTTAATACTGGGCGTCGGCCTCCGTGATTTAAGTGACATTTTACTTTTACTGTGAGCTGTGTGAGACATAAAATTAAAAGGAGGGTCCAGGGGGCTGTTGGGCTGTTATCCCCCAGGACGGTAAATCCCTAATTGAAGAGCATCACAGAGTACACAAGGGTTTTATTGACATAATTGATACCTTGGTCAACGGCTCTGTTTTCTGAACCGTTAAAGCAGCATTGCCTGGCAGTACCATCACCGGCGGATGATCGTCAGACACAGCGGCCCCACTGCGCGCACGCCAGTTCGCACAAGTGCATGCAGTGACATGGTTAAAAAACAGCACAGACTTCTGAGGACACGGAGAAAATGTCAAACAGTTAATCTATTAAAATGCATCTGATTATTTTTATGCTTTGTTTTCCAAAATAAAATGTCAACATCCCCCATTTAATTTGTTGCGAATTCCCAATTATGTAGATATTTATGCTCTGTTAACTAAAAATCTTAAATCTACAGTTTTGCACAATACATTTTGATATTAGAACACAGAATTGGTATCTTCGGAATGAGTTTTCCCCCCATGATGTTTATATATTTGGATTCATAATGCAGAATAACTGCACCTAATTCAGGACAAATTACCAGACTTCACTTACCAGCGAAACAGCACCAGTATAAACCAGTATAAAATCATTTGATCATTCTGATTTTGAATCTTCACGTTATTGAATATTTGTCATGTTTAAATTATAGATTACTATACAAATGAATTCTGAGACATTTAACTCCACAGGCAAATACTATAGTGACGTGAAGTATACCAAACTCCCTAACAACTTACTCTTATTGTAATAAAGCTATAGAGTAAGTATTTTATTTTAATACTCAAAGCCCTGTGAAGGCTTTCTTGAAACAGGCTGAAAAACAGTGATAATATTTAGATTTTATAAGCAAAACTTTTTACGTATTGATAGTATAGAGTAGAATAGAATAGAACAGAACAGAACAGAATAGAATCGAATGCCTTTTATTGTCATTGCACATTGAAATTTAGTGTGCCCCCTGAACAGTAGATACAGTATAATTAAAAGACAGAATCTTCAGATACAAATGCCCTGCATAATAAGCTATACACATACTCAAGTAAAAACACTGCATGCAAATGTATATTCAAGGTATATAATAGTATATTAGGAAGTATAAAATAGCAGTTAGTGCAGTAGTTTGGCGTTGTTGGTAGAACTATTTTGTTGGTATAAAAATATTTACACTATTTCATGACAAAAAAATTCCATCCATCCATCCATCCATCCATCCATTTTCCACACCTGCTTGTGCTATACAGGGTCATGCAGCTCCCGAGCCTATTCTGTAAGCTACTGGTGCAAGACAGGGAATTACCCAGGGGCACTCTCACCATTCACACGCATATGAACAATTTAGGAACTCAAATAAACCTCAGCATGTTATGGGCTGTGTGTGTGTGTGTGTGAGGGGGAACCAGAGTACCCTGAGGAAACCCCCTGATGACACAGGGAGAACATGCACACTCCATAGACATGGAGCTATGGCGGCGACTCGAACCCTGGTCCCAGAGGTGTGAGGCAACAGTGCTAACCAAAGGAATTATTATAACGATATTATATAATATACACGTAATCTCTTTTATAGATGAGATCCTGGGATACTCACATGAAGCAAAACTTGGACTGAAATCATGTTTGCCTCTTTGCAAGATAAAAAATGGACAGAGAAAATGATTCAATGCAATTTTTAAATGCTGAATGCAGCTTCTGAATTCTGTTTGGCCTGTAACAATTTCACATACCAGTTTGGCCTATGCTTGGCCCTGCTTCCTGGCAGAACCACTTAAGTCCACTCTCCATCTCATGAGTAACACTTTTCCACAGATTTCCAGTAGGTTTCAACTCAATATTTTAACTGAGCCACTTTAGGACATTTTGGAAAGGTGTGTGTGTGTGTGTGTGTGTGTGAGAGAGAGAGAGAGAGAGAGAGAGAGAGAGAGTGTCAAGTGACTGGCATAGCATTTAAACTTTTAAACATTATTTTTTAAATTTAGACTATAAATATATATTTTTTAAAAAATATTGCACACAAAATATTCTATTATGTATTTATATAATGTAATCATAACTTCAAATAATTCCTTAACCGTCAACTAACCAGACATACATGTAAAAGGAACCATGGAGTACTTCTAAAAAGTGATCCTATTTCCATACCCTATCCGATAACAGAGTTTTGAATTTATATTATTAAAATGGCGCCTAAAGAGCAGGCTTCATTTTATACGCTTAGATGGGTTTATTATCCTTTGCCAGCATTCTTCATATTTGCTTTCGTAAGGTCGGTAAGACATCTTTAAATTTGTTTTTAACATGATCACTGCTGGTGCTTTGCTGTGTTCCTTCTGTCATGTTGCCTCTAGGGATGTAAAATTATCTTGATGGATGTGTCCTTGTCAGGGGCAATATCATATCACTTGCAGTGACTCACTAATGACATTCATTCTTTACTTCAGGAAATCGAGGTGTGTATATTCCCGGACCGAAGTACGTGATCTTATGGTGCTACAAGAAACAAACAATAAAATGAGATCTTGTCAGGAACAGCATCGTTTACACATTTAACTGGCATACATACATCCAGTTAGATGTGGATATTAAACTTCAGTTCCTTCTTCTCCATTATTTACTGCTTAGGTGCATGAAGTTCAGCAAGATGGTTTAATAGCGTGGAGCGCCATCCAGTGGCTGCATTGAGCAACAGCGTTTCAATATGTGCGCGCCCACGAAAGCCCGAGATAACAAACCGTAAATGGCCGAACGCCATTTTGTGAATGCGCACTGGCGCGCGGCACTGGAAGCATCGCGGCACCGAGAGTCGGCTGCGCCTACTGAAGATGGGAATAACGGGATTATTATTCGGCTGTCATTTCAAGGTAAAGCTACTGCAATATTCAGAAACCATACAGATGTTTATATTTCCACCATTAATTGTAAAGTAATAATTCATATAGCATGCGAACGATTAGATGATTCGTGCACCTCCGTTAGTTTTTAATTTACTTAATTTCTGTATTTCTGTAAGACATATTATTTAGCATTAAACACCGTGCTGTTCTTCTGGCCAATTGCATCCCGTTTTGCGTTGTTCCTGTTTTTCTGTTATTATATGCCACTTAGAGTCCTTTTTGAATACAGGTCTACATGGGAATAAGAGATTTTAAAATAGCCATAAATTACAGAAACGTCAAAACGTAATCGTGACTTTTTTGTTGGTGGGTCGGGAAGGATAGTCATCACATTTAATTTGTTCGATGGAAATGGCCAGGTACTAATATGCAGTTATCGTGCAGAACAAACTCTCATGCATGAGAACTTACATGCCTCCGGGACACATGCGATTACTGTGGTGACCCGGAGAGAGGGAGTTTAATCTGGGTTGTATTATAACTTAATCGCGGTCATTGTAAGGAGAGATCGGTGATGTTGCACTGGACTGTGGCACATGTTGGATGGCACCAAAGCTCTTACAGGGTATAATCAGAAGTCGGAGGGTGAAGTGGGCAACAGGTAGCGATGACGTCACGGGGCACCCCCCTCCCCTCCGCTTTCCACCCCTCCCCTCCCCTCCGCTCTGCTCTCCTCTCCTCCCCACCCCTCCCCTCCGGGTCGAGCCGCTGCTCCAGCTGCCGCCGCCGCCGCCGCTGCCTGGCCGCCGGTGTCTCCGTGCTGTGCTCCCTCCTCGCCCCCCGCTGCTCCTGCCGCGTTAAATGCACCATCATGACGGGCATCGCCGCCGCCTCCTTCTTCTCCAATTCCTGCAGGTTCCGGGGCTGCGGGCTCCACTTCGAGTCGCTGAACGAGCTCATCGTGCACATCGAGGACAGCCACATCGGTAAGGCACCGGCGGCGGCACAGGGTGCTAGTGGTGGTGGGGGTGGAAGGAGGGAGGGAGGGGGGCGGATTGGCTGGAGAAAAGGCGCCCCGCGTCCGCATGGGCTTTGCGGGAATAGGGAGGCAGCCCCCGGCAGCCATTCCGCCGCTGCGTGCTGACAGCGCTCTCGCTTAGGTGTGGTGCGGACGGGGATCGGATGATTTGGACGTATCGTCTTAATGCACGGTATAGCAGCCAGCCGCACCCGGGTTTGGTGTCTGTCCCAATGTAACAAAAGCGCCAGCCAGGCTGTGGAAGCGCCCATCGCTCGGCGCACAACCTCGCGGCGATCCGCGCCCCCCCCTCCCGTCCGGGGAGATTGTCACCTCCTGCGTTTGCGGCTAGGCCCGGCTCTGCACGTCCACCTTCCTGCAGCCGCTTTTCATTTTCATCCACGGTGGCTCCGCCGGCGGATTTGCACGCAGTTAAGAGGCGATGGACGGGCCTTTTAGTCGTTTCCGGGATGGGGAAGGGAAAAGGGGAAGACGTGGGGCCGGTCGGCCCGCCTCGCATGCTGCACGGCCGGGGGAGACGCGCACGGCTGCCATGCTGAGCCGCGGCCACGTTAAAACTTTGCTGGAGCTCAGCACCGTGTTGCCAGTAACCGGGGGGTGGGGGATGAGCTCGGGCAAAATCACAGCACGCGATGAGACGAAATGGCCTTTAATCAAGCTTTCAGATATTTTGCTTCTTGTTTCATGACGATGGTAACAAGCAATCAGCTGTTTGTATACGAAAGCTAACGCCCCCCGTAACAGTCTTACTACTATATCAGTATATAAATTGTCACTTGTTGCAGATATCCCGATTTAAACCCGTTTTGTACGTGCGCTTGTCTATATTCTGCATCAAAGCAGCTATTTAGTATAGTTTAGCGCAAGTAAGTTTAAGTAAAATCATTACTTCCTGTGGCTTCCGCTGTCACTGTTAACTTAACGGACTCGGTGTTGTGCTTAAAGGTTCGCTCACTGACTGCTGCTCAGCTTAATAGCCAGATGTGCAAATAGCGTCTTGTTACTGTCTGACCGCATTTTGCATAACATGTGAAATATGCACGTGTGAAAGTTTCTTGCACGTTTCACTGTACGCATGCAAGTTCTGATGCAGACATTAAAATGCCCACCCCTTGTAATATCTATACGGAACGTTAACATCTATCTTTTTTCCCAAATACTTGTCCAGGACAGGGGCATTAGTAGCAGACGGCTGGGGGGCACCCTGAGAGATGCCAGTCCATCACAGGGCATGTTATATACATTATTTTTGGAAATAACATAGTAGATCCACTGGTCTGTGGTTTAAGCTAATAGCACATATACATATTTTTACATTTATTTTATTTGGTAGATATTACATTTTATTTAACAGTGTACAAGTGAGGTATTAATGAAGAGGTTACAGTAGATGGCAGAGTATACAATGTCTGGTTTAGTCACATTTATCTGAACTTCAAACATCTTGTGTGGCTGTAAGCTTATCTGCTGTTTGGAAGCATTATATAACTGTTTTAAGGATCAAACCTTACTCTGTGTGTGTGTGTGTGTGTGTGTGTGTGTGTGTGTGTCGGGTACTCATGAAGTCTGTCAGTAATTTTTTTTAATGCACGTCTCTTTGTACCAATATGTTCACCCTACCTCAGCTGCCCTGGGAAGTCTCAGGTTTAATTACTTTAATTGACTGGGGGATTATTGGATTTGCAGGCCGGTGTTTGGGCTGGTAACACGGCATGTTCATGCAGACCCCAAGGCCTCTCCCGTGGGTCTCTGTCATGCTGGAGACCCAGGATGATAATACGAGTGATGGTGCAGCTATGAGAAACGCCCCCAAGCTGCCCAGATGCCTCCTGATCTCTGTCCTGAAGACACCACTTAAAATCCTGTCTATAGTCGACTGAGCCTCCAGCAGACGTGCTTGACGGCGCAGAGTGGTTGTGTGTTTTCACACGCTTGTGACAAGTCAGTGCCAGATTTGCTGAGCGGGTGGTGCTGTGGCCTTGAGTCTTTTTGGTTGTGGGTTTGATTGCCTGCCTGCCTGCCTACTTGGAGTTTGTGTGTTCTTCCTGTGTTCATGTGGGTGTCCTCCGACCAGAGATGTCCACTTTAATTTAGTGTCTCTAGGTTTCCCTTAGTGCATGAGAATGTGACTCATGGGAGTTTCACTTTTGCAAAAATGTACTGAGGGCAGAAAGAAAAATGATTGGTTCAGAAAGATAACCAATCAGATTGTAGAGGAGGTGTGACCAACCAATCAGATCTCTCGGTCCCTCCTCCTCTACAATCTTATTGGTTATCTCTCTCAACCAGTTATTTTTCATTCTGCCCTGAGAACATTTTTGTGTAAGTAAAACTCCCTCGAGCGAGAATGTGCCCCGTGATAAGTCAGCAGCCTCAAGTTTGCTGGGGTGGGCTCTAGGTTCACCCTGGAAATGGGAGGGGGGATGGATGGATGGATGGATGGATGGATGGATGGATGGATCAGGCCATTCTTCCTTCGGTACAGTCAGTGGAGCTTTTTTTGAATGGGTAACTTTTATGAATACCCAGTACTCCACGAGAGGTCAGTTTTACCCGTATGACTAAAGTCTAGCTGAAGTAATCAGAGTGCTCCAAAGAACTTCCTGCTTCTCGCTAACTGATTCTCACTTCCTGTCAGGGCATCACTGCGTCCGGTTCTGCTGTAGGTAGGTGGTGTGACAGTTATGAAATGGCGCTTTGGGGGTGACGTGCCGGCATGTGACCGGTTAGGTGGCAGAGCGTGCCGTTTGGGTTTCGGGGCTGTCCCTCATGCTGAGACTAGCCCTTTGTGTGTCCGTCCCCTGACGCCGCCAGAGCACCTGGTCAGCAATGAAAGGCTTTTGCTATGGTGATTCTAGCAGGACGGAGGAGGCCTCTTGGCATGTCACCTGCACCGTCGCTGCGTCCTGGTGATAACACAGGTCACCGCCGTTGCACACGCATGCATTTGGGGTTGTCTGTTCTGGCATGTTCAGGGATGTTAGCGCTTATTTTACCGGGAAGGCGAAAAGGCAACCCATGTTTTGTATGTATGTTACAAGAAATGCGTGTATTATTAACTCATCTGTTTGCAGATAATTTATTCGGTCTCGCCGGCATCACATGCTTGGTTCTAAAGATCAACCTGCACATTTAGTCACTGGAACAAGAACCGGGTGATAAATTTGGTTAATGTTATTTCAGTCCATAAATAAATGACTCGTTCCTGCTAACGGAGAATCAGTCATTTTATCAGGGAATATCTCACTGTAATATAAAAGCGTTTTAGTGTGAAACTGATATATTCTCCATAAAAAACACAAAATAAGGACACGAAATGAGTATGACTGAGAATGAGTACTGTGAAATTAATTAAGACTAAACCGACACATTTGAATACACTTATGTTTAAGGTGAGTATGTAAGATATATGCATGTTTGTATATGTAGTACTCGAGCATAGGTACAGCTTTGCTGGGTGTGTGTATGTTTATATTTGTAATGGGGGGGGGGCTCAGTCCTTTGCATGCATCCCTGTGTTTTGCAGGAACAGCTGTGTGTCCATGGGATGGGGGCATGCTTCACTGAACTGGTTTCCATGGGGACAAGCTGTCACCAGTTGGGGGATGGGAAGGGCTTGTTCCGTCGGATATGGCGGAGTACACCTGCTGCCTTTCAGACAAAAGAGATCTCCCCCCCCCCCCACCTCCACTGCCCTCGCACAAACTGATGACTGATGGGTTATCTGTGATTGGCGGGAGTCTCCTTCATGGCCCCCGGTGCGGTGTTATAAACCGGGTTCGTTTGGCTGGTGCCGTGATCTTCCGGCACCTTCTCTTCTCTGGCCCGGCAATCACTTCAGTGCTGCCATCTGTCTGATTTGTCCGTCTGACCCCTGTTATTGATCCACCATGGAAACGGCTGATGAGGAGAGCTTCGGTCCTATAGATTTCCTCTGGGGTTACAGAGTTGACCCCAGTGTTAATGAGCTGACTCTGCAGGCTGTGCCCTTAGAGCCGCACCCCACCCAGCCTCCTCCTCATCTCCACAATCGGTTTAAAAAAAATAAATCGGTAGTCAGTTGTAGATTATCAGAAGCCACCGTGGGCCCCGGTGTTTGTTCCTGTCCCGCGGACTGGGTCTCCATTTCTGGTACTGGAGCACAACATTCTCAAGTGACAGGCAGCGGACATCCCAAGCATTCTTACCATCCAAAGATCACGCTTATAAAATGTCTGTCACTAAGAAGGAGCTTGATACTGACAGTGTATAAAGCTGATGTTTTTTTCTGGAATGCCTGGTCTGCCCACACACACACATACATGAAACACTTCTGCCATCTAGTGGTCAGGAAGGGTCATGGCGATGTTTATTACCCCAGGTATCTAAGTAGGCATAGAGATGGAGTGGACCTGCCTTGCTGAAAGCAGAGACATTTAGCAGCTTTGTTACAAAACTCCCCCTTTTTCACCCATTTGTGGATCGGCCAGTCCAAATGTCAGGTCTTCCTCAGCACCCATGCTGTCTCAGAAGGTTTGAAGGCTCATCTACCGTGTGAGATCTTCGCTACCCTCTTCCGTCCAGCCGCGCTTGGAGGAGTCGGAGATATTTCCTCAGTTCCATCCACAGAGTGGCAGACGCTTGGCTGACAGATCAGGAGATGACGAGATGGATGTATCCTGCTGCTTAACCCACCCAGCAGAAAACCAGCCTGGTCTTCTGTGCCTCTTGGTGAAAGATGACTAGCGCCCCCCAGTGGGGATCACCCCACTTTAAACTTTGTACCACTGGAGATTGTTCCATGTATCCAGTCAGCTTTTACAAACCAGCAGGTGCTTCATTAGCAGTCATACTGGCTCCAGTAGACAGCGATAGTCCAGCACTGTATTGCACACTGACTGTCATCACTAGTCCCAGCACTGTGCCGTCTTAGGGTGCTAGAGTAGGTATGTGGAAGAATGTAAGAGCCGAACTTTGCTTGTGATTTTTCCTGCATGCGATGGATCAGGATGATGGATTAGGATCTTTCATTAGGATGTTATCCTGACTTTTCTATGAGATAAAATGCATGATTTTAAGGTAATTTGTTTCAGATTGCTTAGTCAGTCTGAGGATCCCGGAATGAATGTTGAGCATTTAGCATGGTAAAATTATTAATCAGGTTTCGTAATTTCCGTAATTTTTCTATCCTGGGAGGCGCAGGGCATGAGGCAGGGGACACCCTGGATGGGACACCAGTCCATCACAGGGCACACACACGCACGCACGCACGCACACTATGGACAGCTGAGTTGCCCATTCGCATACCTGCATGTTGTTTGAAAGTATGAGATGGCCTCTCACTGAAGAATTGTTATTCTGCTGTGGTTCACTATGAATTAAATCCTTTGTCGACATACTTTCTCAGAGGCATTTTCCAGTCTCATGTTACCACCTGCGCCTACCTGCCTCTCAGCCAAGCCCCGCCTCTTTCTGTCTGATCTCTTTTACAAGTATGTGTAGAAAAACAATGTTATTAAACCAAACTTAAACTAAAACTGGCTTGCAGATAATGTATGTATTTATTTGTATTACGTTTGGTCTCTGAGGCTATGCAGCGGCTCTTCAAATCAGTGCGATGATGTGAGTTTTCTGTATTCTAAACTTTTTACATGGTACATTATTACTTAACAGTATTTTATATTTAAATGGTAACACACTCTTGTGGCCAGCAGAGGGCACCAGAATGCCTGGCCCTTGTGTTGCTTTTGTTAGTCATACCTGTTTTCACAGTGTATTTTTTTCCCCCACTTCTGAAACATTTTTCTTTTAAGGTCCCCATCTTGTGACTAAACTTGGGATAACAGCTCTCTCTGTGGCATGCAGCATGAGAAACACAAAGTGCTCCCCCAATTTCTGTAAGCGTGTAAAGTGTCCCCCCCACCCACAGGTGAGGCTGCCCGCTGATCGGGGCTGGGTGTTTGGCCTTTGTTTGCGTTTTCAGACACTCTACTCATTTTCTGATTTCCACATTTGCTCATTTCCAAGGTGTGAGTCTAAGTATAAAGGGTCTAAATGACCCATTGGGCCATAATGAGGCAATTAGTGTGTCCCAGAGTGGAGAAACGCCTCCCATCCCCCTCCATATCCGCCATCCTGGTTCTGCCTGCGGCAGTGCGAAAGTCGCCGTGTCCCGCCGAGCTCTGAGAGCGCTAATTATAGGGAACTTTTGCGTGATTCTTTCCCTCATCCGGTGGCCTGCTGCTCGTAGGGCATTAAAACACATTCTTTGTCTTAATTAGGAGCCTGGCAGGAACAGCGGACATTCTTGGGCTGCTGAGCTCCCGTTGGCATGCTGTTTACATGAGTGGGCAGTAGGGGTCACTATAGCACCATAGCAAAAATCCTCTATCTTTAAAAAAATAAAAATAAAAAGCGTGTAAAGCGTGTCTTTGTTTTTAATTACCGGCCGACTAATTTAAAACATGTTTATGGAACCAGACCCTTCATCTCTTTCTTGTATCATGTAGGTAGAACAGCAGAGCACCTAGTGGAAAAAAATAGGCCATATTAATAGTGGGGGAGGTGATGGAGTTGGCTGCAAGTAGTTACATTTTCTTTAATTGTGTTGACTCAGCCTTAGGAGTATAAAACAAATTGGTGTGTTTTCCGCAGAAGTTACTGTCCACGGAAACCGCGGTTTACTCCGGTGTCCCTGCGGATTTTGGACCCCCAAAGTGATTTCAGAAAGATTCTCAGCCTGGATTGAATTCTGAGCGAATCAGACGTCCCTTTCAGTACTGTAATACTATAATATGGGTTATGTGATGCGGATCATTCTGATAGCCACGAGGGAATAGTCGTTCATTGTTGTAACGCCTGTGAATCAGGAATAATTCTGACTAGGAGTATAATTGTTTTAGCTGTAGCTGTAGTAGCAGCAGAAAGACATACAGTCCAGTTGAAGGATTTTTGCAAATTGCTAATTTTTTTAAATATATTTTTGACCTTGCGTTTTGCATTAGATCATCATCCAAAATTGAATATTTGATGGTCTTATTTTCATTTTTTCATTTTATTTAAAAAATCTTAAGTTATTAATTTATTAATTTTAATGAAATACTGACATAAAATTTTGGTTATTGCTGAAAGTATCATAGTCCTCAACGGGCTTGTGTCGAGAAGTAATCGCTCCTTAAATGCGGCGCCGCTTTGCAGCGTCTCGAGCTGCTGTTCTGACAAACTTCACGTTCACCCCAGTGGTTTGGTTCCCCTTAGGCACAGACGCCCCGACATCCTGCTGGATTTTTCCGGCATTGAGCAGAATTGACGATTGCTTACCAGTGACAGCTGGCGCAGTGGAGAGTCCCTAAATCATGGCCGTGTCGCCTCAGTGTTTGACCGCCGGTAGGAGGCTCTCACTTTGGAAAGTGGTGTTTGCTTTTGGCCAGACACAACAGGGCTTGGCTTGACCAGAATGTTTCTTTTTTGACTCTTGAGGGTCATAGAGCTGGTTTTTGGAAAGCTTGATGAGCATCTCATTTTAATTGAGCCTGTGTCCCATGTTTTTTGGTCACTGTAGCTCATTATTTCCCAAAGCGGTCCACGGAGACACACAGTCAGTCCACGTTTTTGCTCCCTCACAGCTGAGAGTGTCAGTTTTCATCTGATGTTGACTCTTTCTGTGTGACCAAAGGACATGGATAAGAATCAGGCATGTGGCATTTATTTGGGATATTTCCTTTTTCTCCCCCATAGAAAAATAAATGGGTCAGATGTGCATTTCAGTATTAATTTGACAGAACGAAGGCGGCAAGACCAATAGATATTGCCGGGTCTTGATGACCTGACATCTGATTTGTTTGCGGAAGGGACTGTTCTCCAGACCCCAGTACTCGACCCCATGGTGAATATCGCATCTCATCTTGAGATGTTTGCCTCTTAACTTGTTCCACCAGGGCTCTGTGCTGTGGACGAGGGGTTGGAATAACTGATTATGGCAGCCTTGACGTTTTTCGCGTTTAACACTCAGCGTGCAGGTCATCGGTATGTCAGCGATACGGCGGCGGTCCCGTCATGGCGGATTTTAGCTGTGAATTATGGCGGGCGATTACAGGTTTGCTTACAGTCAGAGCGGCCTTTTAGTGCCCCCCCTCCTCCTCCTCCTCTCTCCTTCCTCCTTTTTTCCCTTTCTTCCTGAGCGGGTAAGCGCTTTAAGTCGCTTTTATGTTTAACTGGAACACGCACATGTGGGCGCTTTTAACGGTCCTGCTCTGGCCATTTTGGAGGCGGGGGGGGGAGAGGGGAGAATGTGTGTGCATGCAACGCTCATTTAGAAGCTTCTGGAATGCACCCCCCACCTCCAGAATCTGAGCGGAAATAATAAAATTGGGGAACATTTACTGCCACCCTCCTGCAGTTGGTGGACCCAATTATACCCCTTTTTTCAACCCCCCCCACCCAAAACCCCGGCCCGGGTTTTCCAGACGGTTCCCCAAAGCCACGCCCTGACATAATCGTCCAATCAGGGCCTTTGTGACTGGCAGGTCGCAGCCTGGATTCCTCTGTCAGGGTAACAGTGGTGAATTGGCCACAGTAGCTAATTTAAAAACACACGTGTCGTGGGATTGGTTGGGTGATGTCAGGTGGTACAGGATTCTCGTCTGCACTGAATGTGTCTCTGGATTCAGTGTCTCTTCTGGCTGCCAGTTCGTGTTGGATGAGTATAGCTATTTTATAGATTACTAACTTTGATTTGTGAGCAGTGGAGCCCCCATGTGGCGGCCAGGGGATGGAGGGGGCTTCCTTGACCGGCCCTGCATGTCGGAAGCTGCTGTCCTGCTTGGTTGTTCAAAGGCAGCGTCAGCTAATCAAAGCCATGTGGAATGTTAGTGCGGTGTGTATATATATCTGGGGCAAAGGCAGAGTCGTGTCCCCCCCCCCACTCTCTGTGGCAAACGCAGAGTCATTGCAGAGTCCATCCTGTCCTCATACTTTTCCCCTTTTCTCTCTTTCCCCTCTATTCCTCCATCTTTCTCTCTCGTGCCTGTTCCCCATCCCCCGCTCTCTCTCTCTCGCTTTTTCACCCCCAGTCACTCTCAAGTGTTACTCCAACCCTCTCAAATGTATTAAAATTTTCCGTTGCTGCCAAAGGCAGATGTCAAACCGCCACACCGATCAGCTGTAACCTTAAAAGCTGACAGGTGAAGTGAATAATGCCGATTATGTCGTTGCAGTAGCACCTGTGAAGGGTGCCTTTGTGTATTAGGCGAAGAGGACAGTCCGTTCCTGAAGTGGGAAGCAGGAGAAATGATCTGAGCGATGCTGACAAGGACCAAACTGTGATGGCTAGACAACTGGGTCAGAGCATCTGCAAAACAACAGGTCTTGTGGGCTGTTCCCAGTATGAAGGGTCAGCACCTACCAAAATTGGTCTAAGGAAGGCCAACTGGTGAACCGGCGATAGGGTCATGGACACTCAAGGCTCACTGATGCGCTTGGAGAGTGAGGGCTAGCTTGTCTGGTCCAATCTCACAGGACAGCTACTGTAGCACAAATTGATAAAAAAATGTTAACGCTAGCCTTGACAGAAAGGTCTTTCACCTCACAGTGCTTTGCACCTTGCTGCTTATGGGGCTATGTAGCTGCAGATTGAACAGAGTGCCCACGTTGAGCCCTGTCCACTGCCGAAAGTGCCTACAATGGGCATGTGTGCGTCAGAAGCGGACCATGGATCAATGGAAGAAGATGCCCTGGTGTGATGAGTCACGTTTACTGTTACGTCATGCGAATGGCCGTGTGCATCATTTACCTGGGGAAGAAATGGCACCAGGATGCACTATGGGAAGAAGGCAAGCCGGCAGAGGCAGTGTGATGCTCTTGGCAATGTTCTGCTGGGAAACCTTGGGTCCTGGAATTCATGTGGATATTACTTTGATGTGCACCACCTACCTAAACATTTATGCAGATCAGGTTCACCCCATCATGGCAACGGTATTCCCCGATGGCAGTGGCCTCTTCCAGCAGGACAATGTGACCTGCCACGCTGCAGATATTGTTCAGGAATGGTTTGAGGAACATGAAAAGGGTTCAAGGTGTTGACTTGCCCTCCAAATCCCCTAGATCTCAATCCGATCCATGGAGGCCCCACATCACAACTTACAGGACTAAAAAGATCTGCTGTTATCTTGGTGCCAGATACCACAGGACTCAGGTCTTGTGGAGTCTGTGCCTTGATGAGTTAGAGCTGTTTTTGGGGGCATGAGGGGGACCTGCACAATACTAGGCAGATGGTTTAGACGTTATGGCTGACCGGTGTTCTTGTGATGTATAAATAAATCAGTTAATTAACAGATGAACAAAAAAGGTGCAAAATGCACAAGGAGTATTAAAGTAAATATTGCACTCTCAGTCTCTCTCGCACGCACACACAACCACACACACACGCTCGTGTGTAAAACGCAAGGCTTTGCTTCCCAGAAGCAGGCAGTTAAATAAATAAAGTGCAATAATAAAAGGGCAATTAAAGACCACCTTTGTGGACCACCTGTATGGCGAGGGGGGCAGCCCCCCCGGAGCGTACTCTAATTTATGAAGTGCTGCAGCATATTGATCAGTGGGCCGCTGAGGGAGCTGGTGTTAAGCTGGTACACACAGCCCCCACCCCGCCTCCCTGAGGTTGTACATGAGCAGAATCTTTTCTGTCTTGCACCCAGGTGTGTGACTTTAACTGATTGAGAACACAACATCTCCTGATTGTTACCCTGGTGAGTTTATGGTCTGGCCTGGTCTGCGTCCATCTCAAGGGCAGAGCAGGGACTGCGCTGTCGCCGTGGGAACCAGACCGCCTCTGTCTCCCTGCCGACTCCTCGGCGACAGCCTCGCGGGGCCCCAGTTCGGAGGCGCTGACGGCCCCGTGTCCAGCGGCTGGGGGCTCGGATCGGCGAGGGTGGAGCCCTGTGTGGTTTCCATCTGCCCTGAAATGGGTCAAGTTAAACTGCGCAGAAAAGCTTGTTTACTCACAGGACGCACATAAATCGGCCCTGCCGGGGACTCATTAGCTGTGCTGCGGCAACGCCAATCGCCCCCCGCCCCCTCCTCACTTTAATGATTCTAAATAAAAACCCTGAGAAACAGACCATCTGCAAGCTATTACAGGGGCAGGCCTTGGTCACGCCAGCCAGGAGCCCACATCTGTGGGCGGGGCCTCAGGGCAGGAGTGGAGGATCCTCTTCTGTCATTGGCTGTCATTTGGGGTGATCACCATGTACAGGTCACCTGCTTGTCATACACATAGGTGGCCGCAGCAGCCGTGTTCTGGCGGCACAGGCTCAGCTTGGCGGCTGGTTTGACTGGTGTTCTAGAAATTACCCGAAGCTTGGCTGTCCTTTACCGTTTTTAATGATGCGTTTGGAACTAAAAGCAGGCCTGTCGATTTTGGTCTTTCAGCCCAACGCGTTCTCCTGACACCTTGGGCCGATACGGATTGCCTGTCTGGTCTTGGGTTAGTTTGCCATCATGCATTTAGTTACAGCCTGACTAGTACAATTTGCTGATGAGCTGCATATGGGTACAGGCGCAGGAAGTACCATGGTGTTCTGGAAGGTGCTATGCCCAGATTGTGTCAGGAAAAAAATATTTAAATGAAATGCTGTATATTTTAAGCCTCCTGAGTCAAAGATAAGGCATTTTCTAAATTAATAGACACATTACGGGAAAGGAGGCCTGCCTCGGTCTCCATTATGGTTTCTTCCCCGTCCCCTTTTGTTTTGTTTCTTTGTTCTGCAGAAGTTTTTCGTTCGATCTCCTCAAATACAGCTAAATGTTTTCGTTTAGGCCCCAGGGCAAAGCCCGGCCAATGGGAAATCCTCTGCGAATCCCAGTCTTCCACACCTCTCAGCTCCTGGTTTTTACTGCCTTTGTAATTTCAGTGGATGCTGTGGGGTTCCCCCCCCCCCTTTTCTTTTTTTTTCAATCTGCCCCCCACCTTCCGGCAAGTGAACACAGGGCACAGTTCCAGAAAGAGCCACACGGGGGCAGCGTTGGCCCACAGTAGCACACTGGGGAAGTTGCTTGTTAGAAAGCAAAAGACGGTGGGGAAACGCTTGGGGGGGGTGGTATTTCCATCTCACAGGTAAGACGGGGGGGCCATAAAACTATCGAAGAAGCTTGGAAGAAGTTGGCGCCTGTTGAGAGACAAAGTCAGGTCTCTGAAGTGCCTGCTCTGAGTCTGGCGATTTATTTTTTTGTGATTATTTTTAAGGGGTAAAACAAAGTAAATGAAACGCTACGGGGGGGGGCTGCTGCAGCTTTTTAATGATATGCC
This sequence comes from Mormyrops attenuatus, assembly GCA_026777985.1. Classification (NCBI taxonomy): domain Eukaryota; kingdom Metazoa; phylum Chordata; class Actinopteri; order Osteoglossiformes; family Mormyridae; genus Mormyrops; species Mormyrops attenuatus. Next base: position 2,518,696 of record JAODKC010000049.1, on the reverse strand, counting down.
CGAACGAGGGCAGATTTCTAAAGGTGGAGGTGTTTGGTACGCAGGCAGGACCTCCGGGCACATGGGTAAACACAGGTCCTCCTATTTACAGTGAGCCCAAAGCCATGTTTGTGCCCCCCCCTCCTCCGTGCATGCATGTTACTGCCTTAATCAGAACTATTGCTTGTCCTGAGTGACAAAATCCCATTAACTTGTTTTTTTTTCATTGTTTTTGCAAAGAATTAGATCTCGAATTAGATGAAAAATGAGGCTTATGGGGTGACGGTATTTAAGTGAAAAATGTCCTTTCATAAATAAAGGAATCTGCATTGCAGTTTGTTTATTCAAGTGGTACATGCTGGTTGGTTCACCACCCTGTCAATCATGTATTTTTGACCAATGGCAGAATGTCTTCATAATAAGGAGGGGAATGTCATACTTCACTCAGCTATAGGGGTTGGGTGTTGGGGGGGGGGGTCCTCCTTCGGTGCAGGCTATTGTATCAGCTGATGTAGCTGTAAGTTTGATGGCGATGACGGCGGTGTTAGGGTGTAAGAGATTCTGTGCTAGCTGGGAAGGGGAGTTCTGTGATGTCACTTGTATGGATATACGATTAGAGAGGAAATGTGCAAACATCCACCCCCCCACGCGCCTCCTGCTGGGCAACATTGGGACTGCGTTGTGCTTCGGTCACTGAGTTCACACAGCTGCTGTGAGTGCAGGACTGCCCTTTGACCCTTTCCACCCCCCATGTGGTGTCTCCTTCCTGTCCAGACACGGACCCCCGGGTGCTGGAGAAACAGGAGCTGCAGCAGCCCACCTACGTGGCCCTCAGTTACATCAACAGGTGAGTGGTGGCGTGGCCCCCCCCCCATGCATGGTGTCAAAGGTCGCCCAACAGGTCTGCAGTACAGTCACTTTACAGCCACGAAGAGGAGGGGCACCGACGTCAAATATTTAATGTCGGCTAGCATTTTTAATCTTTAACTACCAGTACAGATACATTGAGTGGTTTATTTGCCTGAAACTCATCTGCATGTAGACAAGAATGTACTGAGAGAGAGAAAGAGAGAGTGTAAAAGTTTTAAACCTTTCACAGAACTCGGCGGCCTAACAGGAACTTAAATAAATAAAAATCTGTATGGGAACAAATGCTTTTTGAAAAGGTCGTTTGCTTTGTCCTCACGTCGTCTTCCAGAGCACGTTAATGTCACGTAAAAACTGTCCTCCGTCACAGGAGCACGTCACCAATCCTGAGGGGGCGGCGCACTGACATTGTTCAAGCGTCCTTCTGACATTCCTCCTCCATGGCGCGAGGGGGGCCAGTGGAGGGGGCACCGTAGATACTGAGATGGGGAGAAAAAAAAGCATGGAAAGACAGATAGGGATGGGGAGAGGGGCTAACACCTGTGCTGTGTGGTCCCTGGCAAGCGGGTAACCGGATCCAAGGGCGCTCTGTCTGCCTGAATCTGAGGGTGATTACCGGCAACGGACACACACACACACACACACACACACACTCTGACTAAACCACTCACACGCACACAGCGGCCTTCAAAGGAAGTCTCTGGCTAATTAAACAGAGCTAAACTTTCCAGTGGTTGGCTGCAGGGTGGAGAGACGGTCCACATTGGCAGGGTCTCTGTGGGCAAGCACCGTGTGTTTGCGTGCCCACAGTGTGTGTGTGTGTGTGTGTGTGTGTGTGTACGTCTAGGGATTTTGTCCTTTTTATTTAATACTTAAGGACCTCCTTTGAGTTTTGAGCAGACTTAGGCAAACTAGGTTTGTAGGTTTTACATTTGACCTCAGGGGGGCAGCATTTCGCCATCGACGGAGTTGGATTCCCCGTGAAGGGAGTACCGCCGTTATGTCGGCGCCGTATTCCCGTGGAGCCAGCGATGTCTCCGTTAGCGCTGCCTGCCCTGTTCCCATGGAGCCAGTACTGGGTCTGTGATATGGGGAGTATAAGATAGGAGCATTTTAAGGGGTTGGATGGTGAGAAAAACCCTGAAATTTGAATCCCAGGAGATGGCATTGTAATGAACTCGAGCTGCATAAGTGTAGAGCAGCCAGAGCTGTAATTCATGTAGATGGCCACTAAAAGCCGCCGCTCTTTCATCTGGGAAAGTCCCGCCTACGAGCAAAATTCCCTCCCAGCTCTTATCTCTACTGCCCTTCAAAGATCATGGTTGGGTTTTTTTCCACGACCACAGACATCTACAAGAAAACTAAATGATTTTTAGGGTGTAAATTCCATTGTAATTTTTTCTTTAACTTTTCAACTATCTATCTATCTGTCTGTCTGTCTATCTACCTATGTATCTATCTATGTTTTCTATCTGTCTGTCTATCTGTCTGTCTATCTATCTGTCTATCTGTTTGTCTGTCTCTGTCTGTCCAGCCGTAAATCACCCGTGTCCGTGAGTCCGTCTGCCTGTCTGCTCCTTGCTCCAGGTTCATGACCGACGCCGCCAGGCGGGAACAGGAAGCCCAGAAGAAAAAGATCCAGCCCAAACTGTCCCTGTCATTGGCTGGCAGTGTGTCGCGTAGCAACATGTCCACGCCCCCCCGGCACAGCAGTGGCAGCCTGACCCCACCCGTGACCCCTCCCATCACCCCATCCTCCTCCTTCCGAAGCAGCACGCCTACAGGTAGCCCTGGCTCCCCCCCCAGTATCATTAATGTCCTGTTGCCATTGTTGTGCTTGTTACTTTAATACATACATTAATTTACACGTACATTTTGAGAGGTTAAGGTCTGCCAGTCCGATTGGGAGTTAAAAGCCTCGCTCAAGGGCCTAATGGTAACATCACTGAGATTTGAACTGGTGACCTTCTGATCATGGACACAGAGTCCTAACCCACTTAGCCACACAGCACCCCCAGACATTCCTGTTTGTCATGGGGTCATGGCTGGAGACTGGCTGACTTATGGGACATGCATCTGTCCAGCTAATGGTGTCAGCACATTAGCCTAACAGATAACTGAAGTCCTGAATCACGCCTGAGCACATTGTCTCATTCCCAGTCTCGGGGGTGACTCGCGGTCAGGTTCCAGTCTGGGTGGGTTTGAGTGTGCAGGACAGCAAGCACGCAGCGTGGGGGCAGGTGGGGGAGACTCGGGCTTCGAGGGGCCCCCACAGGGCCAGCACCAAGAATCACGTGACACAGGAAATGCATTTTCGCATCAGAAAGCAGCAATCTCATGATTAAATCCCATTCTGGATGTTTCTGACTCTGTCTCAAGTGAGCAGCCTCTAGGGTCATGTGACATATTTACATATGGGAAATAAAGTCGGTCGGCTGGGGAGAACCTCATCCGTATGTCAGAGCTGTCGGTCGTTCCAGGTGAAGGCCTGGCCCTCGGCTAGCGGAGTCCAGGGAAGGTGATCTTGTATCTCTGTCATCGGTCCTGCATTAATGACCCTCTTTCTTTACATGAATTTAAATCCAGCACTAACTGGGAGCTTCAGAATAATATCTGGCCCTGGCTTTGCTACGGTTTCTCCTGGCTCACAGGACACGATTTACTCCCCTCTCTGGTGGTTCCTCTCATTTCTGTGCCCTTTTGGTTGAAGAAATAAAAAAAAGGCTCATGTGAGTTTTACTTACACAAAAATGTTCTGAGGGCAGAAGGAAAACTGATTGGTACAGAGAAATAACCAATCAGATTGTAGAGGAGGTGGGTCTAAGCAACTAGAGGAGGCGGGACCAACTAGCCAGACATCTCCTCTAGTTGCCTAGAGCCACCTCCTCTACAGTCTGATTAGCTATCTATCTGAACCAATCATTTCTCATTGTGCCCTCAGAACATTTTTGTGTAAGTAAAACTCCTACTAGCAAAAAAAGAAAAATATTGTCTTCACCATTCTGGTTTTTCTGGAAAGTTCCATTCTCTCTGTCTCTGACTATAGCATGAACCCCCCCACCCTCCAATTCTTGGTCCCTCCAGGTAGTGAGTATGATGAGGAGGAGGTGGATTATGAGGCATCGGACAGTGATGAGTCGTGGACCACCGAAAGTGCGATTAGCTCCGAGTCCATCCTCAGCTCCATGTTCATGAACGGGGGGGACGAGAAGCCTTTTGCATGCCCTGTCCCGGGCTGCAAAAAAAGATACAAGGTGAGCCTTAGCCCCTCCCCTTTGTCAACGCTGAGATGTTCCACAGTCCAACCTGCACAGGAGAACCTCTTTGAATACATTTTGATGAGTTTGAAGATTCATCCCTTCCGCTGCACCATGTTACTCTGGAAGAACCTTTAAAAAAATTTCAAGGATCTGTCAATTCCGGTTTGGAGTGACTGAGCATTGACCATATGAAGCTAAATGTAAACATGTTTGCCAGTTTGTCCAGTATTTCCATCTGTTTAGTTTGACTAGTAATACATCTTCATGTTGTGTTTATTGAGCCAAAATCTACAGTAAATGCTTTTTAAGTGGATATTTCCTTTTATTGACTCAGAAGCAATTTGCCAGGAAATTGTGGGGAGGAGCATAAACTTCTTAGGAAGATTGGGCCAATTTTGTGCGCGACTGTGCGTTTCGCCCGATGCTATATGCGTTTCGGTTTCCTAGGTCTCCTCTGTTCAGTCTCCTACGACAACCAACATAACCAGCCTCTCTTCTGCCCCCAGAACGTGAACGGCATCAAGTACCATGCCAAAAACGGCCACCGGACCCAGATCCGGGTGCGCAAACCCTTCAAGTGCCGATGCGGGAAGAGCTACAAGACGTCTCAGGGCCTCCGGCACCACACCATCAACTTCCACCCGCCGGTGTCTGCCGACATCATCCGTAAGATGCAGCAGTAGCGCCGGTCGCCGTGCCAACAGAACCTCGCCACTTTCACCAGCGGCTGCTGACCTTGCTCCCCCTCCACACTACACCATCCATTGCATGCTTTAAGTTCCTTTTATTTTAGAATGTTACTTTCTCTTCTATATTTTGGAACAATGTATCTTTTTAGATGACTTTGTACATTTGCACATTTAGCTATGAAACCTATTTTTCATTCTTTTCGACATACGGTGCTTAAAGTGTTTAAAAAAAAAAGAGTGGGGAAAAAAGAAAAAGGTTTCCTTTAAAAAAATAATAATATAACATAAGATGTGGAAGAACCTGTCCAAGACAGTTTAGGCAGAAGATGGACACCCCCACACCACCATTCAGCCCTTTCCAAGGGCCCATGAGGGCTGGCTTAGGTAGAGACCATGACCCACATCCAGGGGCTGGCAGATTGGACCATACCGGCGGTAGGGACCAGTGCCCAGGTGGGATTATTAGAAATCTCTCTGGGGAACAAGTTTCCTCACTCCAGCAGGGTCGTAGGTGTGGATGTGGTTCCTCCGGCCTCTTACCGGAGAGGTGAGGAAAAAAATTCATGTTTGGACTATATTGTCAAATATTACTTTAAATATATGAAACATAGGTTATATATGTGTGTATATAAATATATATAAAGTATAAACGTTCATAATCATAAAACAATTATGCTTAATTTCTTAGCTTTCTTTTCTACTTCATTTTTGTGTTTATTTCGACATTTAAAGACCCCTTATGTTATTTTGTCCTGTCATTTTTCAGAATCCTGAGGGTGGGGGGGGGGGGGGGGGGGGGGGGGGGGGGGGGGGGGGGGGGGGGGGGGGGG
>JAODKC010000049.1:2498819-2513049 GCA_026777985.1 Mormyrops attenuatus | reverse complement strand
TGCCCCCCCCCCTTTCCCCCCTAGATCAAGTCCCTTTTAAGCACTTTGTATTAACCAGTTGCCAATAGACTCTGGGCGGTTTTCTTTTCTCTCGTCCTGTTGCCCGTCGCGCTCTTCCTCCATGCCTGCGGGCAGCCAGTGAACTGTCGCACTGGAGTTCCCGAGGAAGTCACGTCCGGGTCAGAGGTCATCGCCTTCATACCTCCTGTGTGGTTCATGTGTTGTGATTGTTTTCTTTTTTTACGTATGATGTACGATTGCCTTGTATTCCAGGTCACATTATTGTGGTATGAAGTCCTTTCACAGTTGTTCTGAATCCTCAGGCTTCAGGCCTTATCAATAGTGTTGTTTGCGTTGTCGCGCGATGCCAGGTCCTCATTCAGGGTGCTCGGCCCAGACTTTCGCGGATCCTGCAGCCACAGGCAGGATTTTGTGTGTGTGTGTGCGCGCGTATGTGTGTGTTTGAATGTGTTACCAGTCAGCCACCTTGCCAGTCCAGTGTAATCCAGTTTGCCAAATGTTACCCATGCTTTGTGGCTCTGCCTGTGAGGACATCCTTACCCACCGCCCCCCCCAAGTCTGTTTGTCTGGATGATGTCACAGAGGACTGTAACGTGGGAATGGCCATGTGACTAGGAGGAAGAGTTATGGCTGCGCACAGATCACTGGCTGGTGGGATGAGAGACCACGGGGCGGGTGGGGGGGGTTATTTGTGAGCAAAGCATTCCAGAGCCTCTTCACTGACCTTGCGTGAGTTTGGCCCGACTTGGACAACTCGGCCACAGTGCGGTTTGGCGCCGTTTCAGGGAGGGAAAGCACAAGCGAGCCGTCTCCAGATTCCGCCCCGGGATGTCAAACACTCATAAACACGACCCAGAAGCGAGCAGCGTAATGGAACCACAGTTTATACTGGTCTTAACGGTGTGACAGTATTACGCAGCAGGCACCGTATGGAGGGGACCGTTCTGATATACTGTGTATAGTGAATGTATTGTAATGTGCGTCCGTGTAAGTGCTTTTAAATTATATTTTCGTATGTTTCGTGGAGATAAATGTTTCCTTTTGTGTCCGAAGGCAACAGAGGCCAGGTTTCACTGAAGGCGATTTACTACGTCGGACTGTCCTTAAAAAGCTGCTTCATAAATGTCAATCCGATTACATAAAATAATTGGAAAAAAAATAAAGGAAATTTCTCCGTGATCTTTTGGTCAGAGTTTTATTCACTTTGTATCTGCTACGTACAATTTGTGCCTGTATGCCGGATCTAAGAGTGTTCAGATCCCTGGGTCAGGGGGCAAGTGCTGACCGCTAAAACTCAAGGTATGCTCCTGTCACTCGAAATAAGGTCAGAATTTTAGTCCTTGGGGAGAATCTGCAAAATGACACAGCTGACAGATGGCACATTGTGATCAAGCAGGAACATCAAGAATGAGAAGCTGAGAGGGGGGCAGGGGGAAGACCTAGAGATAAATACCTTTATTCAGCTTGCAATTATATAGTCAGCATTTAGAATCATATACAGCTATAGAATTAAGTTAGAAGATTCCGGATCATTCAAGAAGAATTTCTGTTCCCAAGTGGTGCAAAGAGGATATAACAAAACAAAAATCAAAAGAAAGGTTAACTGGAAAGTGAAATCGGAGAGCTAACAAACCGGTAACTTCTTTCAGAATCATTCTTCCTATAATAATCGCTTCTATAAATAATTAGGATATAAGCTATGAAAACCCAGTGCAATTAAATATAGATTGTTTTAACTAACCAATAGGATAATGATAGACTTTCTGCCTACTGGCTTCTGGGATGGTCCCTCCCACAGCAGCCGTAACGCTAAGCTCCCACACACTGAGCAGAAGATGATGCCAAAAGGATGATGTTATTGGAGAAACCTATCTATACCTACACATGCGATGGCACCCTGCCCCCCCTGCGTCAGTCCAGGGATGGACGGTGCCCTAGTCGAAGTTGAGCACGTTGCCGTCGAAATGCGTGAGTACGTGGTTCTCGAAGAGCTGCTGGTCGCAGTCCAGGGGGAACTGCTCGCTGCACATGGGGCACACCTTCCAGTGGCTCTCCACGTGCTCCTCGAACTTGCTCTGCTCATAGTGCGGCGGGAAGATGACCTCGCACAGCGGACAGCGCTTGTGGATGTCCAGGCTGCTGAGGGAAGCGGGTAGAAACTCATCACGACCCGGGCTGGTGCCAAGAACTGGTGTTAGCATTAGCGTTACTTCAGTACGAACATCGTGCTGAGAGATCCAGAAAAAACAGAGAACATCTCCAAGCCCAGAACTAGGAAGGAGCTTCTAGAAGGTTCCATAGCCGATTCATACCCTTTTCTGATTCCTCTAACATCTATCGCTTGCTCAGTAGGTCTGCAGTAACTGCACACCAGGTGATCTCTAATGCTCAGAAGTTTTACAGATGTTTGGAAAATGTCCACATTGTAAATAACAAAAGAGGCTGGATTAAACTCGAGAGAAGCTGTGAAACAAAACAAAGAGCACATTACCTGGGGTCAAAGCAAAAGCGATTCTGGCTACCGCCAAGTAGGGAACTCTGAGAGTCATGAGTCGCTGGCTGCTCAGTATCACCGCCCTGCTGGAGTAAGTAGGAACAGCTTCAAATAAAGCTCTTGCTCTGTCCAGTCCCCATCGAGACCGAACCACCCCCCCCCATGACATACTGAGTGGAGCAGACTCATCCGTTTCCACAAAGGTTTAAAAGTCACGCCTGTCTGAACACTGATGGGCTCCAGCAAAGGTTAATAATCCTTAAATGCGGCAAACTAGAGAAAGCGAGAAACAGGTCATGATACCACTGTACCGGCAATGAGACGAGTCTGCGATGCTGCCCTCGCCCAGAGCCCCAAGTCCCGCGCCGCACCAATTAGCCTTTCCTTCATCAGTCTAATTGTGCAGACACTCTCCCAATTATCTCCCCGCTCGTCAGATAACGAGCACCCAGGAGCCAACTTTAATTGAAGTTTTATGTAAATCCCTTTTTTTCTAGCTCACCCCAAGCCCCCGGTGCATGTGGGTGGGACGGGAAGAACTGACAGGAGAGGTGGGGGGAAGGAAGGCAGGGAGGGAGGGAGGCAGGAGAAAAAGAGAAAGAGAGAGAGAGGAAGACGTGAAGCACGATGAACAGCATAAGGCAAGAGGAGACAAAAGGAAATGAGCAAAAAGGAAGTCAGTTTTCAAAGACAGAGGGCGCTGTGGTGCAGCTATGCTGTTAGTGGGGCAGGGGGGTCGTACCAAGTTGCCACGATCTTCGGGGTCCTCCAGTCCATCTGGTGGGCTCAGGTTGCGGGACGGCTGGATGCAGACCACGTTGTTGTCCCAGGAGGGGGGTCCCGTGGGCGAAGGCCTGGACACGCGCTCTGGAGAGAACTCGCCGTCCGCTCCATCTGGGAGCAGGGGGGTAGAAAAACGTGTCGCTATGGAAACATGGAGGACTGGGATGTGTGGTCAGACAGACTCAAAATGCTGGGCCTGGTTACAGGGCATTTGGGAGGCACTGGAAAGGAACCCACCTCGCGCATTTGGGGCTGCATAGGGGTTTCCAAACTGCAGCTCTGCTGGGCGCTGCGGCACGAGAGAGACCGGCGGCGGGTCCTGGGGGTACGGCAGGGGGTACTGCAGGAAGATGGGCAGGGCCCTAGCTAACTCCGCCCCTGAGGTTGCACTGTTCCCAGCCGAGTTCTTCTGCAGCTCCTGGGGGGGGACAGCAGCGCCAGGATGACCTCGGTGGCTACATGGGCCTCAGGTCGGCATAGACAAGGAAGACCTGCGAGTTGACCAATCAGGCTGCGCCAACCCGATCACATGACCAGCTAAGTCTGAAACAACAGGCACTTCATTCTCTTTTTGTAACGTTAGGGATACGTCCTTCCAGAAAAAACGTGTCTAAATCAGCTAGTACGGACACAGAAATAAGCTAGCTGACCTGCGCAGCTTCAAAAGGGAAATGGGCATTCCAAATCCAGGAAATGTATAAATGGGATGTGGGTTAAACCACTCTATGACTGACAGGAAAATCTCAACCCGCAGCGGAACTGAGAAAAACTCCACTCTAGCCATGGCGACACTGTGTTCTACAAGCTGGGCTGAGCGATTCTCTGTCTGTGAGTCTCTGACAGACTTCTCAGTGTGGTGAAGATTCAGGGCATAAACATGAAAATGATCATAAAAATACATCTGTACAGAGACAAACATTCTACTCCGATGCAACGACTAAGCCATACAAACAACAACAGCAACAAAAATCCAACCTCTTCAGCTTTCTCCTTCTCCTTCACAATCTGCGCCACGTTCTCCTTTAAGTCCCTGACTTCGCGGTCTTTCTCTGCCACTTGGCTCTACGGTGGAGACGAGGGGAAGACGATTAAGGCACCGCAGAAGAAACCATATGGATGGAAAAAAAAAGAAGAAAAAAAAACATTGCCAAGCGACTCATACGGAAACAATAACACAAAGTGGCACTAAAAAAAACAGTAAGAGCGACTCTGACCTGGGGGGCAAGGTTTACGCAAGCGGAGCCTCCCCATCACAACAGCACATAAAAGTCAGGCGGCCAGAGAGACACGCTCAGACCGGGGCTTTCAGACGAGGAGCCGTGAGCCAGAGACTGCATTAGGGAGGCCCAGGTCTGCGCTCCAGCCGCTGTCCACGTCCTGCCCCCCCGTAAACAGCCATAAACAACGTCTGCGAAAGGGGGGGCCCATAAAGCATGCTGTCCGCGTATTTATCCCAGTGCTGAGATGGTATCAAAGCGGCGCGCTCGTTATTTACTGCTCAGATAAACAGGCACTCTCGCACAAGGGCCGGCGTGCACGGCTGAGGCTGCCAGAGCGAGGCGACGCCATGCGGCTAATCCGCTGCAGACGGTGGGCGGTGTGGTCTGCACATGCCATCGTCACCAACCTTACTCTATACAGACCGCAAAACAGTCTATGTGGCTTCTCCTCCCAGTCGATACGGGCCACGCCCCCCTCCCCTCCCAGTCCATATGGACCCTCCCCCCTCCTGGTCCATTAGGACTGTGCCCGCACCTCTCCCAGTCTATACGGACCACGCCCCCCCCCTCCTGGTTCAGACAGACCGTGACCCCCCCCTCCCGTTCCATGTGGACCGCGCACCCCTTCCCTCCTGGTCCATACGGACCGCACCCCCTTCCCCTGCTGGTCCATACAGACCGTGGCCCCCTCATCTCACACTCCATGGGGGCCGTACACCCCTCCCCTCCCAGTCCATACTGACCGCATCATCCTTAAAGATAAGTTATTATTCACTTCAGTTACCATGGCAGCAGACACTGTGACTGTCTGCCCTAAGAACAACACTCCTGGATAGACAGGGGCCACTCTGTGGACGTGAGGCCAGGCCCCGGGACCCCTCCCCACCACCACTGACCTTGAGGCGCTCCTCCTCCTCAGCCAGCTGCTGCCTCAGGCTCTCGTTTATCCTGCACTGCTCCTTCCACTTCTCCTCCATCTTGGCCAGCTCGTCGGCAAACATGCAGCTGCGCTCCCGCTCCTCCTGCACAGACGGGGGCAGTGCGTCACACGGGGCCGATGCACATCACAGCCGAGGCGACACTCGGGGCAACTCTCTTACGTTCAGCATCTGCTTGCATTTCCTGTATCTGTCGCTGGCCTCTCTGCCAGCCCCTTTGCATCTCTCCTGGGTCAGTGTGTCCAGCAAGACATCCACACCGGCAAGGCCCCCTGCAGGCAGGAATGTGAACATCATCATCACTATCACTAGTGACTGGAGTCACAAAAACTTCGCTCTCAGTTGGGGTGGGGGAGGGGTACCTGCTGTGGGGGACTCAGGGCTCTCTGAACGGGTCGGGGATTCGGGTGCTGGAGAGCTGCAGGTTGAACCTTTATTCGAGTCCTTTAACAGAAAGGACACCAGAGGTCAGAAAGCTGAGGAGGTACCACCAAACCCAGAGCATGCTGTCCCCTGGGCAGCAATGCGTAGTGCCATCGAAACGTGGTCCCGACCCTGTCGACAATGCTCACAGCGAGCCCAGAAGCCTGGCCCCTCCCACTGCCACTATCCCGCTCACCCCCTGCTGCCCGGACAGCTTGGCGACCTGCTTCCTCAGCTTCTGACACTCCCTGCACATCTCTTTGTAGTGTTCGGCCGCCATCTGTAATCTGAGCTTCAGATCCTCCACCTCCCGCTGTAGCTCTGCCTCCCTCTCTGAGGCCATGCTCATACCCGGCTCCTCCTCGCCTCTCTATTGGACAGAAGGGCAGCACAGGGTCAGCGCTGGAAGAATGGCCGCCGGCACCCGTATGCAAGCCGACTCCCACGGCACCTACCGCCTCCTGGCACCCGGCTGCCTGCAGCTTCTCTAGCTGGCCCTGCATGCGGCGGCACTCGGCCTGGGCGTCCGTCAGGCTGGCGCGCAGCGCCTCGGCCCCCAGTCGCGCGTGATAAAGTTCCGACATGGTGCGGTCGCGGGCGGCGGCGGCATCACGCAGCTCCGACGACAGCATGGCCGCCTGCTGCCGCGTGGCCTGCAGCTGCTCCTCCTTCTGCCGCAGCTGCTCTTTCAGCGCCGACGTCGCCTCCTGCAGGACAGGAATAAAAATGCTTCCTTTGCTCTCGCACACATATAATCGAACATATCATATGTTCCTGTTATATTTATTTAGAAGATGCTTTTATCTAAAGCAACGCACATTTTTTGTGAGAAAGCACGGTCAACCAGTCCCTGGAGCAACTGGGGGTTAAGGGCCTTGCTCAAGGGCCCAACGGTGACATCACTGCCAACTGTAAGATCTGAACCGGCGACCTTCCAATCACAGGTACACAGAGAGCCACACCCCCATGTTCCTGTGAGGTTCCTGGCTATGTAATACACATTTTACACAGTGCTAGACACAAACAATTCCCTGAAGTCATGACTCCTGTCACAGACCCCTTCACCAACCTTCTGCCATGCAGAGGGCTGGTGACTTGACTAGCAGACAGAGTACAGCAGAGGTGAAATATTCAGGTTCCGAAGGTACAAATCCAGTCCAAGGTTTTGCTTGAACCAACCAGCTGAATGTACAACAATGAATGTGGCTCATTATACTTAAGTGGTTGGTTGAAACTAAATCTTGGTCTGGATTTGTACTTGCTAAACCTGAACCTCTGAAGTAGAGTGTCACACCCATGCTTTATTTGGTCTTGCTAACATTGTCCCTTGGCAGCAAATGTGATACTGAGACGTGTTACTGAGACCAGGGCGCACAGTCACACACGGGAAGACGGGCAACAGACGTACTGGGGAGGCAGTGCTGGCGAGGAGCTCTTTGTGCAGACTCTCCTTCTGGGCTACGCATGCTTTCAGTCGGCCCACCTCTTCCTGAAGCTGGGCTACAGTGATCTCCTTGTTCATGTCCACCGACTTCAGCATCTGGAGCTCGGCAGTGAGCTTGGTGTTCTCCAGCTCCGTGTTCTTCAGATGAATCTAACCGACCGCACGCCAGCCGGGTGGGAAAGTTCAAGCGGCATTTACAAGCGAGTTTCTTTTAGGGCAGCCGTGCGTTCACAAGGCCCGTGGGTAAGTGTGGGATTAAACTAAACAAAAAAAGCTTCAAAACACACTTAGCACTAGTGATGTAACATACACACTGCCGGACAGAATGCGATTTGAAGAGGATAAACTTTTTTTTAGTTGCCCTCATCGAGCTGTCAAGCATATGTATGCGCACTAAGAGACTTTGTTCCAGACAGCTCTTTTATGGGATTCGTCAAAGGAAAACAAACGACTACATACATATATGCTGTATATGCATGACAGCTCGATGGAAGCAACTCCCATTGACCATTAAAGTGTAGCAAATAATAATAATAATAAAAAAAATAACACAACACCATCTAAATCAGTGTTCCCAATCCGGTCCTCAGGGATCCACAGATGGTCCATGTTTTTGCTCCCTCCAAGCTCCCTGCCAGACAGCACACATTTTTGCTCCCTGCTGGGAGGGAGCAAAAACGTGAATTGTCTGTGGGTCCCCGAGGACTGGGTTAGGAAACGCTGATCTAGAATGTTCTCTACCTTGTACAGCTCCCTCTCATCTCTTTCGTTCTTCAGCTGGGACTCCAAGGTGTCCTTTTCCGACGTCAGCTTCCTCAGTCGGTCCTTAAGGCTACAAAAAAAAACAATGAAAACCAACCGATCAGAACGCTCTCCTCAGTCAAGTAAAACAATACCACTCAGCTACCAATCACACGACGCCTTCATAAACGCATACAGTGTTCACCCTACCCGTCTAATTCCGTCTCTTTCTGAATGCCCCTCTGCGTGACCCCGATGAGGTCCTCCTCCAGCTGACGGATTCTTCCGGTCGCCTCCTCATGCTTCTTCCTCACCTCCTCTTTCTCATCCTGCAGGATCTGCGAAGACTGCAGAAGCTCCTAAAATAGGAAGAGAGGTGGAGGGTGTTTCAGTGAAAATCAGACCCAGCGTCATCGATAAGCTTCCTAACCATCATCAACTGAAACGGTTTAGCAGTCAGAGCATCGACCTGAGCTACAGGAGGCAAGCGGCTGGTTAAATGTCAATAAATCCATCGATTATGGATCCGGCTGCTGAGCCTGAAATGGGTGGAACCATCAACACTGCGGATAAAATCAGACTGGTCGTTACAGACAGTGTTACTGTAATTTGGACAGAAGGACGGCAGTGTCAGCATCCTTGAAACAGACTGGACAACTTTAGTCCGTCTTCCCCGGTCATACTCTGAAACCGTCAGTACATCGTGGATGGGATCCTCACACTTGGGTACGGGCAGCTTTAGTGCAATTGACACCATTAATTCCCAAACCAGAGGAGACGACCATAGGATGAATTCACTAAGCGAGACACCGAAGGCGACAGGTCAGGACCATCCTCCCAACTTCGAGCCCAGGCCGGGCCCCACGGACCTCCCCGCTGGCCTAACTAGCGCTCGCGTCCCGCTCTAAGCGGGACGCGGCAGAACCGCGGCCAAAAATACACAGCCGATTAAAAAGCCCCAGTAGGCTGCAGTAGGCTGAGCTCAGGCTGGTTTCAGACCATGCTGACTGCTTCATTAATGCTAATCACCTTTAAGTATGCACTGAAAAATACTAACGAGCCAACAGCTAAAGAATGGAGCGGTGCAGACATAGCCTGTAATATTAGAAAGTATCCTTCTTACTGGACGACACGTAAAAAAAAAAAAGGTAAAGAGTAAATGGAGAAAAAAAACTATACATCCCTGTGCTAATGGCCCATGCAGCTCCTTCCAATTTCTCCTGCTGCCTTCATAAAGTTACAATAAAAAAAGGCGCATTTCCTGGGTAATCTGTCACCAGCACATATGTGTTACAACCCTTTGCCTGTCATGGTGGGTACAAGTGAAGGCGTGGACTTCCCAAGACAACCTGCAGCTACATTTTTGAAATTTTTAAAAACGAACAGCTGTCCACCTAAAAAAACTGGGGTTTCACGTCAAGCCTGGTGTTACCCCCATTACCCAGAATGCACCACTCCAGTTGAGACACACCTCTGGAGCGATGCGGTCTGAAACCAGAGGACCATCTGAGGCTGCTGTCCCCCTTAAGCCAGTGGAATTACCGTTGGCTTTTATTGCCAAAATGTTTGAGTTACTTTAGCAGCACATAAAGATCTTATAAAAAATGTAGTCATAAAATTAACAGCCACAAAATATGTACTTATGTTTTCATGCTAAAGCTACTGCCATTTTCATCTCAACTGATTTACTGTGAGGGCTTCCCCTTCCTAAACGGCTCAGCTTTTTCCCGTTACGCCACAATTAGACAGATGACTGATGTTGTGTGGAGAAGCAAACCTCCGCGTGATTCAGATTTGCGTCGTTTCCATGAGGCGGCTGACTGTACGGCCCGTCTGGTCACGGGACATGTGACTGGTGATGACTGATATGCCCTGTAGAGGGCGCTAAGAGACTTCGTTCCAGACAGCTGTTTCACGGCACTTGTAAATGAAAATCAAACAATTATATGCATATGCATGAAGTTAATCAGGTGCAATCTGAAAATCAGAAAGAATTAAATATCTAGTTCATTTTTTAAGATGGCTATTGTTTTATCTTTTGAACAAATGCAGCATCTGCTTGGTAGTATGTTTGCACTGGCTGGGACAGTCGGAGGCCGCAGGCGGCCCACAGACTTACCAGACCTTTTGAATCTCTTCCAAAAAAAAAAACTTTAAATAAATGATATTCGCAGTCTAGCAGGGAGCTTCCATATTTACCCACTCAATAGATTGCACCAGGTAGCTGATTTGCATAGTTCCTCATTATACACTTTTACTCGTCTAGACACTCAGTTATTTTAGAGAAGCGATGAGTTAAACACCATTCCCGGGGGTATGAGAGCAGCTTCGCCCATCTCCCGCTTTCAGGTCACATCTCCAATACTGATCACCGCTGCCGCCGGTCTGGCCCATTTGCCGCTGCCGTCTTTGAAGCCGCGGCTCTCGTGTTAGAGCCTGCACTCGCTGCATGGCGAGGAGGCGGGGCATATGGGATCCGGCCCGCATCGCAAGGCATGGCAATTCTGATACCTTCTGAAGCTCCTCGCCGCCCATTACGCTCTCCTCCTGCGCGACTACGGCCCTCCCAGAGTCACCAGTCTATTCCCACCCCAGATCTCTCATCTCTCACCTCATTTTTGCTCCTCAGATGGACGCAAGCCTGCCGCTCGTCCTCGCTCTCCCTCTGGAGACGCTCCCGTTCCTCCCGGAGCTGCTCCTTCTCCTTCTGCAGGAGGCCCATGGCTGTTAGCAGCTCCTCACGCTCCTTCTGTGCCTCCTCCACCTTTTGCTACAGGTTTTTTTTTTTTGGGGGGGGGGGGGAGTGTTATTCAAGGCCGTGAACATTCTGAGAAAATGATCATGTAAATTTTCTGCTGTTACTTTACAAAATGATGAGCGAAACACCCCCACGTTCTTTTTATTTGGGGGGGGGGGGTGTCCAAGTAAATAATGAAGGCAGGGGCCCAGGTCTCCTGAAAGGAGAAGGGAAACTGGGACATGTGTGCCTCCCCAGAGATTAGGCTTGGCTGTATACCTCCAGCAGCCCGACCTTGGTGGTGACCACCAGTATGTCCGAGTTGCTCTCGTCCTCCACGGTGAGCAGGTCGTCTTCAGTGGGCGTGTCGGCGCGGAACTGGAAGGGAGTGCTGGCTCCCCTGATGTCGCCTTTGTGCGTGACGTAGCAGAACTGGTAAAACTCCCCGTCGTCTTTGGGAACATAGTACCCTTGGGAACAAGTGAGAGGTTGATGGAGGACAGGAAGCTACTGAAGGGGGTGGAAACTGGAGCGGATGGCAGAGAAATAAAAAGAAGCACTTTGAACCAGCTTCCAAAACAGCATGGAAGACAGCTGGAGATGAAGATGCAAGCGGCACCTGGCCACACTTTCTGGTGCATTACAATAATACTGCAATTTCCCTAAATATCATCCATAATTTCCACTTCCTCCACTTTAAATATGATCTTCTTAAACACTACAGAAAGCCCTAGACTACCAGTCTGGCCTCCATATTTTCTCAACAGAAACTAAGATGTACACAAGGGAGTGAATCCTGATTTTTTTTTGTGTTTTTCATCTCAATGACTGACCGATAAATTAAAATTCCCCCCACGCACTACAGGACCAGATGTTTACCTTGGAAGACCACCGTCCTATGGACCGTAGATCCCTCCACATAGTTCTCAGGGTATGGTGACCACAGGAAGGTGTAGTAATCCCGTGCCGTGCTCCAGCCAACCTGGAGGGGGAGGGGGGTACACTATAAACAACATGACAAACTGCCCCCCCAAACTCGTAACCTGGGGGACCATACCATGGCATCATGATACCTGTAAACTCGCAATGTGAATGAACCCCCCAGTCACTGGGAATACAGGGCTGACATGCATCCAGGAAACACGAGCACCCCCCAGTATAACCAGACTTGACTTCCCATTTTGCTATTCCATACTGTTACTTTCCCTGATTTTTTTAAATCCTCAGTTCTGATATCACTTCCTGTCAGGGGCTTGGGGCCACAGAGCCACTGCCCGCTTAGAAATGGGGTGAAGGGCAAAAAAAAAAAAGGTGAAAATTGCTAAGTGACGGCTGACGGGGGGGAGTACGGGAAGTAGATCAGTAACGTCAGCCTGCTCGCATAAAAGTGTCACGTGACATCAAGCTCACGCCCGGGCCAGGCCCACACCCCCCCCCCCAGACAGTCACTCTGACACCCATATGGGAAACTGCACGCAGTCACGCCGAAATGTTCAAGACAAAAGGACCGATATCCATTCTCGTATGCAACGAAAAAACACACATTTCCTCTTCCGAACCAGTCAATACACTGGCAAATACAAATTACACGGGCAGTTCCATGCAAACATAATCAATCACGTTACAGATAAAATTCTTTCTGTAATCTCTCATAAAAGTATGTCCCTTTCATGTCACACCAATAACACTGATAAAGTGTTTTTCTAACATATAAATTTACATGAATTTTAAGGATTTGTCTATGTTCCACCGAGTAGGTTACATGAAAACACATACAAACTGAGTCATTGAAACTAAGCTTGTCCATGCGCTGAGGCATTTTGTTTGACCAAATGAGTCTAAATGTCCCATCCATAACATGGGAATTTCCCTAATACCAACACAGAAACACAAATACCCTACTGCAGGAACTAACAAACACTGAAAAGGCTTACAGATTAAAGAGCCGTTGCATAGATGCACAAAAAATGGTAATGCTACTATTAAATTATCGATTACCCATAATCCCCAGCCTCATTAGGTCCCATGTGCACCCAAAATAACCAACAGAATAATAACTGCGGAAGACGAAAAAAAAAGAAATGTCTGGAATGGGTTCTACCCTCTGCACCCAACTGTAGATTAGAATTCAGAATAGAAATCAAAAATCATAAAAAAAAAACACCTGGACACCAAGCTAAACAGCTTACTTTAACTGCAATCTCTTGAATACTGGCGCGAAATTGGGCCGGACTGGCTGAAGAATCAGCCAGACAATTGTGGATGTAAGAATGTTCTGGCTGCAGTTCTTATATTTAATCATTGACTTGTCTGCGAAGATACGCGGGATGAACAGGATCCTCCGGAGGCTCCGCTTCAGATAGACGGTGAGAGGATCGCAGAAGACGCTGTCATGCAGACCGCGACAGAAATAATGGCGTGACAAGGGGGCGGCATGCGGTGAATGGAACGCCAGAGATCCCACAGCAGTGGCCATGAATCAGAGGTAGGGGCACCGCCCCATGCAGGCTCCATGACAGCGTAATTACGCCTCCCCCCCAGACTGTGCCGGCCGCAACATCAAAGACCCAACGCAGGCTTGTCGGATAACAAGGTACAGTGTGCCATTTCTAGCACACAGATAATATGAAATGCCAATATAACCAGTAATTAAATTTAACAGGTTTTGTAACTGGAAGCTGTAAGGAACTGCAATTAAAAAAAATACCCTCATACTGATTGAGGTTGGTTAGATCTCAATTACCCGTAATCTCACATGAAATGCTCTTTGGAAAGTTCCAGAATGATCTGAGTGATGGCTTCACACAGCCCCGCAGAGAGTTGTGCGGTGCGGGGAGAACCAAATGAGCAGAACAGCAGCAATCATTTTCTCTCGCGGGGAGAGAACGGGCTGGCAGGTTGGAAGTGGGCTAGGCCGGTAATTGCGGCTCTTGGTCACCGGGGGGCGACGATGACCTACGCAGGCTGGGCAGCACATCTCTGGTGGAATGTGTCTCCCAAGCCAAATGAGTCACGGTCTAGCCATCCGCACGCAACACGGGCACACACTGCGGCCGCCCTGTCAGCGCGGCCTGGGAGATTTATGAGTGTGAACTGAGCTTTATTTATTTCTTTCTCTTAGTTCTGGGGAGAGGGTGTATCATCCTCCTCTATCCACTTCTTTAGCTGGCGTAGGTTGGGGGGGGGGGTCAGCACGCAGACTCTTCTTCCCTCCACCCATGAAGAATGTATGGGGGCACCAAGTCACATGTGCCCCCTCCCCACACAAGAAGCAGAGAGCAGCAGCAGGGTTGTGGAAAGTCAAGAGTTAAATCAAACACCTGGGGGAGCGACGGTTCTTTTGCAGGAGGGGGGGCAAGGAACAACTCCTTAATCACTTCATGGCTCTGGTGTAATTCTCTCTCAGAAGACACACTTTCATGGAAAAAG
>JAODKC010000049.1:2460107-2482473 GCA_026777985.1 Mormyrops attenuatus | reverse complement strand
GTTTTCAGCACCGGGGGTGGGTTTTTGGGGGCTTTCGCTTCTCGGGGGGCTGTGTGTTTTCGGGGTTTTCTCCCCCCCCCCCCCCCCCCCGGGGGGGGGGGGGGGGGGGGGCGGGGCACCGGTGGGGGTAATGGCCCAGCCACACAGGGGCTAAAATCAAGTGCTGAGGTGTAAAGAATAGCCCATCTGGGGGGAAGGTTCTGACAAGCCTACAAAAGCATGGGAAAAAGATGAATGTGTTGCCTTCTATTCACAAATTTCCTTTAATTTTGTCCACTGCCAATACAGAAGCTCCTACTGCTTAGAAGTCGCTTGTAATTTTTTTCCCCCTGAAACGGCGACTGACGATTCGAACAGAGCCGAGGCTTGAACCGCACCTGCCCGTCCTCTGTGTCAGATGCTAACAGGCTAATCTGTTAGCACATCGCCACTCAGAACCTGAGTTTTGGATTTGCTCACAGGGAGTATTTGCTGTTTATTTTTTGTATTTGTTTTTTTTTTTGGGGGGGGTGGGACTGAGATCCGCAGCTGCAGTAGAGAAATTATGAGAAATGCTGGTTTCTGCTGGCCCGTGAAGCAGGGCAGGCTGTAATTAACTCGCGGGCCAGTTTACCGTGTTTTCACAGTGTGCTTCCGTGGCTCTGAGCGTGAGAGACGCCGGCTAGGCCTTCTGTCTCCCCCTGTAGCTGCTTCCATGCTTAGGAGCGATGGGAGAAGTTTTCGGCTGGCAATCCCGCCAGGATTGGGGTGGCAGTACCTGCGGTGGTCAACAGGGCGGCACACTAGTCCCGTAACTCGTACTTCAGACAATAACGGCCTGCCTCCATTTTCTTGCCATGAAAGGGAGGGACCCACACTTTTTCGGACGTGCCGTCTTTGCCCCCATTTCCTTACCTGATTCGTCACATCTAATAGGGCAGCAGCGCATGTATTTATGCTGAGGGAACTTCATTAAAGTGCATGAAAAACGGTGATCCACCTCTTTCACTGGGATGTAATATTTGTAATTGCGTACAGGAGCTTGCATTAGACATAGCTAATTTTAAGTGGCTTTCTTAGTGCTGGTTGACCCAGGCCCCGCCCCAGCCCATGAGTGATTTGGCCACTCTGGCACGTATGTCAGTTTGATGGGCGCGGGGGCATCATTCTGGGTGCCTCCATTGGTCCCCCCCCACGCACTCCCCATGCTTCTCTGGAGGCCGTTGTTCCACAGCGTGGCGTTAATGAACCAGAAATGTCTGGCGCGTGGATGGATAGTCCCCCCCCCCCAGCTTATTAGGATTCTCACCCTATCTGTCAGTGCCGGAGCGCGCGGCCGGCCCCCGCGAGCGCGCCTATGCTAATCGGCTGTGGTACTGCCTGAGAAGTGGCAATCTATCATAAGAGGGGCATCCTGATTGCGGGGCTCTGTCCCAAGATGCTAATCGCTAATTATGGCCGACCACTTCGCCCAATCGGCCAGCTCGCTCCGCCCGTCCGCAGTGTCTGCATCTCCTCCGGGTACCACTGAGCGCTGCCATGCTGTGACGCTGCGCGGGGCCTCCTGGCTGCAATCTCTTTCACTGCTTTTTTTTGTCCAGGGTGCCCCTTGCCTGCTTCCCACTTTCTGCCACCTCGCCATTCCCAGAATCCCTCTCTCCAACTCCTACCCCCCCTTGTGCATCGAGCCTCATTTGAATTCTGGCAGCACTAATTAGCCAAGCTGCTGTCAGTTGCCGTGATGCACCGGCGACGGCTGTGCGTGCAGGTCATTATGGGTAAATAATGAGGCTCCGCCGCAGCTGCCGGAGGAGAGCCGGGCCGGGCCGGACCGTCCAAGCACGGGGACGCTTTCCGATCACCTCCCCACCCAGGCCCCCCGTTTTCAGGTTTCAGCTGCTGCTCCCGCATCTCCTAATCCCTGTTTAATTACTAACACCCACATTATTTGCTCTTCACAATTATCCAGCCCTTTCATCAGATGCTCGTTTTTTTCCCAAAGAGCTCTGTCACCCGGAAGCTTCCGTTTCACGCTTAAAACCCATTTATTCCAAAATTGAATTTTCAAGCATCCTTCTTTGCATGTGTGGTCTGCTTTGCTGGAATACGAAAGTCCATAATTCCGAAATTCCATAATTACAATTAAAATTACAATAAAAATCCCCCCCCCCCCCAAATACGATTTATCTGGGGCTGCAGAGTGCTGCTGACACTGTAATCATCGTAATTGGAGTATTATTCATCATCAGGCCCGCAGCATTCAGCGATTCATAATCACGTCAAAACGATTGAAGCAGTGACTGATCGATGGTGGTCAATGGTGCCACTGGAACCACGGACTGGCGTGCCGTGATTTTTGGGTCACACCTCCAGAACCACCGTGGTCCCCATTAATGGCAGATTACTAGGCTATGGCTGTGTATAAGCATCCTGATAGTGGTTGTGTTTATTCAGGCTAAATGACATAGTGATTTATTATGAATTTAGAGCGGATTTGCTGTATTTGGTTCAGGCTGAGGGGTTTTTACTTTGCTTTCTTTTCTAAACGCACCTTGGCCTGACCGAAAAGGGCTTTTCCCGGGGGTGGCGTTTCAAGGCGGTCCCACGTTAGGACGGTCCTGTCCATGCCCTCCCCTGATGCTCTCGAGGGGCTCGCCGATGCATGGAGGGGGCCGGCCGTAGCAGATGAGATTTAAAGAACGTGTTCTGCCTTGTTTTGCTTTGGCACCCGCCGGGCCGGGCCGGGCCGGCCTCCCGGCCATCTATCTGTGTCAGCCGGCAACCCCCCCGCCAAGAGCAGCAGCTGACGGGGGGGCGGGTCCACTGCCCAGGCGACAGTGAGGACACGGCATGCTCCTAAGGCGATGGCGCACACCCTGCCCCGCCTCCCAGAGGCCAGCTAATTGAACATGATAAAGTGTAAAGTTAATTACCCTTCCTGCCTGCCGCCCCTCTCCCAGGGGGCTGGGAAGGGGGGGGGCTGGATCCACAGGGGTGCAGGTCCCAGGCCCAGCTGTTGGCCTGTCCAAGGGTGTCTGCAGAACAATGGAGCCGGCGATCCCGGGGGGGTCGTGTGGAGGGTGATTAGGACCATCAGCTTTTCCCTCTTCATTTTAAAGCCCCCCCCCCAGCTCCGCCCCCTCCTCATGCCACTGCTCTCTGACCATTTAACTTCTGAGCAAATTAAGTGATTTACTAGGGATTACATTGACCAGGCTAAACAGACAGAGGCGCACAGACGGTACGGAATTAAGCGCTTACAAGCACTTACACGCCGCCTGACACGCCACGAGGAAGCACTCCATGTTACACACCTATACATATACATATTTCCCTACATATATATTTAATCTGCCCTCCTATATCCCATCACTGACACCACCACATGAACACCTGTTTGATGTTATTCTCTCTTAAATGATTTGCTTTCTCTCAACTCTGCATCTCAGCTAAGCATTAACAAACATTTTTTTTTTAAATATCTGTGGAATTATATGTATTTTTCAGTTATTGTTTTAGCCAGCACACCTTTGAAGAGGCATTTCAACTGCTGCATAATAGTTCCACACGGCCGGACTTTTATGCTTTCATGAATGATGTTTAGATGTTTGCCGCTTCTGTTACATTTCGCCGAGCCTGTGGTTGTGATGCCCATCGAGACCCAGAAGAGCCCGCCTACCTGCCCCTGGACTGGGAGACCTCTAAGCTGTTGGTGGAGTAGGGTGCCCAGCACCCAAATCTCAGGTGTGTGTTTGTTTGCCGCCCAGGTGTGGGAGCGGCGAGCTTGGCCAAACTGACCTTCATGGTGGGAGGACCAGAGGAGGAGTTTACCGCCGTCAAGGAGCTTCTGGGCTGCATGGGGGCTAACGTGCTCTACTGCGGACCGGTCGGCACTGGCCAGGTAGATGAGAGCTAGGCTCGTCATTCTGTCTGTTTACTCAGCTTTTACCCAAAGCCAGTGGGTTTAACCATCCCTTAAACAGACTCCTCTGGAGTTCAAATGTTCATCACCGATTTGCGTTTTATCCTAACCCTACGCTGTTTACCATCTCACCTCGTCTTGCTCACCCATGCGGATGTAAAAGGTCTCCCATAGGAGCTCTTGGCTATGTGGGTGCTGGGGTGTCGAGATATTCAGAATGATGTGTATTCTTTTTGTTCGTTTGCTGTGTCTTTCTGTTCCAGGCAACCAAAATTTGTAACAACATGCTGCTGGCGATCGGAATGATCGGGACCGCAGAGACCATGAACCTGGGAATCCGGTACGCCAGGCCTCCGCCCGAAAAGCACCTTTTCCTCTGGGTGTCGGATAGCCCAGGTGCTACATAGTAATTACGTATAGCATCTTGGCTCAGCCCAAACCCAGCATTTGCGATTGGAGCAAGGCTGGGGCGTTGGAGGTCAGCCCGGCCCCCTTTCAGAGCTGTCGCACCGGGATTGAGACGGACGAGGGGGCGGGCTGTCCCAACTGTTCCGTCGATATCATTTGCATCTTGAAATTGATCCCGCAGCCTAACCCAGAACTGCTCTGGTATCGCCTGTATTAAGACGTAGGGGGTGTAACCCGGGGCGACCAGCGTCTCCCTAGGACACCGGTAACCATGCAACCCTGGGGACACAAAGAAGCAGGTCCCTGCCATGTTGCCGTGACTATACTCCGCTTTTCAAAGAGAACACTTTTCAAAATGGCACCCAGAATACAGCCTGAATCTCACGGCATAACATAATTATTCACTGTTACTTTAGACACTGCCTGTGGATTTTTTTTTTTTGGTTTGCTAAAAACTGCTGTTTGAGTTTAGGAGAAAAGTTTTTCGGCATTTACCTGTGAAAAGTTATGCGGTGATATATGGACACAGTCGCTTCACATGATTGAAAGGACATCTTTATTCTGTACTCCGTCACGCAACATGGGAAGAAAACCAGCAACCTGTTCTGGGACGTGGCTGCCTCTGGCCCACTCTGTCACGGTTTTCGCCATTTTCGGTCTGTCAGGTTGTTTGTTGCTGGTCCATGCTGTTATGTGTCCCTAGTGATTTGCCCCAAGGTTTCTTATCAGGAACCTTTGTTATATCCAGCTACTCTCACAGTGCTTGTGAGGCAGTGTGACTCAGCGGGTTATGCCTCTGTACTTGTGACCAGAAGGTCATTGGTTCGAATCCCAATGGCAGAATAGCCCGTTGTCCATTGGGCCCAAGATATGTGCCAGAAGCACCAGGAAAATGGCAAGAAAATGACAGCTCACTCAGATCCTGTACTTTGCTGTCACGTGTGTGTCTCAAAGGAGAGCAAAATGAGAGATGCGCAAATTAAATTATTCCAATGTGCCTGTGCTTCTGCAAATGGCGAATAATGCTCATTTCATTTTGTCATTTAACATGATTTTTTTCTGCTGCCAGTTTATTTATGAAATAACATGGCACTGGGTTATCTCACATTCAAACCTATGTCCTTCCGGTCATAGACTTGGTCCCGCAGGTCGGCGCGGTGCTCTCCTAGGCTGGGCCCCGTGTGACGGAGCTGTGCTCAGTCGGCAGACCTCCCTGATTTATTGGTCCTCGAGCAGCGGGGAGAAAATTGGCAGCGGCCAACATAAATCCCCGCGGTGAGTCGCGGTGAAATATGGTTGCATTAGCAGACGGCCCGATAGATTCATACTTCACCCGCGTGCGTGTCCCATCGTGGATTTCTGTGGGAGAACCAAAAGCGGGGCGCTGCAGGTGTTGCCGGTGCCGTGGGGGCCCAGCAGAAGTGTTTGGGCCACGTTTTCGTCTGAGGTTTTTTACGTTTGGATCGTGAGACCTGTGAGATGTGGAGAGGAGCCACAGGATGGCAGGCATCGGTGTTCAGAACTGGCATTCGCTCCTGGGTGTGGCGCCATGAGTTTGTGGATGTTTGACTGGTGCCGCTTGATGGAATGTGTGTTGCTTCAAGACAGTTCTGCCGGAGTGATATGGATGGAGCCAGAATGCAGGTCTTCTGCTCAGGAGGGGGCACGTGATGACCCGTGTTGGGTGGCGATGAACCGCGGTCGGGCCGCTGAGCTCCCCGACGACCCTGCTTTATGGCTAGAGTCGCCAGCTATGAAGCATCACTTCATCACCGCTGGACAATTGGGCTGTCAGGCACAGACTGATTTGAGCCCCGCCCCCCACCCTTCACTGAACTGCAATTCCCAGAAGCGTTTGCTGCTCCCTAAAGCGCGACTCCCCCGTGGCCGTGAGTGATGGCTATCGTCCGTCTTGGCAATGGCACCTTAGAATTTCCTATCAAACTGTCACCCCAGGCGGGTGAGCATCTTGGCTTCTGCCTTGCTCCGTTCCGTGTGTCTCCTCGCTGACGTGTCGTTTTCCGGGGATGTAGTCATACCCTTCCACTCTTCCCGCTCCATCTGGTGTTACAGCGCTGGTCCTACGGGGGTTACTGGAATTTCCCAGAATTCCCCTTGTCTTTCCTGCTGATATAACATCTATAGAGCCCCTGACCTCTGTAGCCCAGTGTTTTTTCCTTGAGAGTTTTATTTGCCATTGTGACTCCCACAATATCATTAATTTGACACATCCCCTTAGTGGTTTGTATGTTCCTAAAACAACAGAATCATACGCAGTTAATGATTGTTTATTTTATTTTATTTTATTTTTTTAATTCCCTGAGACCTTTTCACTATCTGGGAAATAGGACGTGATACGGACTTCACTGAAACATGAAGATTGTGCATTAGGGGGCGACATGGTGGCTCAGTGATTAACACTGGCTCATACCTCTGTGACCGGGTTTCGAGTCTGTCATGGCTCCATGTGTGTGGAGTTTGCATGTTTTCCCCCATTTCAGGGTACCAGGGACGAACTGAAAGTGGCGTAAAGCCTCCTGTACCCAGCCTGTGGTGGCACTGATCCCAGAGGGCACGGGGGTTAATATTGACCCCTCTGAGACACCCTCTAGTGTGACTCCCCCTGCCAAGACATATTGAAAAGGAAAAAAATGACAGACAGTTTTTAAATTGATAGTCAGTAGCTCTGTCTTTGATAGGGCCTTAATTATCATAACGATACTGTGGGAAGAGTGTCCGTTAGCAGGCAGGGTGGCGCACTGATCCCGTCTCCCACAATTTCTTGTTTTTTTTTATTGTTATTTCAGAAGCCGACAGTGCGATTCCCCCTGGCGAGTTATTACGAGGGATTGACAAAGGCTGTCATGCTTTTGATAGTGCCGACAATATATCCCGCTAACCACGGCACGGGGGGAGGGGGGGGGTGCTGCGTGCTCGCAGCCAATTTACAGGGAAACAGCAGTAGCGCTTTATCATGCTTGAGAGGCCGGCGGCTGCCTCCCGCATTAAACCTGGCCTTTCAAATACCTGTCTCCGATTAATTTGTTGATTTCAAACGGAGGCCGGGTCCTCTCCAGTGAAGCGTGCCGTTTCGAGAGTGCTGGCTCTGAATGACAATTATATCCTCTCTTCCCTTCCCAGCCCATTACCAGGACCCGGGCCGGCGCCCGCGAGAGAGAGCTCCCTCCATACTACGTACAGTCTAACTGTCAGTTATTTATGCCACACTGAGGGGAAAAAAAATTCCAAGATGAAATGCAAAAGACCTTTTTTTTTTTTTTTTTGTAACACACGTGACGGGGGAGGGGGGTGCCACGGGGAAGATGGATTTAAAGTAGGTCTGCCCGTACTCGTCTCCTTGGAGGACTATGGCCCACAATCCCTTGCACCTCCTTCATCTTCGCACGCCTTGTCTGCACGTGTTTCAGTAAAGGACGCGAAGCAGGCGGTAAACCGGCTCGTAAGCTCATTTATGTAACTATAAACACTGAGCGCGCGTAAAAGAGAAGCAGCCTTTTCATAAAGTCACTTCTCCCGTTAGAAGTCAATCATTACTTTTTTTTAAATTAAGTTTTTCGTAATAAGTAGCTGATTGCCCGGCACACAGTGAACTCAACCTTGCGTTTCCTGTGTTGTGCTGTGTGCTTATTTCACAGCGACATTCATTTGATCATTATAGGTGCTTAAGGCGTGGCACCGGGCCGTCCATGTCCGATCTGGTTAGAGCGTGAAATCTCCGGCTCACCCGGAACTGTGAGCGGCGGGGTTAATAAGAAGGGATGATTTATTGTTAAACTGCGAACGGCAGCGCATGTTGGCCGCGCAGCTGCGTGACAAACAGCTCCTCTTTTTCGGATCGGCTTGATTGTATCAGAGGCAGTAACCTTTTTAACAGCTGACCCAGAACCGCGGAGGACGGACGGGAGGGGATGTTAAGCATATGTCACCCGGCATCCCTCCATGCGGGGGGGGTGGTGGGCCTGGCCTTTCTCTCCTTTACGTTCGAGGTTTGTGAGCAGGCGTGAAACCCGCAAAAGCCATCGCGACAGCGACTTTTAAGAAATGTAGTTATCCCAAATTTCCAAAACAACCTGTAAAATAAAAGGCTCGTGAGGTGGTGGTTGTGAGGGGTTGGGGGTGGAGGACTGTCCCAGAAGTGCGTCTCAGTTTCTTAATTACTGCACAGACAGCTAATAAAAGCGGGCCGACAATACGAGAATGAGAGCCAGGTGCAGGCCCGGCTGGCTGGCTGGCTCGCCGGCCTTAAACACTAATCATGATTTAACAGTCATATTGAGCACAAAATATACTTTACGGGCCGGGTGGCAAGCGCCAGCTTCTGCGCGGTGCCGCTTGATGTGGTTCTCTTTATGCTGACATTAAAGTGCGAGACAGCCAGCGTCCGCCCACCCGCCACCGCGCTGCCGAGATCCACGGTGCCGCCATCGACTCGCCCATCCCATCCGCGGCAAAGCCGTCATCAGGGGCCCTGCGCTGACCCGCGACCGGTAGCGGCGATCCCGGCCCATTTCAACATCCCACTGGGGGGTGCCAGGGGATGTTTATTAGGCCTGTCGCCTCGTTAAGCACTTCCATGGTCCGCACGAGCCTGTGATGAACGGCATCCTGGTTAAATATCAATACCGTATTATCTGGCAGGACAGCCATTAGAGCAAGAATGATAGGAATGGGGAGCCAGAGGTTCCCTTTCAGGTCAGAGCTGACCTCAGCCTCTTCCCCTTCTTGCTTTGACCTCTGACCCCGACAGGCTAGGGCTTGACCCCAAGCTGCTGGCCCAGATCCTCAACATGAGCTCTGGACGCTGCTGGTCCAGTGATACTTACAACCCAGTCCCTGGCGTGATGGAGGGCGTCCCATCAGCGTACAACTACCAAGGGGGCTACAGTACCACGCTGATGACGAAGGTGGGCTGGCCATTTCTCTACCCACAATGCCTTTCTCCATTGTGTCACTAATGCAGGGTCGCCACTCCAAGACTTCGACCCTATCTCCTTATGAGTGTTTGTGTTGTCGTCGGTTAACCTGCGACCTGGATTCAGGCATGAGCGAAAGTTGGTTTGTTTTGGGTTGTGTGGTCCAGAAAGTTAGGATGATGTGCCTGTAATGGGAAGGTTGTTGGTTCAGATTCCATGGTCAGCACTATAGCTTTACCACTGTGTCTTGAGCAAGACTCTTAACCTGTAGTTGCTCCTACTTTCCCAAATGTAGGTCATTTTAGATAAAGCATCTGCTGAATAAAAATCTGTGTTTCTACAGGACCTGGGCTTGGCCGAAGACTCTGCGACGGACACCAAGACCCCCATCCCACTGGGCTCGCTGGCTCATGAGATGTACCGAGTGATGTGCACCCGCGGCTACGCCAGCAAGGACTTCTCCTCCGTCTTCCAGTTCCTGCGCGAAAAGGAGGGCCAGTAGTGTGATGTGGCACCACGCTTCGCCTGTCACGTTCTCTTCCGAGACCACGCCTGTCCTGACCCCCCCCAGTCCTCCACACACAGGGCTGATGCGGTAGAAGATTATGGGCTGTGCGCCTGGGGGACTTTGACAGACATCAAGACAGTATTAAGAATGGAGGGAAGTAGATTTGTATTTTTTTGAGGTGTCACTTATCCGTGAGTTCTTGCCCTTGTCAAGATGCGCGTGGCCTAGTTCCTGGTAATGGTGAAATGAGGTTCTTCAGTCTCGGTGTTGGGTATTATCTTGGTTAGTTGACTGTTAGTGATGTGGTGACTGTGGTGACGACTCTGGAACCCACCACGGACCTGAAGACGGAGGTTCCGTTGGGTTGATGTGGCTGTAGTATGGGCTGCAGCCACCAATGGTCCATCTATCCTCTTAAATCTCTACTTGCCAGTTTTTATTTTATCTTGTTGCACTGTTGTAGTGTTTTTTTCCATCCTCCATCATGTTCCTGTCCATGTACACAGACTCCTTATGTATTGGTCTGGGGCTTGTTGCCAGTCCGTTTTGTGTGTTAACCTTGAGATCTTCATAGTCTTTTGTCCCTACATAGCTGCTCATCTCTTGTTCAGCCGTTTCTTTCATGTTCCCATGGTCCCTTGGAATCTCCTTCTCCTGCTTCCATCCCAAAACTGTTTCGAGTCCCGGGAATGATCCCGAGGGTGGTTCCCTCAGCCATTACAGCCACAAGTTCAGCAAATGCCTGACTTTCTGAATGGGGGCAAAGCCATGACCTCTCAGATTGCTTGGGATTAAAGTATTTCCTTGTTTACACACAATTAATGTAATGTAGATTACGAAGATGCTTTTCACATTTCTCCTCACATTTCCTTCTTCGTTAAGTGCATCTTTATATTTACGTTCTTAAATTTTAACTCTTTGTGGCTGTTACACGTCTTGATTATTGCAAATGGATTTCAGTGTCAGTCTCTGAGCCCTAACTTTGTCTCTCTCGCTCTTTCTCTCTCTGAGAGACCAATAATACTGTGAAGTTTATTATTTTTTCACAGCCCTAGTAAAACACCTTGAGAGAGGGGCTTGGTTTTAACCCACTGCCTGTACCAGTGATTCTGATTGGTGGAATTAGGAAGGTGAATCGGAACATTGCTGCTTATCTTCCTCTCATTGTTCATCATCAAGTGGTTCCATGGCCAAGCTGCTCTCTGTAAGGGATTCTAGAACAGGCTGTTGTTTCCAATAAACACTGATCCTTGGCCAGCCTTGGCATTTTCCGTATCCTGTCTTGTTTTCTCTGTTTCTTGTTTCCTCCGAGCACGGAATGGTTCAACGCTAAGATGTGTTGGATGAGAAACCGATTGAGATTGAAGACTCTGCTCTCGCACTGTTTACTCAAACCCACTTCTGTTTTAGCTAGTCTACACCATTTCATGTAAAGAGCACCTCAGTTACATTTATTTTCCCCAGATTGACAGAGTCAAAGAGATTTAACTTGATACAGTAGCATTTTAAAAGTCCAAAATGGCCGCTTAGTAATTTAACAGTAGACCTAACAAGAGTTTTTCTTCCCAGCCTCATGTCAAAAAAGAGGCGCATCAAAAGCTGCATTTCAATCGCATCTGTCTCAGAGGGCTCCAGTGTTTGGTCACGCATGAACCAATGCACCATCGCTCCATGCACACCATGCAGTTCCCCTCCTCTGTAAGGCGGTGCTAACATGTGTTACAATCCCCATGACGTGCAAATGTTTCCACGTCCCATGTCCTGTTTCGCCCCCGGGGCAATTTCCACCAGTTCCTTGGGGAGAGGGTGCGTCAGAGCAGCGGGGGGGCAAAGCGAATTGATACATTTTAATGTCCACCTTGTGGGCTGTTGGCGGGCAGTAAAATTAGCATATGTATGCGCAGCTCTGCGCACGAGCAAACTGTTGTTTTTTTTTTATGGGCAGATGTTTGTGAACGTGTCGTTAAACTACGAGTGATCGCCAGTGGCCGTAAACAGTAGCACATCAGGCTGCTGTCTCTGCCGGGCTCCCAGTGTCTCCATGGATGTAGGTAGCCTTCAGCTCATGTCCCTGTATTTTTATTTTTTAATAGTTCTAGTTTTAAAATTATTTTTTTGAGTTCACCTTCAGCAAGACCTCGTCTCTTGAAGCTTTTGTATGCAGAATCAGCTATTTAATGCGGTATATATAGGCCACCTTAATTACTTCTAGCTGTCTAAATTCAGCACAGCGTGGCTGCAGGTGACGACTAGCTAATGATGGATTTGGAGCTGGCCAGGAAATGTACATTGACACCTAAGCCTACAAAAAACTAGATCAAGCCAAGAAATCCTTGCGGGGGTACCCCACAGAATCTTCTACATCATGGCAGTGCTCAGACTGTCTTTGTGGTTCCTGGTGTGTGACTTGGGTGTCCCTTTGCTGTCTCGTCCCTTCTTCTGACCCCATCTGTCCTGTTTCACAGTACTGTGGGGCCGGGTTCTGCTGCCAATATTGTGGTTGAATTGTTTTCCTTTGTTTCTGTTAATTTCTTTACCAGAAAGCCATATAATCTCGAGTGAAAAACTTGAGCACTAAATGGCTTTTAGTCTCCAAATGATGCACTTATTTCCGTCATTACTATGAGGAGGGAAAAGACACTGGGCCAAGACTCTTGGCCTGTAAAGTCTTTTGTTGGGTGAGGAGTGATATCACTACAGACTACAGATCTAGCGGTCAAAGATGCAGTTGTATTTATGATTTGTAAATGTAAAAATATGCCAATACTACAGTGTGAAGTCACCAGACTTCTTGAGAAGCCCTCGACACCACAGAGGTGTGTCTTGGAGATCAAAACAAAATAAAAAGAAGCTAAACCTGTGCAGAAAATACAGAGGTCTATGCTGGATAAAACTGTACAGACCCCTCCAGACACCAAGCAGACACATTACTACCTCCTGCCCAATCAACAAAGGTCTTTTTTTCTTAAAGAGGATTATGGGAAAATAAATTCTGAAATCACCCATGGTATTGGTTGATATTCCAGAGCTACTTAACTAAAACTAAAAGCAAGACAATATCTGAAGCAGTTATTAGTACAGTTGTGTTTTTAACCTTATTCCTGAACCATTCCCTGAAATTTGAACTAGAAAGTGGCCCTAGATAGTTGGATTGAAGTAATGTTTCTAATAATAAGTACTACAAATAGCAGTATTTTAATTCTTAGACCAGTTTCAATTGGCAAATCCTCCCAAGAGAGGATTATATCACTCGCCATTTCCAGCAGTTCAGTATTTCCTTGTTTCTTTGGGTCCTCATTATATTTTTCACTGTCACTGAGACCACCATTCTTTTCAGGGCACTTTGATCAAATGACATTGTCATACGAGTCTATCTTAAGTGGCTCCTGCAGTGAACCGTGCATTCTATCCGGTGTTCCAAATTAAATTAATTTATTTCTGGGTGATCCGAAAGGATGTCTTGCATATTTCCCTCCAGCTGTTTTTCCAGGGCGTTCCGCAGAATCTGCAGAAACTCAGAGCCAGGTGATCCATTCAGTTATGAGGCTGGCGAGCCGCATTTATGGGATGCTGAGAAATATACGTCCAATTCTCTGCCACTCGAATGTCATCGTCTTTGTGCAAGTGGAAGAGGATGTATCGCAGCAGTTCTCGTTGTTGCCTTACACTGCTCTGTTTAGACAATTTTCAGGCATGGGGAGTTTTATCTGTCAGTTCAGGAAAGTTCTGGAGTGTATATGAGGGCCCTTGGTGTGATCTTTGCTTCAATCTGCACTCCATCCCCCGTCATAGATGGTGTATTTTGATGTGATCTAGCCAAGATAATTGATGGCAATTTGTGGCTTGCTTTTAGTACTCAGAAAGAGATCTGAGTCCTGGTGATTTTCAGTCCTTTTTTTGGCAAATTTGAAGTTTCGAGCCTACAATAAGCTTATTGCTAATTCAATCTTCAATTGTAATACGTAATTTTCATGATTTCATCGGGTTTTTTTCCATTTCAGTTTCATTTTAATCATGAGGTGTCCAGAAAGGCAGAAGCCAGAGACTGAAAAACAAAATATTATAAATGTTGGGTGTCTTGTTCCAGTTTGAATCCTGACATTTACTGGAGACCTCCAGATACAGTTTGGCTTCAGTGTGGCAACATTATTCTTTATCTGCATAATATCTGCTTTGTGAAAATCCTCTGTTATATAAAATACTAATGTGGTATGGTGGATTAGTGGCTACGATTTGGGCCTGTTGTGATTCCTGACCCCAGACAGACATTACTCCTAATGAGCATCACCAGACTGGCAATTATATCTGCATGTTTCAGGGCTGGTCAGCGCAGTGACTCAGTGAGTAGCACTGTAACCTCACACCTCCGCAGTTACGGGCTAGTTTCATGACCCGACTCTGCGAGTGTGCCGTGTCCGCACATTCCCCCCGTGATCAAACGTGTGTGCTCCTGCAGTGCAGAAACACAGCTTCGGCGACCGTGACTCTGAATCGCTGGCGATGTGCGTGATTATGTACCCTGCAAAATGCTAGCATTTCACTCCCAGGATTCACTCTGACCTGGTACCACATAAACAGTATGGAAGATGGATGGATGGATGAATTAATTATCTTCATCGCTAACTTTCAGCTCAAGGAAGATTTCAGCCACCTGAACCTTATGGTCCCAGTGGATGCTGCTTCCTCCTTCGTCATGTCTTATTATGGACCATCAGAATCTGCACATACAGCAGAGATAAAAATTAAGAGACCACTCTATATTTTTAAACAAATCTGCATCTTTAAATCCTGGTTTAATCCTGGTTCTGCTGAGCAGCAGGCTGCTTCCAGGCTCAACATTTCTCAGACAGCAGGACACAAGAACAAGGTGAAGCAGGAGACACTGGGAACGACCAGAAACCAGCCAGGTAGAGGGCAGAAGCGACATTCTAATGCCAGAGATGACCATCAACTTATCCGACAGATTCTTGGGAATCGTAGGATGACATCAAGTGACCTTCAAAAAGAGTGGGAAACATCAAGTGCAGGTGTGAAGTGCACTGCTAAGTTTGTATCAGGTTCCCAGAAGCAGGACTCATAAAGCAAGGAAGAAACCCTTCATCAATGAGAAGCAGGAAAGAGCCTCTACACACACACACACACACACACACACACACACACACACACACACACACACACACATATATATATATATATATATATATATAAATAAATAAAATCTATCTATCACAGATGCACAACCATAAATTGAGAAATGAATGAAACGAAAAATTTAGCTGTGGTCTCTTAATTTTTTCTACAGCTGTATACATATGTAATTTTAGGGACAAGGCAAATAATGTTTTTATGCAAGTTGGTCAGAGATTTACATAACTGCATGAATAACAGGATTTTTTCACTACTGCTGTTGATAATTTATCAGTCACAAGAAGATTTCACACAATTCTAAGCGTGACTGCATCGCGGCACATTAGAAGGACTTTTTACAAGGGTTGCCGCAAGCTTTCTGCTGCTCTGACGTTAGAAAAAAACCACATGCGTAATCATTTCGTGTAAATATCCATTCGACGACGGCGCGGTTCCTGCATGCGGTTCCGTCTCTATCAGTGATACGGCCAAGGTCCTCGCCGGCCTGTTTTTCACATCATATTACCGCAAAAGAAAACTGGAAAAAATATGATACTTGGGAGGAAACTCGTATTGTTTCTATTTCATATTTGTTTTAATTTCGGCCTCTGTTTATAGGCTTGCTGCTGTACTGGCGGTTTCCTCATTAACAGGACTTGAAAGGTCCCTGTAAAAAAGCTATTGGTGGCTAGCTGACGTCTTTCGTAGCAGAGACAGCGCCTTCCCCACGGCCTGTCCAGACCACCATCCCTCTCCACCCCGCCCTTACCCCATGGAAGGTCACAGTCGCCGCGTTTGCTCATTTCATGTTGGTGACAAAGTGGTGGGCTGTTTTTGTGGCTCAGTTGTGACAATGGGGGCCAAGGCGGGGCTGGGGAGCTCCTGAGATGTGAGCATGATGCTCCCCGCTGCCCTGACAGTACCGTCTCAATCCTGAAAGGACTGGGTGCACTTAAACTGGGAAGCCAATGGAAAGGTTTCAGATGTCATGTACTTCCTGTATTTCTGTAATTGATTCCCATCTTTACTTATATATCATTTTAACATCCACATCACCTTTTCTGAAATTTACACATCCCTATTGGTTAGCACATCCCTCTGGTTTACACATCCCTTTTGGTTTACACGCCCCTCTGGTTTACATATCCCTCTGGTTCTCTCCTGGATTCTTTTTTCTTCTCTGTTCCGACCCAGTGAGAAATAGAGCCGTCACTCCATCGCGGTGAGATGATTTAGTAACATCAATTCTTTCAAGTTCATATTTTGGGGTCCGAAAGTGGAATTGGGAGTTGTGGTCAGGGACTTATCTAGACATTTTGAGCCCCCTGACAAAACATCGCCTTGGGTCCCTTGCTTGGGTTGGCACTTTCCGTCTGAAAAAATATGTGTTCCTTGGTAGATTTTGTTAAGCGGGGGCCCCCTGAATCTGCCAGGGTGTCCATACCCCTCTGACACCCCTGGTAGTGGGAAAAATCTCAGATGAACCCAGAAAGAACATGTAAAGTCTACACACACAAAGTCACAATCAAAACCTCAAACCATGTACCCACGGGGCCCCCATGCCATTCCCATCATAACTGCAGCTACATCTGACACACATTCTTTGTGTTTTCCTGTTAATATAAAAACGACTTATAAACTTGATTAATTTATTTACACGTTCTCATTCTGTTACCATGACAGATAATCGGGAGAGATGAAGAGGCTTCATTCTAAAACATTTGGTTCAGGCCCTGATCTGCCGGTCAGCGTGATTAAGAGTGCAGGATGATGTGATTAGCTGATTTATCGGGTATTTTGCGCACTTGTACACGGTAGCATGCCGACACCCGCGTCACGTCCCCCGGCACCACGAGGCGGTCTCTGAGGCTGTTCGCTCACTAATTGCCCAAAGCCGCACACGGCTGAAGGGACAAGTAGCGAGCGACCATCGCGGCCGTGATAAATACCGGGTCCGCCGGAAAAGCCCGAGTTCATTAGTCCCCGTTGCTAATCGGTTTGTCTCTCCGTCGCTTAGATTCATGCAGAGGCAGACGTGATGTTGCCCTCAGGTACTTCATAATTTATTTCAACGGGGATCGCGGCGGCGTGGCGGAATCAGCACGCGTGTATTAGAGAGCTAATGGATAATTTTCCACCGCGTGGTGTATAATAGCTTCCAGCGCGTCAGATGGGAATTGCCCCCTTCAGCGCGCCCCGATTGTTTCAAGCTACCGCGTAATCACGACATGCTCTGAACTCTGCAAATGAATGCACGTTTAGCCCCTAATATTACATAGTATATATATACTTTTTCTATTATTATACAAAAGACCGGTTTAATAACTCATATTACTGTTATATTATTTGTCTGGTACCTTTTATTAGAAGCTACTTTGCATGGTGATAGTAGGGTCTTCATTAACTAATTATTCATACACACTGTGTGTGCGCGCGCCGGCCTGCGTTTGTGTAGTATACATACAGTACAGTTCAAAAGTGCATTTCAAGTGGCACCGTAAAACACACACACCTAGCTTATGTAGGCCTACAGCTATTTCCTGTCTTCCTTTTGACTCCCTATTTAATGTAATTAATGATGAAAAAACACTTAAAAACAGATGAAAATTGGTTTAATATTAACGTCAGTTTGATTGCATGAAGAAACATTCATATAAATGGGAATTAAAGCAGCGTGTTTAATGTTTAAATTGGGCCATTCGTTGGTATTGACTGATTATTAAATTCACATTTTATTTATTGCTGAGTTATTAAAAGGATTATAAGAGCATGAAGTTTACTTTTGGATTTCCTAGCTTGAAGTTTATCTGAAAACATCATTCGGTCATCAAATGCAGGAGAGGTGTGTGCCCTCGTGTGCCAGCGTGTGCCCTCGTGTGCCAGCGTGTGCCACCCTGACACTCACTAGTGTACACATTCTCCCAGCTCACCCTGGTGTTCGCCGCGGTGTGTGTGCCCTACTGCCTACTCTCCTGTTTACCTGTGCATGTTGTTGTCCCTATAGAGGATGCTCCTGGTCCTCCCCCCTCCAAGCCCCCCCATCACCCTTGAGTAACGATGGCTGCTGGAGTTTGTGACTTCCAGCACACCCCAAATTCATCACCCACGCTGCACCCGGCCCGACTTCGTTATATTAATTACGCTTATTGTAAGAGTAATCATGGGGCCCATCAGTATCCATCATGGGGCTCTTTTTCACGTGACACTCGCCGGGATAAAGACTGGGCCCGCCAGTGAATAATCGCAGCTCTGCGGCCACCTGACACCTCGCCGGACTGTGCGGGGCGGTTCTGAGTGCTCCTGGTCCCAGCCGCCGGATGGCCATCTATCTCTGGCGCCGCCGACTGCCATTGCCATGACGACACCGGAACTGGGGCCCTGGAGGAAGCGGAAGCACCGGTAGTGGTTGAGACAGGAAGCCATATGCAAAAATTCCAGGATGGATGGTGTGTTTAACCTGAATCGGTGCCAGGATTTGAGACGGGCTTGTTAAAAAATTAAGCCACCTGAAAGTAAGACGTATTTTGAGCCATTAGTGCTCATCAGATTTGTAATACTGGACTCCAGGCTGTAATATAGAACTTAATTAAATGCCATTAGTTGCCTTTTAAAATGTTTTCTTCATGGCCAATTGGGTTAATGTCTGATCCTTGTCTCTGTTAATTGAGCGAAAACATATTGATTTGCTTCAGCGAGATGCAGTGTTTCTTCCCGGTGCCCTCGGACATTAGAGGCCGTGTAAACAGCCTTACTCGTTTAGTTTAACGAGACTCACGTTAAGGTCCTTCTCTGATCTGGATTCTCTTACGCTTATGGCCAGCCCTCCCTGTAGCTGTGTGTGTGTGTGCATGAGTGCATGCGTGCGTGTGACATGTGCGACGTGTGTATGTGTTTGCATTAGCATTAGACATGGGTTAAGCAATATTCCTAAGTACTGCAGCCTCTAAATTCTCCATCCATCTTCACTACCACTTAGGAAACTGGGTTACCAAGAGGAAAACCACAGAAACACAGAGAGAACATGCACCCCCCCACACACACACAGCCTTCTGAGACCAGGAATCGAACCCACAACCTTGCGGGTGTGTTACTATATTGCTAACCCCTGAGGCAGCACAACATAGAACATAGGCCTGAAACATAGATATATAATTGCTAGATTGGTTTATGTCCATGAAGAGTACAGAGTGCCCTATATCTGCTGATCATATTGGGGTCTTTGTTTCACCTAGACATCTATCCATGCATATGTTTTCTATACCTGCTTATTTTACGGTTGCAGCATTTTTGAGATAAACCACAGAAATGTGACATTTCAGCTCTTTAGATGGGGAGCCAGGGGGGGTTTGGGGGCACGGCCACAGCTGACGCCGTGTGGTTCGAATGTGAACCACATTATGCACGGGGAGACGTAGACTTGGATGTAGGCGTCTGAGGAATCATACCGTACGAAGCTGGTGTGATGTGAATGTGAACAGATGAAGTGTCTCCTGTGTTTCGGGGGGGGGGGGGGGTTCCGTGGAAAGGTCTCAGATGCTTGATGTACCACTATAACTGAATGATTGTGATTGTGAATCTTGTATGCCCCTGCTTTGTAAAAACATGGCAATAGATTTTATTTGCTCAAGTGTGATTTAATTTGCATTGAAAGAAAGGTATAAAAAACTGGCATCCCACTTAGGGTGTACCCCAACCTTGTGCCCTGTGATCCAGCCCCTCACCCCCCCGTGACCTTGACCAGGACATGATGGATGGATGGATGGATGGATGGATGGATGGATGGATGGATCAAGAAAATTAATATTACATATAGGTTTAATCAATGGTGAGAAAATGAAGAGAATTTCAGATCAGAAAAGAGGAAAAGAAACCAATTGATTAAAGAAGAAGACAGGGGTTTTTCCAGTACCCATCACCCCGGAACGCCCTGCGATGGAGCGGAACGGAGCGCTTGCCTCCTGTGGATCTGGAATGATGGGATAGCGAGTACCCTGTCACGCCTAATGCAGCCCTCTCATCCACACAGCTGAATCTTCATCGGCACCCTGCTGCAGATGCTTATTCACCATTAGGTCGCCGCTCCATTCACAGAAATGCTGCCATCCCAGGACGCCAAGCTATAAAAACAGATAAATACATAGGCGTTGTTATTTATAAACAGGCCGTCTCTGCCTCAGGTCCTATCGGTGTGTGTGCGTGACAAATGGCTCTATGTCTTCGCTCCGGAACGGTAGGTTCTGCTGATCCAAGTGCCCCCCCCCACCACCCCGTCCACCCACCTCAGCAACCTGCCAGGGTGGGCTGTCAGATTCTGAAAATTTTGTGAAAATGTTGTCATGAGTTTTTACCCTCATGTCTTGGTATCTCCCAAAGAAAGTATTTTTCTGAAGGACACTTTTCTGCTATTTGAACTGGGTATCTCCCCAAAAAAGTGTTTTTTTTCTGAAGGACACTTTTCTGCTATTTGAATTGGGTATCTCCCCAAAAAAGTGTTTTTTTTCTGAAGGACACTATTCTGCTATTTTGACTTGGTACCTCCTAAAGAAGGTATTTTTCTGAAGGACACTTTGCTGTCATTGTGACTTGGTATCTCCCAAATCAAGTATTTTTCCGAATGTCATTTTACTGCAATCCCTTTAAGGTGCTACATACATACTTTTATATCTTGAATCTAATACCTTAACCCACTCACCTCTTAAAGTTCTTGGCAAGCCAGTCAGTTCTGGTATGGATATCACATCTTAAATGCTCCTAATTGCCTCCATGATGTGCTCTATATTCATGTTGAACCAATAGCAGCTGGGCATGTCTTGTCAATGATGTTAATGTCTTGGAGACCCTAGAGTAGCTTACTGTTTAGCTTACATTTTGCTTAGCATCCTGGTTATTATCTGGGAAGGTAGTGCACTATACTATAGGCACAGTCTTTGTAGAGAGCACAATATAATCCTCTTGCAATTTTGGTTATCATTTCATCATGATATAGTAAGTAGTATAGTAAGATTTATCCAGTGTAAATCTTAGTTATCCTCATGAAAGGTAACGGCCAAAGCTCATGTGGCGTCTTAGACAAGCTTCACCACTGGCCCCCACCCCAAGGTTGTTGGTTAAAGTTATTGGTGGGGTCTGTTTGGCACCCCCTCAGAAGATGCCATACTCAGCAGTTTCCCATGTTGCTCTTGCCAAGATCTGCCACTGATGCCTCCTTTAGAGGCTCAGTAATTAAGCTCATAACCTCTAAGCCCAGTGGTTGTTGGTTCATATCCCAGGTGGAATACTGCCACGGTAAACTTCAATGTGTCTAAGCTGAATTACTCTGATGTCCAAAAGCATAGCAGCGTTCTTCACCACACACATCCAGACATCACAATAAAGCATCATTGATATAATTCCTGGATAATTGTCTTTCCACTATAGAAGTGGGTGTGGAATTTCTTCCAGAAAGCGATTCCCTTGTATGTTCCAGTATCTGTTATCGCTCATTAATGTTGCTGGAGGCCATCTGAGTGATGGTATGCGGCTGGGTGTAGGAATACCAGGCCTACAGAACATTCTTCCAGTGATCATTAAAAAAATCCACTCATATAGTCATCAGGCCAACGTAATCACCGCTTTCTGAGTGTGTGTCCATGCGCCTGTGATCAGCCTGGATCATCTAGAGTAGTAAACAATAATTATGTTTTGACTTCGTACTTGGCAGTGCCGAGTGTCTCCCCTTCAAGTCTTTTTCCGATTGGGCGCTGGCAGGGGTGGGGCAGGGCAGTTTGTTCGATGCCGTCACCCTCAGGTCGGGCTGGCCTGTGGACGCAGGGGAACGAGTCCGTCAATCATGCTCGTTAAATGGGGCCATAATCATCATTGACACACTAATGATTAAAATGAATAAAAGCCATTAAGGGGAGCCATTTTGAGTTATTAAAAGTTTCGCTTGGTTCGCAACACAATCCTTCATCTTACTTTATGATGCGACCCTCCGCCATTTATCCAACTGCGGCCATTAATTCCCCAGGAGCTCCATGGTCCTGCAGGGTCCACAGCCCGTGAGGAATTGATTTCTCTGCCGGCTTTCCATTTGGAACGACTCGCACGGAGCACCCGGCCATTGTGTCGTTGTAAATTTCTTCCTGACAGTCTGATCAAAGCTATCCAGAATCAGTCCCTTGGTCCCCCACCCATCAAGCCCAACCCCTAGCCCTTATTTTCTGTATCTCTTTGGTATGAAGCTGATTCTGTCTCTGAAGGAGTGCATGGGGGCGGCATCTGTCTGATCTGGCCTGTTACAAGCCACCGGGAGACAGAGGGAGACGCCAGGGGTCACATGATTGCAGGGCGAGCCCATAAAATTTCCATTAACCTCTGGAGAGCTAAGTGCTGTATTGTTATCCGCCAGGCAGGAATTACAAACAGAGCGTCACCATAAACTCAATGGGGGGGGGGGGGGGGGGGGGGGGGGGGGGGGGGGGGGGGGGGGGGGGGGGGGGGGGGGGG
>JAODKC010000049.1:2444681-2460007 GCA_026777985.1 Mormyrops attenuatus | reverse complement strand
CCCCCCGCCCCCAGCCACTGCCTCCTCCCCATCCAGATATTCCCTGGACTCTGTCCCACAGCGAAGCTTCTGAAGCTGGAGTTTCCTGAACCCTGAGTCACGACTAGGAGACGCCACTTTGTGTTTTACACATTCCACCTCTGTGGGAAACTCTTCTCCATCTCCATGACATCTTTATGGAGCCTGGTGAGCTGTAGGAGAGGCAAATTTGAGTGCATTAGAAGGGTAAACACTAGCAGTTACCCTGGTGTGCCAACTACCCATATCAAGCTACCAGGTCTGCTGCCTTTGAAGCAATGTTAGGCTACTCTCCTCCCTTCAGTGTAGCCAAAGGTCACCAAGATCTCATGGCAGGGATCTCTCTTCTTCATTCTGTCTTTTTGGGTGCATCACGGTATTGGTATGGGTCTTGGGAAACGCTGGTGCATCATGGTGGAATAGGATGTGGCTTTATTTAGGTGCTATATTCTAATATGTATATATTGTGGGTTTTGCCTGGAAAAGGATGGCTTATGGAGCACACAGCATCCCAGCGTCTCCGTTTGAAACATCAAAAAATTCTTGAAATAAGTTACATAACATTACGTCTGTGACATCCTTTAACATATTCTTTGAGTTAAACCAATTGAATTACCAGACAGTTTCCCCCCCCCCCATCCTAGGTGATGTACACTATGCATGGTCAGCTAGTCCTTGGAGCACTTGGGTTTAAGAGTTTTGCTTAAGAACCCAAGGGTGAAATCGTTCTGCCGACCACGGGTTTTGAAGCAACAACCTTCTGATCACAGCCACTGAGTCTTAACACACAGAGCCATATACTGCCTTGTTGATCTATTGATCTAAATGCATCTAAAAGAGGACATGGGTAATATGTATTACTTGGCGGGGAGTGGGGGTCAGACCTAAGAAGATGATAAAAAACAGGTTTCGTGTTTTTTTTGTCAAGTAAACTTTCCGGTTTGTGCCCAGATTGTATCAAAACCTGGACACAGATGCAATGACGCATAAGTGCATGCAACTTTTTTTCGTTTTGTTCTGTAAGCTTCTGTGGCCGTTACAAATTTAGAATTCTAATATGCTCCAGATAAAACCAGAGAAATTATTGTACGTGCATGTATTAACGGCAAGGCATTCTCTGCTCCTGAGAGAATCACACATTCCGCGGCATGTCTCTGTATATTGTTTTGGGCTTGGTAATTCAATTTATATGTCAGTAATTTAATCATTAAGACACTAATGCCAAATAATACAGATGTCTATAGGATATATGACGGATGGGACATATTCGCCGTACTAATAAACCTGCAGGAGAGTTTGCAGAATTGTTGTTCTAAGTCAGCATCCTGCACAGTGACTAAGGAGAGACTTCAGTGGTGGCTCATCAACACCAAGACATATGGATGAGGAAGTGACTGAGGGTTTGGAAAGCCAGGCCCCACCCCGTACCCACCACCCCCCAGCAGTGTAGTCACATCTCTGCTGAATTCCCAGGTCCAGACACTACTGCTAGAAGACAGGAAGGCCAACGAGGACGCATTACTGCATCCTCCTCCACTCCATCGCTGTAACGACATGGTGCAGGTTAAACCAGGCCCTTCACAGTGGTATCCCTGCATCACAGCTAAGCTTCACACACACACAGACACACACACACACAGGTTTATAATTATATATTTGTGGGGACTTTCCATTAATTTCTATGAGGAATACTCTAAACCCAACATGACGACCTTAACCATAAGTAACCAAACAAAATACGAGATTTTGGCATTTTTAGTTTTTTGATTGCATTCAAAGATCTTTGTGAGGACCTGAAAAATAGTCCACACAAAGTCAAAATAACATTGTGGGGTACATTTGGTCCACATGATCCACACACACACACACACACACTTCAAACACATCACGCCCTACACATGCCACCAAACCCTACACACTAAAGACACTGATTGTGTCAATCATCAACCCCTACACACAAATACTCTGAATTTATCTGGCCTCAGACCCTACATACAGCAAAACACAGCAACCATGTCAAGCATGAAGCCCTCAACACAATAAAGACAGCAGCTATATCAAGCATCGAACTTTAC
Organism: Mormyrops attenuatus; assembly: GCA_026777985.1. Lineage (NCBI taxonomy): Eukaryota > Metazoa > Chordata > Actinopteri > Osteoglossiformes > Mormyridae > Mormyrops > Mormyrops attenuatus. The sequence continues at coordinate 2,457,914 of JAODKC010000049.1, read as the reverse complement.
AGGTACACTGAACATGCCAACATCAATCAACAAACCCTAAACACAAACAGTCTGAATATATCAGGCATCAAAACCAACACAGAAACTTAACACAGCAACCATGTCAATCATAAAACATTGCAGATACTAAACATAATGACTGTGTCAGTCATCAGTCCCTGCACACAGAACATATCAGCCACTGTGTCTTTATCATTTTACAACATATTAGAGATTGATAATCACACATAATCACTTTGTATTGACTCCTGTAGTCACTGCAGACAAATACTACGTTTGCCATAATTTAATCTTAACAGAACGTGTATATGTACAGGCAGTACCCAGGTCAAGAACGTTTGACTTACAGACAACTCGTACTTACGAATGGACTGGCATAACGTCACTCATACTTACGAACAGACTGGCATAAAGTCACTCGTACTTACAAACGGACTGGCATAAAGTCACTCGTATTTACGGACGGACTGCCATAAAGTCACTCGTACTTACAAACAGACTGGCATAAAGTCATTCGTACTTACGAACGGACTGGCATACAGTCACTCGTACTTACGAACGGACTGGCATAAAGTCATTCGTACTTACGAACGGACTGGCATAAAGTCACTCGTACTTACGAACGGACTGCCATAAAGTCACTCGTACTTACGAACGGACTGGCATAAAGTCACTCGTATTTATGGACGGACTGCCATAAAGTCACTCGTATTTATGGACGGACTGCCATAAAGTCACTCGTACTTACGAACGGACTGCCATAAAGTCACTCGTACTTACGAACGGACTGGCATAAAGTCATTCGTACTTACGAACGGACTGGCATACAGTCATTCGTACTTACGAACGGACTGGCATACAGTCACTCGTACTTACGAACGGACTGCCATAAAGTCACTTGTACTTACCAACGGACTGGCATAAAGTCATTCGTACTTACGAACGGACTGGCATACAGTCACTCGTACTTACGAACGGACTGCCATAAAGTTACTTGTACTTACGAACGGACTGGCATAAAGTCACTCGTACTTACGAACGGACTGGCATAAAGTCACTCGTACTTACGAAAGGACTGGCATAAAGTCTGCCGTATAAAAAATTAGGATGAAATACAATGGTTCGCAATAATGGACACACAAACTACTTTGCGATGCTTATGAAAATATGGCACAGCTTCAGCGGTTCGCTGGCTCAAGGTACAGTACAGTACCATATGTAATTACTTTTATTACTGTATAATAATTAGTATGTACTGTATCATTATTTTTCTGACTTACCTACAAATTCTTCTCAAAGACAGACTTAGGGAACAGAATTCATTCGTAACCTGGAGACTGGCTGAATGTATTTTTTTTTACATTGCAGATGCTTCTATCCAAAGTAATGTCCTCTTTTTGAGAAAGGAGGGTCAGACAGTCCCTGGAGCGACTGGGACTTAAGGGCCTTGCTGGGGGCCGAAGATGAAATCATTGTGCTGACCCTGGGATTCAAGACCTTCTGATCACAGACACAGTGTCCTAACCTGCTGAGCCCCTCCACCTCTCACATGCCATTGCTGGTGAAAAATATGCATGTAGATACTGTATTCCCTACACTCTGTTTTGTGTTCTAGCACCAGGAAACAAGACAGAGAACAGCAGTTACACCATGGCTCTAATATAGCGGGTGCAGGCCTAACCTCTGTCACGGCAGTACAGGGTGCGAAGTCTGAGGCATCCCTGAAGCCAAGACCGTCATCGATTTTGCCGCAGGCATCTCAAACATTTGCAGCAGTGACTTCTAAGTGAGAGATAACACTCTTTAAGTGTTCTTCATACAGTAAAACTACACAATTGGCTAGACTGTGATTGCATTGTTTTCAATTATTTTCTTTTGTGCCTGCATTGGAAAAAAATGAGTGGAGAATTCCTTGATGATGTTGCTGAGCACTAAAATATAATGTAATAAAATAAAATGAAGTGTAGAAAGAATTGGAGAGGGCTTTGCGTTATTGGCTTAAAAACAGCAATAAAACTAGAACGTGCCCATAAAACAAAGTGCTTATTAAATTATTTTAAACAATAACACATGATTTGGGCACGTTCCAGCAGCTGGCTCAATAAAATACAAAAAAGCAGGACAGTGCGAGAAATACTGTTGACCCGTGAGCGATGTCAATGTGTGGAATAATTGCATCTGTAGTTCACAAACAGACGTGAACATCGAGAAAATGAGAGAAAAGAGATGTAACTGGAAGGCTGGGAAGACTAGTCTCCCCATACTGGAAGGTCTCTGCTATGTTCCGTGCTTGTTGTCTCGTAGCTCTCCTAGGGTGTGGTGCCATCAAGGAACCTGGACTTAAAATGCAAGGACCCAGAATCCCCCTCTACACAGATTCGTTGCAAGGCCACTGCACACCAGGTTGGGTCTAGCTGTTGTTCCCAGTTGTAAAAAATATAAAAAAACTAGTGTATTGATCCACTGCCATCTGATTTCTAAAGCTATGAGTACTACCAATGAAAGCCTGGAAGATATGACCATTATCATTCAAGTGGAGATTTTGTATAGATTTTCCCTCTATAATCAGGAGGTAAAAGATGGTGCTGGGGAGATAATAATACTGATAAAATGGCCAAAGTCAGGGAGACCAGGCAGGCCAGCCTGAAGCAAAGGGATGACAGTAACCACAATATAGTACAATGTTTTAAACCCCAGTGCTTCACTGGATGTATACATTATAAGGGCAGTTGAAAAACGTCTCAGAACTACCACATCTAACAGGTAGCTGAGCAGTCAAACATGCACGTGTCCTGACCCTTCCAGTAAGTCTTGTTTTACCTTTTAGCAAATATACTTATATAAAAATGTTCCAGCAGTATAACCATAATGTACCATAAATACAAGAGTCAGGAATAAAACTATGAATGTATGATAATTGTATGTTGAAGTCAATTGCATATCCTCATCCCCATCGCATAAATTTAAAGCGAGGTTTGGTGTGTCACTGGTGTTTGGCTCTTCAGCGAAGCACCCGACATGATTTGCTTCAGTAAATGACTCGTTCCGCTTATTTAGCTTCCCAATTGTTTTTAGTATCTCGTTTCCTGAGACACATAATGCATTTTTTTTCATGCACATTTTATTTACCCGTATTTTCAGATATACAATACAATGTGATCGATTATGTCGGGCGTTCTTCAAAAACCGAAGGAATAAAGATTTATTGATGGCATGACCCATAAACTCAATATCTGATCTTATTTGGGTAGGTCTCCACCAATCCATCATACTCTGAAGCTAAACTCTGCACTCTCACTTGGCTGTAATATTTACACTACTACGCATTTTCTGAAGCTGGTGGAAAATGGTCTTTCTATAGATTGTCTCTGTAATCCTGTCAGGTCTTTGTCCTGGCAGCTTCCTTATTTGTACGCCATTCCATTGAAGCTGCAATGTTTTTGATTTCAATTAAATAGCATCTGCCTGGATGTTCCTCTACATTCACAAACGACTGGTACCTGTCTGTTCTTTTCAGGTCTGCTAAGAAGCAACGTCCTTATCAGTCCACATGCTGCCCTGACACCCCCGACTGTGGCAATGATGTTGGGATGACTGATGCATCATTTTAGATGAGTAAAAAGCCTCTAATTTGCCATTTGGAAAAGGGGTCCCCTCTTGCCATTACTCTGATTTCATTATGTCTTTATGGGACATTTGAAGTGCTTTTAATGTCTTTCCGTCTTTGCTTAAAAATCACTACACGGCACATTTTTTTTTTGAAATTCTGAAAACATGAGAAATGCCTTTACATGCCATCGCATTAATGTACTGCTCCAGAAGGTAGTTTTGCACACTGTAATTAATGTATAAGCCTATTTGCCCACTGGGAATGGTTTGGACACTTGCATATATTGCATGTACATACCACATGTCAGTAATCTGCTTTTTAACGTTGTATGTTCTTGCAATGTCATGACATCAGAACATGACATGACAATGACATGAGAACTGAAAATGTGTCTGTAATGAGTCTAAATATTTTGCAAGTCGTTGTGTACAGGTAGTAAATTGCGTGTGCGTGAGCGGCCCCCATAAGGATAGGTATACCCGACATGTGCGTGCGTGTGTGTGTATGCCTTCTTCCGGAAAAAGTATTTCACTGAATGTAATATCCATTTGTATTACTATTTTTACCGGAACATGTGAGTCTAGGCTATTAAAGACTTATTCAAATAAACCTATACATCAGTCTTCCGTATTTGCTTAACAACTACATGGTATTAGCAAAAATCCTATCCCAAGATGCACTGCGCACCAGGTAGGGGACTCCCGGCTGGTATGTGCTCTGTTGCTGTGAACGCATATGATCCCTATTTTTATAATTGATTAAACAAGCCGAAATTAATAAATTACTCTCAGATATAGTTTCAATTAATCAAGGCGCTTATTTAATTGTTCTGCATGAGAATCACTAATTTAGGCATATGTCCACTTCCCAAAGAGCATGTTATGTTTATCCTGATTTGAATCGCCCGATTAAAAATGAGCAACAGCTCAATCAAGGCTCACTGAGCGGGAGAAGCTAACGTGCTCAGAAGAACTCAGATTAACGGCGCAATGGTGTTATTCTACGAACGTTATTATACACCTTTAGTTCTGGATCGCGTCCATATTCAGTGAATCATCGTGTTGTACATATGCAAGTTAACAATTAATTATCACTCCTAGTAACTGACACTATATATAGTACAGCTGCTTAGTAAAAGGAACAATACATCGTACCGAGCAGTACAGTACTATAAAGAAAAACAATTATATAACGACATTTTAGGCCACAACCGTATTTTAAATGTGGAACATTTTGTCCGGATTTGCCCTCTGCCTTCAAACTGAATTCGGATTGGACGCTGAGCTTGACATGCACTTAGATACTCAAAGTAGGCTCCATCTAGCTCGGGGCAGAGGATGCAGTGAAAGTCACTATTATAGTTTCATCCTAAATGTACCACAAAGCACATCGCAAATTTATTTAAGCATAAATTGCATTTTAATTAAAAAAAAATGTAATAATTAATTCTAGCTTTGGTTTTGCCTTTTTTAGTTGATTGTTAAGAAGTCAGTTTTCTGGGTGCCTGACTCTGGGTTATGCTCGGAAAATGTTCGACTTATTGGCAAATTGCGGAAAGTATTTTGAGTGCGTCTAGGCCTACTGTAAATTACACTCAGTGGATATTTGAAGACCTAGAGCTGGCGGAGTGAGATCCTTGTGTGAAGGGATATGGAAAAGGGTAATTTAAGAACCTCTGTAACACGTACACTCACCATCCCTTATATTATGAGTATCTGGAATCTCATGAAGAGCTTCAGTTCATGAGAACATATAAAACTCCCGAGCATTTCATCAGTAAAAGTTTGACACTACGAAATAAACAATGAATTTTTCGACTGTGACAGAAATCAAAATTTAGATATAAATTACTCATATTAATAAGTTCTGTGTGTAAGTACATATGATTTTTAAACCCGTAAATAGAACGTGGATTACAAGGAAATGAAACGATACAAAACAGCTGGAGTAGTCAAATAAGCAGACATTGATATTAAACCCTTTTAAAATGTAGCCTCCCGCAGTTAGTTACATGATCGGGAGGCATGCTGTAATCATTTTCTGTGTTTCTAGCAACCAGAGAGCACGAATTTCACGCGTCCTCTCCGTCGCCTCTATTCTGCGGTGGATTCGCTTATAGAAAAATCATTTTGCCGATTCGGTGAATAAAAAAGACAATAAATCGATATGATACAAAGGAAAGGAATTGTGAAGGTCGTACTTAATACCACTAGATTCAATTATAGCTTTATTAACGTCGCCATCCGAATAGGCATGATAAAAATCAGTTTGTGCATGCAATGCTTTTACTGGCATACTGGCATATTTATAAATATATAAGCAACCCCCATATATTTGTATAATAAGCTACTTGTTAATCGGCAGTTGTGAGCTGTTGGTAGATTAAAACACGAAGTAAACTGGTACATTTTGGTCCATGCTTTTTAAATGATTATACACAAGCAGGCTCAAAGTAAATTGGTGCTTTTGGGAATTCTTGCCACTATACACATTAAGACGTTGAAGGGCGGTTATAGGAAACCGACAGCATAAAAATCTGATTTTTTAAAAGTTAATATTTTTGTTAATGCGTGAACATGATAATAAATGAACACGGTGTTAAAACTGACGTTATATCAACACAAACAATGGCATCATATCACATTTTGCGTAGTAAACTAACAGCATGTCTGTCTAGTCAGTTATAAACATGTTGTATGACATTTGGACCGTGCAGTCTATTTCTCTTTCATTCGCTCTACGGATTGAAGTATAGGCTACGCAGATTGAAATATGTGATATTTTACTTTGACTAATAAATAAATAAATTGATACATTCAGTTTAAATTCTATTGCACGAGAGCATGCATATATTAGACATTCTGAGAAAAAAAAGAATATTTATATTTCGAAACCCTCTTTCCGATGTGCTACTTGTCAGAACCGGTTTCCCATTACAAGCTTTCTCGAGCCAGCGCCGCTGTCTCCAGCGCACTATAAATAATGTTGATAAAGGTGCCACAGAATATGACTTTCACAGCCCGCGCGATTGATTGAATGTGACCTCCAGTTCCAAATGCTATTGGAAGGCTATTTAAACAGATGAAGGCTTAAATTGTCTTGCTTGTATGTGAATTAATTTCCCATTCATCATCATTAAGGTTTGATTGGTCTATTCACGCCTCCCAGTCTGTCTGACCGAAACTGCCTGTAAATTAGAATGTAACACAATTTAAACAAGGCCGCTTTACTGGCCCTCAGAACAGCTGCAGAACAAGGCTTATCTGAGCTTCTTCTGCTTTTTTGTTAAGCCTGAAATCACCTCTGTTTTGGGTAATTTATATAATGCGTCCACAGTCGCATGCCTCTGCAGTAGCATCTAAGACCGTGACGTAATGTCCCATCATATTCCGATGCCTGGGAAACTCGAAAAGTATGTTTTGGATTTCACCATGATAATGCCGACAGGGCGCAAAGAAAAATAATAATTAATAATAATAATAATTTTCAAAGCTTTTAAACCTCAATCTGAAAAATCATTTATGGACTGGAATTAATAGTTATTAAAGGCGGCAAAGCAAGATATCCCAATTGATGTTGTTATTCTGAGTAAGAATTGTCCATTTCAGGGTTTTTATAACAAGATGTAGATAGCGCCTCTCTTTCATGGGTTGATATTTTGTCAGTGTTTTGTCACAGTTTCTAGAACCGGCTGCGGAAGTATCACGCACGTGCACGCACACATACGCTCTGCGAAGCATTTTACAAAGACCCAGTTGCTTAACCAGTACATTATTCCAAGCATATGCATTTTAATCAGCTTGGTCACACTTACAAGAACACTGGTTAATAAGTCGATCAATCACCGAGACCGGACTACTCGGAGGCTCCGCGGGGCAGTCAAGATGAATCTTAGCCCAAAATATAGATAGATAGATAGATAGATAGATAGATAGATAGATGTCAACTGAATGAAAATAGTTTAAGTACAATATAAATTAAAAATAACATTTCAGTGGGGCCTGTAAATTTGATCTAGAAATTAATAGAGCGGCACAATGAATATGAAATAAATAGGCAGCCATAATAAAGTATTCTTCAGTAACTAGTCATGTTTTTAAATGGCAGGAAGCCATTTGGACAAAGAAGACAATTACGATTTCTCTGGCCGATCGAGGATTAAAATCAATACTTTTATAAAAGTCGTGCGACATGTTAGGGTACGTGTTTAAAATTGATTTTAGCATATTAAAAATAATTAATATTTTTTATGTCAAGAAATTAAACGAATTTCGCTCAGTGTCGTATAACGCAACATTTTGACCACGTCTGCAGTTTCCAAGCCCTCTCAATATTCTTCAGTATCAAGAATACTGATTATTGTAAAAAACATCTTTGTGATTCTACGCCATTATATTCAGAAAGGTTCAATTTGCAAGGAAAGTTGTTCAATTACCCAGAAAATCCAGCCAATTAACGACTGCTGATTGGTGAAGGGTATGCATCATCGATCTTTTACATTCCAATATCTCCGCGAGACATCTAATTCTGCTATATCTATTAACTGGTAACAGAGAAAATATGGCTTCTATTACTGCAGCCCAGGGACCTCTTAACTGTCACAAACAATCTCGCACTAAGATCACAGAGCGATGCAGTAGAACTGCAGTTTAATAGGATTGCGTTCTGAAGAAAAAAGGCACTGAATCGAAGGTTACAGACCACTTCAGCTCCATTTGATCTCGCTAAATATGTCCGCTAACAGAACCACAATCACGAGCCGCACACATGCATTGTGTTTTTGCAAATAATTCCAGGAATATGTTAACAAACCTAAGCCAGCGATGTATGAGTTCAATACTGGTGAGATATTTTTAGTTTTTGCTAAGTGGTAGCATCCAGGCCCGACTGATAACATACATATCAAAATGTAACTGCGTAACCATCATCACATAATATTTGTATGCAATGTTCATATTTGGAAGTGTTGTGCATGGTAGAACCTTTTCGAAAATTCTATCAAAGTCCGAAAATATTAAATTACCCTAAAATTAATGCTATGCACATTTGATTATTCTCTTCGTGCACCGCCGTTTCCTGTGTTTATTAATTAAAGTCATTTTTATATTCAGCTGTCAAAGTGATTGACACATTTCTTTGTATTACACTGAATATTGGCTGAAATATGTTTATGTTTATTGATTAATTTTATTTATTTAAAAATATTTTACTCCTTTACATTCACATTGTCTAATTGCTTTTAGAACAACGAAATAAATTTAGAAACATTAAGTGGTTCTTTAACTCAAAATTATTTTTTATTGCAAAATGGTAACAGAGTTGAACAAGTCCACAATGCCACGCTGAAAAAACTGCTTTTATATTCCAGTTTCCTGTGAGTTTGGGTTGCCCAATACATGAAAAGTAGTTAACAGTAACAGAGAAAAGCCTCTTGAAGAATGAAGGAAAAATCCAAACTGACTTTTATGTTCCTTTTGTTATATATATTTGTATATATGTATATAAATATAAGGCTTAAAACATCCATCGTCAATAGAAATCTCAATGAACATTAACTCCCAGAAATAAGGTAAATTGAAGGCTGTGCGGAAAAGGGTAGTGGGGGCGGGGTGGGGGGGGGAGGGTGAAAATGTTCAGCTGAGGGCGCAGTAAGACAGGCAGCTCGCGCTTGCCCCAATTTGCTCCATGTGATTGTCCAATGGATTTCTCGCTCCCGTCAACTAATCCGCTCCCATGGCGCCTTGTTACCGTTTGGCAGGAAGTCTCCACGCGCACAGTATAATCATTAATTCAACATTCAAAATTCCTCCTTACATATACATCACTTGCTAATTTTACCAGCATCTGCACATTTCAGCTCCGTATACCAAGACAGGGACTTTGGAGAAGAAGTAATGAGATTCCTCAGTCTGTTAACAAATTCCCTTGTTAAAAAGAACGATGAAAACATCATTTGAATGTAGCTAACAATATATCCAGGCCAATTTAGACATACGTGGAAACTGCAAATAGTTACAAAAGATTTACCGTCATCAATCACGTCAATAACTGTTTGTGACCTGCTTCATCTCCATAATTCTCCTTCGAATGAAATTATTGAAATCCTGAATATTCTTATGACTAATATCCTAAAAGTATTTTACTCCTGTGGTAATATTTCTATAAGTCTATGATTTGGAGCAACCGAAAGATTTTAATAAATATATATCAGCTTTGATATTCCTTTTCGCAGGTGCCATAGATTAAAAGCAATATTGTTTCAAGTCCAAACGTAGTCCTTTCCTTTTGTGCAGCTGGTGCATTTCGTTGAGATATGCTGTTGTCGCTGCTTTTAGCGAGTGATCGACATTAGCATTTCACTCATGTTGAAAGTCCAAAATTCATTAAGCGTTTTTGGGACTCTTTCAAGTTTGACCCAAACGGTAACAGGCCAAAATCTTATCTGGTCAGAGGTACTTCCTCTCTCTGGTCCAGGGAAACCGTGGAGGACTTACTCAAGACAGAGGGTGTGAAGGTCAGAAAGGCGTCAGTTCTGCTGGTGGCCGAACAGGTGAAGTCCGACCCGGAAGGTCTCTGAGACAAGCCGTTTGACTGGCTGGTGTGGCAAGCAAGGCAGGAACAGGGGCTGCCCCCTGAGCTGAGTCCATGACCCGCAGTGGGGTACAGAGAAGGGTGCCTAAAGGCGCAAAGCAGCTCTGGTCGGGGGTACGGATGAGACAGGACCCGGAAGGTGTCAAGCGGCCTCAAGGGGCTACTGAATGGGGCAACGGACGCCGAGTTGCCCCCAACACCGAGATGAGAGTAATATGGTAAGGGCAGATGGGACGGGAACGGATAAGGCAAGTTCCCGGTGGCCGCAGCGTGGCTCATCATGTATGAGTAAAAGGCAGGATCCGCAGGGTGAGGCCAGGTCATAGCGAGTCGTTGTCGCTTGTCCTTCATTCGCCGATTCTGGAACCACACCTAAAATACAGACAGTCGAAATTGTACAACGATGCAATCAAGTTCGTAATTTATCTATTCTCTTTGCCACTTCAGAAAAACGATTATTTCACTAGCGTCATAGATTTTTTTCTTAACAAAATGAAGTGCTAATGGTATCACCTTTATGGTCGTTTCAGGTAAATTCAGAGCAGCAGCCAGCTCACATCTTCTTGGTCGGGACACGTAATTTTCTCGGTAGAACTCCTTCTCCAATCTGGCGATCTGTTCTCGTGTAAAGGCTGTTCGGTACCGGCGCATTTGATCAGAACCGTAGGACAGAGATGCCTGGCCTGAGCTTGCTTTCCCCGCATCAACGTTACTGTCACTGCTGTGGTTTGGGGAGTCGCCCGGACGACCTAGAAGTGTTACGAAAAACATTGCAATATTACAATTATTTTTATTTATGCCCCACATAAACAAAATTACATGTCTAGTTTAGTTTTATTTCATCCACCGTCTTCTATTCCCATTTCAATTCCCATAATTTCAATATATTTAAAAACTACACCGCATTCCAAACGAATAAATTGGTATAATTATGCCATTTTAGTAAATAGTTCACTACACAATAGAATAAAATACACTAGACATTTTCTAGCATGTCTATTAAACGAAATAACTAGAGAGAATGATTAAATTTAGGTTGTGCATCTCGTGTGAAATATTACATTCCCAAAATTTTATTTTGATGCGCAACAAATCTTAATCACATTAATACTCATGTCATTTTAATGAAGAAAAAACGAAAATAAGAATCTCTTCCTTACAGCTGAATTGAATTAGAGAAAAATTAATAGACACGTTTTGTTATTTCATTCGCCGAGTATAGGAATGCTTATTTTGGACTGTGAACAGACAAGTGCTACATTTCGGCTGATAAAAATCCATTTTAAAACAACGTAATTAAATCTGATACACGGAAACAAAAACAAGCGCCAGTGAATCGTCTACGGAAGAAAGACACGGACCGTTCCTGCTGGCCATTGTACACGGGCTTCAAGTCGCGCTGCGGGGACGCATTAAGTGACACAGCAATTATACCCATTCGTTAAATGTTATTGCTAGCCACAAAGACGCACTCAGAACTAAATAGGTACTTATTCTTCCGTTGTAAACATGGTTTTTGACTGTAATGAAACACAGGAAAACAGGCAAATCCTCGTATATTCACATTTAAAGATCGCTCTAAGAACATCACCTACCACATAAAATATTTCAGAATACACGCTGCAAGTCATTGAGTACTTATCTTCACACTGTAATTACAAGCGCGTGCAGGAGACTCAGCTGCCAAAACTAACGTGTCGCCATTATAACGAATGCTACTTGGATTAAATACTTCTAGATAAAGACATCTTACAGACAAAATGCAAAAAGCAATCATTCACACATGAACATTTTCATGTAATCAGTAACAAGAAATGTACATGTTTTCATGCTGATTCTTATCTCACCTTTGCCATTTGGGTAATCCATGCTTTCCGGCGTACAGCTGACATCAATTTCTTCGTAAAAATCTGACTCGGTATCGGAGCTGCTGTGCCCTTTGTTAGTTAGTTCTAACTGAGTTTTCCCCGATGCAGAGGGGACTCCACCCGGCCTTATATCGCTGCAGACGTCGCTCCGTATATCCTCCACCTCCTCATCCGCTCTTTTTCGTGATGAAGGCACTGACCTGGGGCTCAAACAGTTTCTGTGGAGTACCTTTTCCTGTGGTTCTTGAACGGGGCTTCCTACTGCTTCTGACAAATTGGACCCTATCTTGCCAACCAGCGTGCCAAGTTGACCTCCCTCCACGAACATCACCATCTCTTTTCTGTTTTCCATTATTGTCGCGGACTAAACGCCAAGTCGAGGAGGGAACACGATTTTTAACGGGAACAGACTGCGTAGCGGCTCGAGTGATGATGTGCTGACCCTGCGATGCACGCGCTCCAGTGTGCAGCACGAGCTCTGGGAGGGATCACCATTGCCTTTCTCTCGAGCTGTCATTCTTAATAGGATAGTCGTCATAATAGCACCCCCGGTGACGCCACTCATCGATTCGCAGTGGATAAACAAAAACCCAGCTATTGCTAAAACGAGGTGGGCTTAACGGATAACAGGAAAACAAACTCGATTTGAAGTTAGTCAGGATATGGAAATAAAATAATATAACTGAGAGCGCTCGGGAGTTAAATTATCAAAAACTGCTTTAAGGGGACAATAAAACACACCACAAGGAAAATTTTATGTACAAAACACACACATACTCCCACACACCCACACCCACACACACACACGCACCCACATACACACACGCACCCACACACAGACATATATGGCATACATTCCAACACCACACTACAAATATAATATTTACATGAATTTTTCAGTATCCACCGACTATTAAAATTAAAATATTAAAATATTGTGTATTGTGTATTGACATTTTGGCTAATTAAAACTATGGGTCGTTTTTTACTATCAACTTAAAATAAACTGAAATTTCAAGTGCATTTTAAAATCGTAATAGAGCGGACCCTGAATACACCAAAATACATACACACACACACACACATATATATATATGGTTTTATATATATATATATTTATATATATATACACACACACACACACACGTATATATATATATATAC
>JAODKC010000049.1:2414246-2444581 GCA_026777985.1 Mormyrops attenuatus | reverse complement strand
TATTTATCTATATATACACACACACACACACACGTATATATATATATATACAGGGTTTTCTGAAAATGCTCTGCTTCAAAACATGTTTATGCTACATTAATAAAATGTCATATCTAAAGGCATATAGTTTTTTAGGTCCCTGTAGCATCGTAATTTCACGGTAAGCTGTTTAAATGTAAAAGACCGCATTATCTGTTTTTCAGAATGGAAATTGTATGCCTACTGGTGATAAGCTCATTTTGATTTGTCTCTCGGGGACGAAATAATAGACTGAAAGAACAACGAAACCACTGTACACTGACAGAACTGCTATGGAGTAGTTAGTAATGCAATTGTCAATTTATTATTTTTTTTTCTCTTAAAACAATCATGACTGTGGAAGTGTCTATGATGGAACAGACGAAAGTGATATCCTGTCGAATACAGAGAAGAGGTAGAGTTTTTATGAGTAATTCTGTTTAAAACAAGTTATGTGACGTAATGGGCAGATGATAAAATTGTGCTTATAGGTAGAAACAAGTAGGGCGCTGTTTATAACACACAGTTAAGCACTATAAGTTCACAGATTGTCTCATCTGTTCTGCCTGTGTTGGGTCAAAAGGAACAGGGAGTTTTACACCTGAAACTGGGCTGTCAATCGAGTGCAGGACCGTTTGAGATGAACGCTCTCACCATCGCTCCCTCTTTTTTAAGTGGTTTCAAGTAAATCGGCTAAAGGTCAAGTTCTCCTGACCAAAATCAAAATAACAGGTTATCTGACATTTAATTAGATTTGTAAAAAAATCTACCCAATAATACAAACAACGGCGAAGGAATTTTGGAAAATGGCATGCATCCAGTTTTAAAAACAGCAGTCTTTCGACTTGATTAATAACAGTTATTATAATATCAATAAATGTTTTATGTGTGAAGTGATACATATACTAAACACTCAGTTAAATCTGGACGTTTAAAATTGGTGACCCCATAAATTCTCTTCAGAATAGTCCCCGGTGGCTCAGATTATTCGAAGAAAATTTGTATATGTACATTCGGGAGCGTACAGTTCCATTTATTTTGTGCAGAGCGAAACGCTCAGCCAAATTAATGGCCACTGTTAAAAATACAACAACACACATAGTGTACAGTATGTGTAATACAACATTATCTCAGTATTATAAAACTGGGTGGAGCCATCTTAATAGGACGTAATGTTTCTACTTTTGAACACGCCAATCAGAAAGCCATAAATTGTATGACTCTAAAATTGATTACAATTGCTAATTCTGAATTGACAGCATTAATTACGATTTAAAAATGGATATTTATCTAACTGATTGGTTACGTTGCATTGATATTATATGGCCTAATATAACCATGAGACCCAAAACCGAACAATCGTTTTGTTTTGATTCAAGTAAATTATGGAAAAGAAAGAAAGAACAACAATAGTATAAAGTTTAATCATTCTTCTGATGTAAACACAAACATTGCATGTAAATAAGACTATGTATACCTTTATAATGAATAGGCCACATATTTCACTCATATACTAAACATTGTTTCACCATTTTTGCTCTGTGAAAATATAATAATAATAATAATAATAATAATACGAAACATATTTCTAATTTTAGTAATTTTCTGACTGAATTGATCATGGATTGTCTCGCGAGTTTAATCGCATCCCACGCTTCAGGTGTCCGCATCCTGGACTGGGCCTGCACTTACTTTCGCTTTGATGTTTCTCCTGGACAGAACAAACTTGAAGTCTCGATGGAGACGGACGTTACGCCAAAACTTTCATGCGTATCGTGGATTTCACAGTACCCTGGTGTGTATTTTAGTACCCTCGAGAACCCCAGAGATTGCGGCATAACTGGTAACCTATCGATACCACTATCGAATAATATACCGTGAAAATAACTTGTTGACTTTACGTACATTACACTCCTTTCTTTTCTGAATAGACTGTCATATATTCAAAGTCAGTTCATTGGTGGACACAATACATTATTTAAATTCTTCAGTTACATTTTCTTACAGAAGACGTACAACTTTGAACGAGAGAAGGGTTTTGTCATTAAACCCGGCACTTCTTCGGCTCCGTTTGTTGTGCCTTTGAAAAGAAGTGTGTCAACATGCGTACTGCCTGTCATTATCTCATCTTAAAATGAGCATTGACGGAGTAATAACAAGAACAAGACTACAGATAATTACGGTAACTAATCCAGCTAAAACAGGATTATACGTGAAAGAAATGTTAACTATGAGTTTAATTTTTATTCTGAATGCCACAGACACAATGGTGGTGTGAAGAGATGAGGAATATCCAGGAAACTAGATAATCTTTGTGTATGACTGACTTCGGCAAATGATGCAATAGAATATGAGACAGGGGACGTCAGACTGCGAGGCTATTGTGCGCAGCTGTGACATTCATGTACTTCTCAGGGTCCGTGTGTGAAATCGCTGTCCTCGTGCGCCCTCACCTGTTGAAAAAGAGAAAATACTGACTACAGTGGAATGGAAAAGTGCCAAGCTTGTGACACCCCGCCCCAAATTCTTTTTGCTCTATCACTGCACCCAGTCAAATAGAAAAGAATGACTGAATCTACTCCATAAAACAAATACGTTACGCAGTTTGACTGTTTGGCTTATTTTCACGTCAACATTTGATTACCAAATGGCCTATGCATTCCTTCTATAAAAACAAGCAGTATTTGTCGAATGATTTATTTTAAATGTATACATTTCTCTGTAGGTATGTTTATAATCTGTATGATTATTCCATTCTAATTTTATCCTGCAGCCATTATCATTCTACAATACTGATTGTTTATTCATAGCTGTGAACTATGAAATCGCATCTGTGTAATTAATATATAACTATTTTGTTCGTAGCAAATTCACAAGTCGACGCTACCTTTACAATCGGCAAAATTTGCAAATACACCAAAGCACAACATTTAATTAAGCAATTAAACATAAATAATATTAGTATTGTAATATAATACTATAATGCTTATCGCAAAATTAGAACAACCTTAATAATACCATTTATTAATATTAATCATTATAGTTGCTGTTGGCAATACATTGAGGCATGTTTAAATAGCGTGTGTTTTGGTGTTTGTGCTTAGAACTAACATATTCAAATAGAAATTACAGAATTAAAGGCAAATTGTTAAAATCATTAAATAATTTCTTCTTATTCTGCTATTGTACTATCTGGTATGACTTCCGTTTCGTTTGGTGAAAACTAAGTTGTGTTGGTTTTCATTTATTCTTGATAAGATGAGTACATTCTGTGTTCTCCCTGCAGGTGCACAAAATACACATAACCAGGATGCGTAGAATCTTACTTTTAATGGGTTATATGAACCCATTTCTACATCTAACTCGAAAGGCCGGTTAGGGGACTGGAGTTTCAGGCGATTGTAAGGGGATTTCTCCTGTATACGTATGAGGGCAGGCGGACATTAAAACGTGTCCTCAGATATAAACCTGAAAACAGCAACGATAAAAAAATTAAGCCAAGACAATTCGTGCTATTGTCCGTCTGAGGGATTCCACTTGCCGATATACAATTATGTCAAACCGAGCGACTGAAACTACCAAACTATAGTATACTATAAACAGCATCCTGGGATGTAAGCACGGTGGCATTTTTAATTAAATCAAGTGTAATCTATTACCGAGACAGAGTGAGTCAATCCTTGGCAACTCAAAATGTTTCTTTGCTTACTCGAAGTCACTGCGTTTTGAAGTCCATGCCCAAGAAACACAATTATAGGCAACAGAGAGTTTTAAAATACAAAAGAGTCGCCGAAAATATACTCATATGCATGTGTGGAAACAACATAAAATTACTTATTGATTGTACAATGATTCAAGACATGTCATGCTTTTCCAAAAGCCGACTATAACGATGACGTCTGCGTGACATGCATATTATACCTGTAACGACTGAGATTATAAAAATGACCCTCAAAGAGCATGGCGTTTAACGCATCAGCATTTCAATGTTGTGTAAACCGACATCTTATTTGGTCAGAAAAGAAATACTTTGAAATAAAATGAATTTTTCAATTTAATGGCAAACTTTCATAGGCAGAACCCTGTTCCCCTGATTGACTATGCCCTCTAAAAGAATTATCACGCCATGCTCTGTGAGTATAATAATGGTTGTTTCCTCTATTTGAACTGTATTGTAACCTATTAGATGTTAATATTCACATTCAGAGAAGTTTTTCAAAATTGGGAGACTGGTGTTTATGGGAGAAAGTCGATTTTCAAAACATTTTTCGTCCGATTATTGTGTTCAGTTATTTGTTTAAGTAGGCTTATTGTTTCAACATTTAAACTGCAGATGTCTATATTCAGCATAACATACAGAACTTTTACAGAGTGTGGTAAAATAATTATAGAGAAAAAAATCGCTGTAAACCACAAGTTAGTAAAACAGTTTAACAAGTACGTATAATGTTATGATCCCGATGACGTAGTCGAATTTAAGTTGACTTTATTAAAAAGTGCTGATTCAGTCTAAATTCCGGGGAAAGTAGTAGGCTATTTAGTCATACCCACTTCAAAAATGTTCTTTTCCTGTTTTATTAATTTATTTATCGCTTACGGCATGACATTTCTTCAGCAAGCTCTTCGATTCTCTATTTATTCGTTCTTAATGGTAACAATTTAATTATATACATTTATTTACATCAAGAAACCTGAAAGTTTGAACGAATGTGAACCGCTAGACGGTTTCATTGCACAAACTGTTTGCTTGGACTATTCTTTAATGGCAAGCATACCCATACTAAGATAATCGAATAAACTACCGATGCAATAGATCATTAGGTACGGAACGCGGTGATCGCACCTTAACTATCAGAAACAAGGTCACTACAGTGCATGCTATACTTGCGGCCAATAGACTGCGCACGGTCTCGTGGACCGGAAATGGAAGTTTGTTTCAGCCCTGGCTCCTGTGTTCTGGAACGAGTCCCTCCTGTTCATAAGAAAGGGCTGCCTTTAAGTTGTGAAGTAGAACCGGAGTCCTGAACGCATTTATTTCACACGCGGTTCTCTTTAACGCCCACCCCCACCACCAGCACCATGTTTTTGATCAGTTACGGATGTAATACATATGCCTGTTAACAGCTGTTCTCAGTTTGTGTTATTTAGCCTTACTCTGCCTACAGTATTCGAATTTAATTCAAATTGTCTTTAAATAACGTTTCAACAATTTCAGTTCAATGGCCTTTTCTTCTTCCATTGTATGTATGGTTTAATATTTCAGTATAAAGTATGATATAATTTAATATAAAAATTGCTGTCTCTTTCATTTTATATTAAATGTATAATACTTTAGCATCGTATAGGCCTGCAGTCAATGTTGCATGATTATTATTTTTATTGAAAGTTTGTGCTTGTGTTAAGGAACATAGTCGTTATATACGCTTATTGCAGTGTTTACATGCTCTTAGGCAAGTCTCTTTGTATCAATGTACCCGCCAGATAAATAACATAAAATACATGTGGACTAAGATCGGCTACTTTATGTAACGCATTTTAATTCTTGTTAAATCAAGTATATCGATGACATTTTTTTTCATTTAGGTCAGTTGAACTTGAACTTGGGCAACCCTGTTTTTTGCAGGATGGACCAGATTTCTGTTTAAGTAGTGTAAATGGTTTTATTGGGTTTTGCTAAATATATCTTTTTTTCGGGGATCTGTATGATTATATTATTGGTAAAATAAAGCAGATATCTGCATTTGGTTTTTGAATTTGCTGTCCGTTCCGATCTTATGACCGCAACTTTAAATACCGTGTTTGTCGGGTAGACGTAACACCCGTGCTGCATTTAAAAAGTGGACTGCTGGACAATACGTTTTTATGTATCTAAACCTAACTTAAATATACCCTGTTTAAGTTTCGTTGCAAATATCATGCCATTATTATTTTTTATTAAACCTAAATATAGGTTTGGATAATGATACCATTCAGTCAGAGGTCTCTCTTAGGACATTGACAGCGTGTCATATAAATATTTCTTTAATCTAAATAGCATAAATTGGGCACAAAATTTGGTGTAGGAACGTTCACACGAAAATCAATAACCTTCAATCATTTGTCCCTGGGTCAGAAAACACCAAACGTTCGTTCATTTACCGTGAAGACTTGGTAACCTGGTTGCTACACCCTCCTGGCGTCAGTTTAATTATACATTTGCCTTTATACTCCAGGGCTGCGTTCTACTTCGGTTATTTGATCATGAATAGACGTCTCATTAACATGGCGTTCAAATATTATCAGTCAATTGATCCATCCATCCATCCATCCATCCATCCATCCATCTCCTGACCACTTATCCAAAATCGCTGTATATTGTGAAGAAATTGACTATTTCGCTTACAAAATGAAATGCAATTTAAAAATCCGCAGTAGACAGCTCGTTGTCTTTGAGGACAATCTGCGGCCAACTGTATATGAAGCGCTGACGAAGATATTAAGTGAAATACGGGCGGAGGGAGGGAGCCCCGAGTAACATGTGATGTTTTGAGAGAAAATCCAAATTAATTACACCCCGCCAGTGACGACGGTGTTTCGCTTTACGACGCTCTAAAGTAGTGACTTTCCAGACAATCCCATAACAAGGTAAATAGAGATTAAAATATTCCCTTGAAGTAGTTTAAGAGATCGCACCTGTACAGGCGTACTAAACCCCCATTTAAAAAACATTAAATAAATGCTACAGGGCCCCTGGGCAATAGGGAATAACTTCTCTTTTTCCTGTTTATTTAAGGGCAAATGTAATTAACCGGAATATAAAAATAGCAACTGAACTTTAAGCACTGATTGGTACTGACTGGTATATTTAAGAGGAAGTTTGTGTTCAAATGGTTTAACCGTGAAACCAAATAAATGAATGAGAAGCAGCATTAGGCCTTGCTAACTAAAATTAACACTAACGACTGCTAAGCTAACAATATATTAACTCTACCGAAATAGGACATGTGGTTGAAAGAACACAGAAATGAACAAACACACACGCACACAGATAGACACACACACAAATACAGACATAGAGACACACACGCACACACACAGGCACACACAGATACACACAAATACAGACACGCACACAGACACATACATGCAGACATTCTGCTTCTTCTTCTTATTATTATCATTATTAGATGCATGTTTAGTTGATGTTAACTCTTAGTTACCATACACATGCCAGGTCCCCGAAAGGTCTTTTATCTGTTTCTTAGGTTTCCAGTGGTAATGTTTTATTGCTCTGATTGAGTCCATTTACTTGTTGGTGGTCATCCTATTATATTCCTTTACCTTAAGCTTTTCAGAACATATTGGTCTTTTCCAGTGGTCTTCTCGTAATATTCCCTCGTGCTGTTTTATTCTATTCATTTGTGATTTCAGTGAAAACTCAGGCTCGATATAATAAAGAATCCAATTATTTAAAACTTCCCTTACAGTCCACAATATGCTAAAAAAATACTTCTCCTGCACAGAAGTTCAAAGATGACATTCAAAGATTCCTTTCCTGTCCTGCTTCCTCGTTGTCCAACTTTTATGTCTATAGCCACAGAAAATATTATCCATCCATCCATCCATTGTCCAAACCGCTTATCCCAGTGGGTCGCAGGGAGTCCGGAGCCTATCCCGGAAACTACGGGCACGAGGCGGGGAGAAAATATTATATTATGAATATTTTTATGTTATTTCTTTGAAATATTATTAAATTAAACACATCTTCTAGTATTAAGTGGATCTTGAACATACATGCATTTTCTCTGTATGTCAGAATACTTATATTGCGTATATATTTATTGAATAGGCAATTTAGTGGAATTAACTCCTTAATTTTGTAGCTGTAATTGTTAGCTTTGGAGAATCATACTTTGGAAAAACAGATTTGCAGCCCGGTGTGTGTTAGATTGCCAGAGAGCTCCCTCTGGTAATTCTTTGTACTTTGCTCTGTGTCTCTTACATTCCTGCGTGATTTTTCGAGTCCCTGCCAAAAAGAAGCAGTAGCACAGGACCAGGCAGTCGGCGGCATGCTTATGATTGTGGGCATGGTGCACACTTGGCAATGCACCATGTTTGTTCTCAACATTACAAGAGGTTGCACCAAGAGCTGCAGTTTGATCATGGCACCTAACCCCCCCCCCCTCCAGTTTCCTGGATTACTCAGGTTCTCTCTTGGAATGATGGCATTCTTCATTGCACCCTTGCAATATATTGATAAGTATAGACTCATTTGTTTCCATCTCAGCCAAAATGTTCCCCTCTCTTTCATAGCTTCCAGTAAGTCCAAATCCCAGTGTGAAGACATGGCCCAGTGTAAGCGATGTCTCACATCCCTGCTGCCAGAAGTTCAGCTATGCTGAAATGGATGTCGGACATATTCTGAGATATGTGATTCTTC
Organism: Mormyrops attenuatus; assembly: GCA_026777985.1. Taxonomy (NCBI): domain Eukaryota; kingdom Metazoa; phylum Chordata; class Actinopteri; order Osteoglossiformes; family Mormyridae; genus Mormyrops; species Mormyrops attenuatus. Next base: position 2,436,144 of record JAODKC010000049.1, on the reverse strand, counting down.
ATGTTACTCCAGACTGTGCCTTTTAATTACTTTATTTCTAACCTCACTGGTCTTCATGGTGGAATATTTGAAATTTGGCCAAAACACACCGGGTGCCAGTGTAGCTAAACATTTCTTGTTAGTTTAAAATTAAATTATGAACCATATTTTAATTATGTACATTATGTACAATGACAACAAAAATCTTTTTTTTTTTTGGTTTTTGTTACAGCTCTGTTTATATCTGTAATACATTTACTGGTACATGATGGGTTTTACTTATGCCAGAATTAGTCAACAAATTAAACACTCATAATACATTTTGTGTTATGTGACTGAAGATTAACGCGTTTGAATTTCATGTTTATTTGTATTGCTTTTTGCATGTTTTTACCCGTTTTATCGTTTCATTGTTCATCTTATTTTGTTTTATTTATGCATCAACATGTGTCATGCATAATAGGGGTTATTGCGGTCTTGTGTTAATTGAATTATTATAATTTAACAAAGCAAGTTTATAAATATAATTTAAATGTGATTTGATCTAAAGTGTGATCGGAATTGTGTTATTTTAGTATAAAGTTCTTTACTTTAAGGTTTGTTTTGCTATCGTATATAATTTGGTTCATCTTCATTTTAGCAGCATGCGCACAGATGTAGATAGTTTTTTTAATTACCATTCAAAGATGAAATGCCTTGTTCCGCTTATTTTGTCCAAGGAACATATCTGTCCCTGACTCGATGGAAAAACACTTAATTAGGCCTTTTTTCCTCAGAGACTTTTACTAGCCCAAAACTGCGTAAACTGCAAACACACTGAGCTTAAAATTATACATAATTGAATTCGACGTCTGCAACCAAGCGAGCGTTGTGACAGATGTCTTCGTAGTGAGGATAGCGGAAAGCGAGGTTTTTGCGTGAGCCTCGCAACATTGCAACGGAGTCGTGCCAGATATCTGGGCTGTATCTCTGCCTAAAGCTGAGGAGCGCTACTGAAAGGAAGACTGAGTTACCCTGACGGTGTTGATGCTTTAATCTGTTGACTTAGGATATACAATTTATTTTAACTGTGTTTTTGCTGCTGCCAGTGCCAGTGCTGTGTTTTCTAAACGCGATACTAATCTCACGTGTAAAACACTGACTTCGCACGAAGGCTTTGTTAATTCCGTCTTTTATTAGAAAGGTGGTGGATTTGTTCATCGGCCGAAATTTTGATTAAACCATTGAATATTATTAAAAATTATTATCTTTGTTGTTTGTTCTGAAGGTTGTTAGTGAATTACCGTAAAAACAGGCGTCCACTGCTGTTTAACGAAATGATAAGGAAGACCCAAAGGTCACTTTGAAAAGGGACAGAAACATGTCACACAAAAGGTTTAATTGCAGCACGAATGGGGCGCCATTTCTCCAAACGTCGTATTCGTCCTGCCTGGTATTTTTTCTCCATATACAGCTTTTAATAAATGGGCACAACACCATGTAGTGTAATGTCTTTAGGATACAATGGAATCAACAAGAAATATAAAATACTAGTTGTATCAGTTTGTCCCATCTAACGAAAAAAAACATTTAAGAATGCGAATAGCATTTAACTTAATTTAACTTAACATAAATTTGAGTGCCCTTCAGTTCATTTTGGTTTCGTCAAGAATGGACAATATGGGTGATTCCTTAACAAACCTGCGTAACCCGCGCCAGTTTCCAAAACTGAAGGGCCTTCTATTAATACTCTAACACAGTTTATCTTTTACCTCCCAAGAATTTGGTACACAAAAGGTGACATCGGTGAGCTGATAACGTACTTTTGCGCATGAGCACATTAACTGGCTCATTAACAGCCAATTTCCATATTAAACAGGGGCATTGATTTTTTATCCCTGACTTATGTCAAGAATGCAATCGTCATAACACGTCATAAATGCTGTATTGCGGATAAATGACGCATGACAGTGATCCTTACCATACGATCTTCTAAGGAATCGTTTAATTAGAAGTTTTGTTTACAAAACAGAAACTGAATCGGATTTATCCGTGCGTTAGTTTTAGAAGAACCTTTTCATTGATGGCGATGAGTGGCCTAGTCAGGTTCAAGTGGAGAGCCAATACGGCGATCCAACCAAGAGATTACTTCTCCTAGTAAATTCTTCTTAAAACAGCCCATTAAACATTGACATTACAATTAATTAACAATTTCTATTTGCTCTAGTATCGGTATGTGTGGTATGAGGAAGTTTAGTATTTATAATATCGAGCAGAATGTTGAATAAATAGCCTATATCGTCACTAACTATGCAAATCAAATTTAAACGGACCGCTTTACAAAATGTATGATTATTCAATATTATAAACTGATGAATTGACGTTTTACTGATATTTGCGATCAAAGGCAATATCAGATCATGTGGAAAAACCAATTAAAATACTATTCTACTGTAATAAACAAGGTTCGAAAATAACAACAGTAAGTACAAAAGACTGACATGTTCAACTGAGCAAACGAAACGTATAACTGCAGCGAGAAATTAGCCTGTTATTGGTCGACCAGATCTGCGTATGAAAGAGGGCGTTGATATTTTTTGGAAGTATACTCAACTAGGCCCGGGTCTCTTGATACAATAATGTCCAGCCATCAGATTTGTTGTCTTGATACGAAAAGTTTTGTAGTGCATTGTGTCAGAGTCCGCGCACGCGGTACAAAGGTTTAATGCCGAATGAAAACTGTGAGATATTTTGTCTATGACAAGTAGTTGTAATTCACGAAAGATATCCTATATTTTAAAACGCACAGTAAGCGTTCATCATATATCAATTCAAGTGTAAGTCCAATTTCTTCCAACTTAAACTATTTTATGGCAATATCTTTCATCCACGTGCAACTGAATAGGATATCCATGACTTATCTGCTTGTAACTTCGAAATCCTAGGCCCATTTTCACGTGCACATCCCTGAGAGTGGCTGTCTACTGTCATTCAATATGATATACTCTTCGGGAGTTAATCCGCTCTTTAAACCCAACCAATTTTCACAATTTAAAGTCAAAATCCCCTTTATAGCCCATATTATAATGGTCAAATCGACCTGATGGTGGCTATGAGCTTCGGTGGCCGGTTTAATGCCGTGGAGTTCCCTCTGACACGGCCATCCCAAAAGTCCACGTTTTCATGTCTCCTAGACTTACTTCAGTTACAAGTTATGCAGAAGTTAGTACCGGCGGTGTATCGTGATCTTAACCTGTCGTTCATGACTTGTCTAATCGTACAATTTTTTTGTATTTGTTGAGATATTATTATTATGTTAAAATATTATTATAGGCCTATACAAATAAACATACAACTGCAACGCAAATGGAAAAGGGATGATCGTCAAAGAAACGGTATACACTTAGCCTACATGTCTGCGCTTGAATCTGTGTCAGGCATGACCAGTGATCATTTCCTACACATTTCAACACATATGTAAACATAACATGAAAAAAATGAAATGTTAAAATATTCAAAATACAAATGAAAATACAAAATGTAAACAAACGAGCTATGCGATATACATTGGTTTGCATCTGCATACACATATACAACATTTTCGTGTGGATATCTACATATGTGCGGAGTCGTGTTTAATGGCATGCAAAATGCAACGCAAGTATAACTTCTGACGCACGCTTTGTCTTTGTTGAATGTTGGACATTTCGTTTCTGCATGAGTATCTGTATCTACATATTTTAATACACGTTTTAGTCTTTAATACAGTAAATATGCCATTCTCCAAAGCCGTACATGTGCGTGACTCAGAGCAAATCTTTCGTTGTTACAATAGGATTGATCTACGACATTGTCCTGATTGGTAACAATCAGGTGCGTTGGAACGGGGGGGGGGGGTGAGAGAGAGAGATGTGTGTGTGTCCCCACATTTGTTTTTTAATTATTATATCGTGCCCCACCCCCAATATCAAACCTTCTCATACGTCCTGGGTAACAATATCTCATAGATATATTTAATAAAAAGACTTTCCAAGTCGCGATATACCTTGCGTTCATTACGAAATCGCGCAGGTATGTTTTCATATCCCTTGACGAAGTTGTTGGTCAGTATTCAAATAATGTATATTACATTATCGCGGGAACCCGCCAATTCTGTGGCAGGCGAATCTAGAAGAATTTGCATTTTACAGTTATTGGAAATACGTTTCATTTAATATTTATTAATACTACCGTTAAATGAATTGGGATATTAAGATTTTAAATAAAATAAAACCCGTAAAAATCAATCTATCAAGGATAGAAACATAACACAGTACAAAATTAATTTTGATTTAATGTTTAATGTTTGTTTTAAATGCTGTTTGTTAGAGGCTTAAAGGAGAAGTTTAGGGCAGTATTTCAGAATAACCAAATGATATTTATGTATGTGTTTTTGCGAAACTGTTTGGAATGTTTATTTTACTGCAGAAAATAAATACATGACGACGTAGATCTAAACGCAAAGTTTCTGTCTTAAATCTCTAAACATTAGGACCTAAATTACTGTCGTTATTTGGTATTCCTCATTTTCACCCAGGCCTAATATGAAGTTCTTGCGGACTTCATGTGCTTTCGTTGCCTTTGGAATAGGGCCATGCCAATAAACGGAAACACGGAGACCGGATGCTGCCATAACATTATCCACGAGACGCCTTTGTAATCACTTCTTTTTCACACATCTTAGCTAAAATTCGAAAGACAATAAACCCCAAACGTCTAGAAACTGAACGTGACAGCAGCATCAGCAAATAAAAGCAACATTTTAAACACGCAAGTCCCAAACAGGCCTACCACAATGATAGCAAACGTGAATGATATCATATTTCACACAAAGCAGTTCGAGGCTCCTTAGTTTTTCTCACCACCTCGCCTGTTGAAGGAATTCAGACAGGTCCGTCAAAGCCTGAATGACAACGAGCTCAGTGGCTAGACTGCAACTTTCAACTTGACCTTGGCCTCGAGCCGTGTCTAACCCGTATGTAAAACAGAGCTGCCAAATTGCCGACTGCTTTCTGTCTTTGCATGTTGTAAATACACCGGAAACTCAAAGGGCAGGAATTAAGATGCCTGCTTGTGCCACGACTTTGGTTACAGAGAAAATTTATTTATCACGATCGCAGGTAATTTTTTTTGCTACTTAAAAAAAATAGATTAAAAATGCTCAATAACAGCGCAGTTCGAAAACATCGCATAGGTCTAAATTTAAAAAATGTAAACAATCTTTCATTTTTCTCTCATTCAAAAATTAATTACACACAGCACGAGACAGTGGTTTCTAATTAAAAGTCTCTTTGGATAAGTATTGTATTTGCACATATAGGACTCACCAACGACATGTGCCTTCAACAATACATAAATTATTCAATGTATAAAATATTTGTATTTAACGATTCCGTATTATAAGTCCAAACACTCCGTTATATTGTGATATGTGACTATATAATCCAGGCCTAGTTCAAAGACACACACCGTTTCACAGTTCTGACCTTAAAGAGAATTTTTGTGCTTCGTTTAGGCTATAGATGTTTCTTGCTTCATTCGGTGTATTTAATTTTAAAACAACCATTTGTAGTTCAAATAAAAATATGCGAAATTAATTTTACCAAATGCATACTTCATGAAACAACGGATTAAAAAAAAGTCTATGAGGAAAGTAACTTAAAGACATGAATCTGTTTTAAGTTGCCTTGTTGCTCCCGACAATCTGTATACTGAATCGACACAAGCCTGCAATATGACTATTAATATAATTACATATTCTTTCCTTTTTGGTGTATCTCATGACCTGTGCTAAACCTGAAAACACAAGTCGGTTTGCGCTAAACAGTAGACAGTTAAAAAGGTGACCGGACAGAAAGAAAGTTAATAAATGGATTAAAATGCTTGAATTTGAGATCTACTCACGACTCCATCGTTTTTGACAATATTTAAAAAGCCAGATCCTTTAATGGATACAGTCATCGTTCTATCACACAACACCGCAATTCATATAGATTTAATTGTCTATCCTGAAGACGTTTATCGTCTTTTTTGCATATCACGTGACTCGCGCCAGCCAATAACAACACGTCCTTGGTGTACACAGGCACGTCAGACTCGGTTACTCTCTCAGATTCAGTATCTCTTTTTCAGTCTTGGGTCCTTTTTAAAAGAGCCAGTAGTCTCAATGTTGGACGTGCTATGACAGCGTCATTACTGCTGCGTCCCCGCTGGATTGACCCGGTGATGTTCCTGTACGACAACGGTTCAGATGAAGTGAACAAAAACATGGAGGGATTTGCGGGAGGTAACTTTGCTGCAAATCAGTGTAGGAATCTTATGGCCCATCCGGCATCACTGGCGCCCAGCACTGCATACTCATCGACTGAAGTGCCAGTATCTGGCATGGGCGAACCTGTCAAACAGTGTAGCCCCTGTTCGGCAGCCCAAAGCTCTTCCAGCGCCTCTCTGCCCTATGGCTATTTCGGCAGCGGCTACTATCCATGCAGAATGTCACATCACAGCAGCATCAAGTCTTGCGCTCAACCCTCTTCTGCATATGGAGAAAAATACATGGACACATCCGTGTCTGGGGAGGAATTCACGCCCAGAGCTAAGGAATTTGCTTTTTATCAAGGCTACGCGACCGGCCCTTACCAGCCAGTTACCAGCTATCTGGATATGCCTGTCGTGTCAGGCATGAGCGGCCCTGCAGAGTCAAGACACGAGCCCCTCTTGCCCATGGAAAGCTACCAGCCGTGGGCCATCACCAACGGCTGGAACAGTCAGGTTTACTGCGCCAAAGAGCAGGCGCAGCCAAACCATATGTGGAAGTCATCCATTCAAGGTAAAGAGAGATTAGACTGAATAAATATTTGGTGTAAATGCGCGAGGTGAAGGCATTTGTGCGAAACCGCGAAAAATATGCGTTTTTCCTTTTAAAATAGACCAACTTACTGGCTAAAATTGAATACATTTAATTAGAAACTTAAGCTTTGCAAATAATTAATGGAGGCACTGTCACTGTTTTATTCACTTTCTGCGCAAACCTATTTAACTTTTAACAGAGAGAAAGTTCATTATAGCCATTGCCATGCACAATGCAATTTAATAGCATACATTGGTCCTGGGTGTGATTTCGCAATGGAAGCTTAACTGTGTGTTTTCTGGTTGTATTAGATGCGGTGTCGCACGCAGGAGACGGCAGCAATTTTCGGCGAGGAAGAAAGAAGCGCGTGCCTTACACCAAGGTACAGCTGAAAGAACTGGAACGCGAATACGCCACTAACAAATTTATTACAAAGGACAAACGAAGACGGATATCAGCCCAGACGAACCTGTCGGAGCGACAGGTTACAATCTGGTTTCAGAATAGGCGAGTGAAGGAGAAAAAAGTCGTCAACAAAGTGAAGAGCGCAAGTTAGCTGTCATGGAAGACAATGGGAAAATATATAAAATAAAAAAAATATATATAAATATACATTAAAAGTTGTTTTATTTGAAAAATGAACTACTTACTAGTTATATATGTAATATCTGGAAATCTTTCACCTTTGTGGACTGTCAGATAGAAAATGAACACAAAAAATGGCGAGAAAATCTGTTAGGCTATACTTGGAGTTAATTTGAAAGCACTGAAAACGAAAACTTCAAACGATTCTTCCCCATGTTAATACTAAATATCAGCTGAAGATCATTACCGCATCCAAAGCATGAAGAAGATTGACATACGACGTTTCGGTGCTTAATAAAATGCTAAAATAAAACCTGCTTAAATCTTTTCTCAGGAAAAAATAAACGTGTAGACCGGCATTTAAACATTTATGATCGTCGAGACAATTACCTACAGTACTGAAGTTGATTTGAAGAGACGGTGTTAAATGAAAAGTATTACATTGTATAATAAAATACATTTGTCAATGAATTCTTAACAAAACTTACATGTTTCTTCACATCAATGGACTCTCTGCCTTAAGGTTTTTAATTATGTGTTTTCGAGAATTGCAGTCTCTCGGTATTACCAAACTTCTGGTGCAATCTTGCTTGTATTTATCGTCTAAGAAACATTTGTATGTAAAATATATCTTTTCAGTTGTAATTGCAGTAATGTTGATGTATATAAAAGTAACATATGCGTGCAAACTATTGAATAATTCGCTTATTTACCTGTGTTTGCAATAAGTGTTAATGTCACCGTTGTTAATTGACAAAATATCAATTCTAATAAAACCTGGATATAAATTGAGTTAACTTGTGATTTTTTTTATATATATATATATATATATATATATATAATGAACGGACATTGACTTTGAACTGACAAGCAGGGATACGTTTTACTGCAAACACCAAATAAAAAACAACGTCCTTTAAATGCATTCAATGTGAATTTTATTTTATATTCATGTTTTTAAATCTACTGTTTAATAAAGAAGAGGATTTTTGCTGTGCCTTTTCATGCTAAGGTAGGCAAAATTAAATTTGCAAGATGTAACTTTAAATGGTCTGTAAAATTCAACTTAAAGCATGCTTATGTTTTATGATTACCAGTTTTATCGTCTGACAAAGAAAGCTTAGTTATTCTGATAGAAAGTTAGACCCAGATGCGGAAAGATTATCAATGTTTGCAGTTTACCCCCCCCCCCCCTTTACAACTCGTAATGTGGACCAACATTGCCATCTTGTGACGAATTTGTGTAACGTGTTCGGTCTACAATACTACCGAATAATGACAGGAGGCATATATATGTATAATGGAAGTCCATACAATGCGACGAACAGTCATCAAATTTGGCATTTTATACAATCATCGACATTTTTAAAATTCTGAACGAATGAACGAATGAACTCCCAGAAATACTAGCACTCAGTATAATAGCTTTGTTACAACCCATCATCTGGCTCTGCCCCCTAGGTGTCATTACATCATCCCTTTGTTGATTTTCCGCTTTACGGTGCAAAAAATGCAAACATGACCGCAGACTGATTTATGCTGTTCAGCAAATAACTGAATGCTGTGTATTTTTCTTAAATTGAGGAACAGAGGGAATGGCAGCACGTCAAACTATCCATTTGAATTTCCGTCTGTATTACATTTCCCATTATAAATTCACATTTCATCAAATAGGTCTATTGTTTCTGTTATGTCATGTATTATCACTTGTGGGACTTTCTAATATAAATATAAAATTCATTTTAACCGTAGGCCTATTTCATAAGGCTCGCGTGTATGTGGTGTTCTTCATGTTCTGTTCCTTAAATGTGAAATCCAAATACACTGGAACGTTACGTGTGTGTGTGTGTGTGTGTGTGTGTGTGTGTGTGTGTGTGTGTATGTATGTGTGTGTGTGTGATTGTTTTTGTAAGTATTACATTGTGGGGACCAGATTTCCCCATAGCGTGATAAAAACCTGTAAATTTTCACCTTGTGGGGACATTTCTTAAGTCCCCCAAAGCTAACCTCAATTTTATAAAAATCTGTGAATGCAATGAAAGAACTAAAAATGTCCAAAGTCTTGTATTGTGTTCGGTTACTTATGGCTAAGATTAGGGCTGGGTAGGTGTTAAGGTTGTCATGGTTGGTTATGCCCATAGAAATGAACGGAGAGTCCCCACAAAGATATGAATACGTGGACTCTCTCTGTGTGTGTGTGTGTGTGTGTGTGTGTGTGTGTGTGCGTGCGTGTGAATGTGTGTGTTCATATCTTGGCTTAAAATTATGCTGCGACATTGCCTAAGCTGTTAACATGTTTTAACCAGTTTATTACATGAACAGATCATTTTTGTGTTCTGCTACTAAAAGATTTTATGATCAAATTAGGCAAACGTCTAATATTATGAATTCACATTTTATACTGGTGTCCGTGCACAGAATTCAGATGCTTTAATATATTATTCGGAAATGTTTTCAGTCATTGCGGCGATCCGTTGTGCTTTGCGAATCTCATGAAATTATTTTCACCGGAAAAACAGAAGGAGAATGCCAACAGACACGCACTATTGTTTTATTTTTTCGTTTTATTTTAAATAGTCATATCAAGAAATATACATTGGTACGTCTTCTCGTTAAGGTTATTCCACACTTAAAATATCGGCTGTAGACAACAAAAACCACGCGCCTGCTGAAAAGAGGCGGATTTTCGTCTTTGTTGTTTACGGCCATGCCGAGCTCTCTGTTGATTGGCAAAGGGACGATTGAACTTCGATTCACTCGCTTTAGATACTTCAAATATATGGAGGTAAGGACGCTGTAAGAACTGTAGATGTGTAGATATGACATATCAATAAATACATACACGAGATGAGTGAAAGATACTGATTCCAGCGATACCGTAATTACCACTTCATGGTGAAACATTTCTTCGGCGACAAGCCTATTTATAATCACCAAAACTGGTATGCCAGTTAATTCGGATATTACATTTTAGAATTTTGATACAAAAACTTTACAAGTAGTCTACAGAAATTATTGTCATTGTCGCCGGTGTCTTAATCATCAACAACAAAAATAATAGTGATTTACTTGCTTCTACAAACGAATGTATTATGGTGAACACACGATAAAGGCAAATTTCTTTATAATGATTTAGCAAAAGACGGATGTTATGGCTCTGCACCTGTGTTTGCAAACGAAAGTCTGCTGTTCCGTTTAATTTCCCTTCCAAGAGGAATAACAATAAAATATGATCATGCTCAATTTTTAAAATATTACAAAAAACATACAATATGAAATTTATTCAAATGTTGCAGTATACTTTACTAAATGGGATATGTGGAATTCTAGTAATTTGATCTGTTTTGAATGAAAATCTATATTATTGAACGACGTAAATGAATCGGTCTACCTCCTACAATATAACGGCTATATATGAGATATAATTTGTAGCTTCTTTGAAGGCTAATGAAAACGGTCTGCTATTTTACAGTACGACTTGTCTCTCAAACTACAATTATGTTTTCACTAGTTGCTTGCATCATTCTTTCTTGCGCGCACGCCATTCAAAGACGGCAGAGAAACCCGAACAAGACGAACAACTGGAATTAGCCGTGAGGAAATTGTGAGAAACATCTGCAATCTCATGTTGAAGCATCTGCTGCCACCTAATGGCTAAAAAGAGTTATAACAAACGACACTGCAAACATTCTTGCGGTGCAGCAAACAGATCAAATGTACCCTTTAAAGACGTTAATAGTGAAGATTGCGTGTCGTTGCAACTAAAAAGGGCAATCGTTTAAAACGTCCAATATATATATATTTCAGATTCTCTGCAACTGTTTAATGTTCGAACACTGCGTTTTGTTGTAAGGCCGATCCCATTTTGTGTTTGTACACAGGAAATGATTTTTCTCGTCTTGTCATCTTCTTAAATAATTCAGCAGGCATATACAGGCTTTGTGCGGCTCATAACTGGAAGCCAAACCTCTTGGTTTCTCGCCCTAGCGCACAAGAGGTAAAAAAACATGGTGGAGTATAAGCATTAGCTTGCCAGGCTCAGGTCATCTGACGTTGACCTTCGCAGTCCACCATGACACCCGCGAGCTGTTTTTTTTTTTGCATTCAGACATATACGTGAGCGGAAGACAACGCTTAATTACAATTACCGTTTTAAAATCACACTTCTTTACTTCTGATCATGGACAATCTGTGCTGACAAAATTTAAATAACTTTAGCATGCAAACTTTGCTTACTGTCTTTAGAGGTCGACATTTTTGTTAGAATGAAAAATGTACTCATCGAAAAAAACATTATCAATTATCAAAGCCCATAACAGGAATACTGATACTAACAATAATTTTATTTGTTATATTAAATCTGTAAATCCCGAATTCGCACAGCCTAGACAATAAAATAATCTTATCTACAATTGTGCAAATTAATCTATATATCCGGTCCAGTTCTGTGAAATTCTGCACATTACATTCTGCCCGACATATTAATGCTTATGTGATTGTACCGATATTCATCAATAACGTTAATTTCTAATCTGAAATGATATTACACGTAAATATTGGTGGCGCAGAATGCCAAGAAAATAGTCCTTGCAATTCGAAGACGACAACAATATTCCAAATAGTTTCAGAACGAAAACAAGAATAATCGCGTACAACCTACACAATACCGGCAATAATGACTTTACCCTCAGCTCACAGTATTTAAATTTTGAGTAAAATAATCAGAGTTTGGGCATCGCTCAATACCCTTCGGCGGTGGGCAATTGCTACACATGTAGTTTCTAAACAAATACTTTAACAGAAAGTGGGCAAAAATACATTTTGGCACTTAATCAATTGACCAAACGCATTTAAGGGTAAAATATTTCTACGTTTATATTCTGATGTAAACTAAACATATTACACTACGGGAAATAACTTATTTACTGAAAGCAACGAGAAATATTTATTTCCAAACAGTGGGACTATTTTGCGTATGATACCTATTATTAAAGTATAAAATAGTTATTAATAATGATAATCATTATTATAACAAGTGCAAATATTTGAGTTGCATTTGCTGCCTAAAACGTAACAATCTCATTATATGTAATGCTTCAGTGACAGATACGGGTACTGTTCGGGCTCCACGTTCGGTGGCTGTATACATTGCGCCCCACAAGATATAAGAGTTTCCGACTAATTTTCCTGGAATTCTTCAGACCGTTTGTCACATTTCAATTTGTAGTAGTTGTAGCCACTGAGTTCACTTGCGAAGATTTCTTTGGCGCGATGTCTCAGCCTTCAATCCTCCCCGAGTTCTGCAGAAAAAAAAATGCGTAATGAACTGGTATCTTTAAAACAAACAGGAAATTAGTGAGAAGTGTGAAAACTGAAATTACTTTTGCGTGAGCTAACCCTCCTATTCCACGCCCTCGTTAACAAACTAAATATCTTATTCACCCAAAGTCATGAGAGTAAAATTCAAGTTCAAAACGGAATTATGCTTAGGCTGAGGAGAGGATGCGAAAAGCACTTTATTTAAATATGTCAAACATCGCAATCTCTTTTGAACTTGAACACGTACATACATGCGTGTGTGCATGTGTTGTACTGAATAATAGTCATAGAAAATTTAAAGTGATGTACGTTTTTTCTCTGCTTAATGGCGCTACCAATACTAAGCTACTTCATGAGAAAAATACTCAAGTGCGGAGCTTCCTAACATATGATCTTCTCATTTTTATCCACAATTAGACTGCAAGGTTAAATAATGACGAGATGCAAGTTGAGTAATTAATGTCGTTCTCCGAATACTATTTTTAAAATCTTTTTGGTGCCAAAACTTTTTTCATCTTGGCTGCTAGAAGTAAATACATAATAAAATCAATGTTATTTAGATGTTACACTCATCCCTTGATATTTTCACCTTAAGCAATGAATGTTTGAAGCTTCATTATAACTATCAATATGTAATGGTAAATAACATTTTGAGAGGGAAAAAACAGGTCAGTAAAGCTTAGATATCAAATCTTTCTACACAGATATATGACTTAAATCAGCTGGCAAAATGTTCAGCATATGACCATACGACGCGTCATTTATCAATCTCTTGAAGCCAAAGTTAATTTAGAAAAAATACAAACCACATTCCAAACCAGCAACATTTCTGTGTGATTTTTGTTTCAACAGTGACCACAACCACAATATCAACATAACATTCTGTGTATTATGACGTTTTCTTAAATCGAAACGTCCGAATGTTATTCTCTTTGTTTCTGTTTTTACAGAGGGGATTATGAATAAAAGCTTGTCAAGATATTTCGTGCAGTTCTATGGAAAATGACAACACCACTGTATATGCGGTTTCTGGGAAGACAGCAAAGTTGAAGTTCATTTTAAGGCCTGTTTCAAATGTCATAGCCACTTATTGATCTTGAACTGTCAATGGTTTCTAGGCGATCGGTGCTTCGGTGCAGGGTATAAGTCCTTGGAGTACTGGTAAGTCATTGGCAGTCGCGAAAACTTTATCCGGGCTACAGTACTTCATGCATGGTGTTACAGCCCATTTCTACCCGCTCTGCGCGCGGGCACAAACATTCTTCCTTCCTCGAACTTGAAGTCTATCATCAGAAGTCTGTTACTGGGGTAACGCTTGCAGTCAGACAGCAGCCAAAAGATCACGGGACCAAGGAAGAGAAATGCTAGATAAACTCATAGACATATGCAAAAATATTGAATTAATGAATAAATACGTTGCTTTTGGATTACTACATCCATTAAAAACAAACAATGCACGCCTTGACATGGTTATTCTGGTTGATAAGCCTTACCTTTCATAAATCGGCTTTGTGTCACTGACGACGGTTAGTTTTGGCTCCTAATTTCATCAGAGATCGTGGATTTCCACGTAGGTGGCGTATGTCGATCACGGTTGGTCAGTTTTGTCATGTCTACGGTAAAAAAAAAACCTCAGTTGACTACCAGAAGCGGTATAAAACCGCAGGTCAGTCTCTGACTGGTTTTGGCTTTCGTGGGCATCCTGCATTCAATTATGGCTTAAAAGCCCCAACACAAGTGGTAGAATTTGTCTGAATTGACTCAGAGGCGGAGCGTGTCGCCACGAAGGCATAGACTTGGCTCTTTGTTACAATTATTCAAATGTGAAGCATGTTAATGAGACATGGCCCGCCAGAATAATACTGAGGTGTTCTCGAGAAGATTAAAAGTATATTTAGCAACATCATGCAATCGCGCCAGCACTTGTATGTGTTCAATTAAATTGTTTTGCTGTACTTTCTTACAGTTCTGAAAGACGTAAATGCACCACGACAGTTAATGTAAGGATCCCATTGTCTGAATGCTTGTTTAAGTCTTTTATTTATAACACCTGCGTGTTACTAGCCTGCACGCTTATACGGAGTAGTTTTTAATTATTTGGCCTAAATCGACCGCAATACACACACGCACGCACGCTCTCGCACACACGCGCGCGCGCACACACACACACACACGCACAAGAAAGGTTATTGTAAGGAGGGAAGAGGTAAAATTTTAAAGAACAGAAATCAGAAAGGAGTGCGGTATACCGTTTTGTGTAGAATAAAAACTTGGTGCGCAAATAACCAGTTAAGAATACGATGCTTGTAGTACCTTAGACCTAAATGTATAATTTATACATCATAAAAATTGTCTTTCAATGTGTTTGTAAAGGTCCAGAGAAAACTATAAAACTGACTGAAACCTCAGAATGTTTATTTTTTCATGCCTCGATACTAGGCCTACTTTACCTAGATCTTTAAAATTGACCATGGACTCTTATATTTTCTCTTCTAAATCGTATTCTCGTTTCAGCTTAAACCGAGACCTTCCGGTGTTGAAGAATATGTGTTTTCTCTGGCTTTATGTGTTATGCCTCAAATATTTTTGAAAGGGACGATTTATTTTAACGCTACGCTCTAATTTTTACGCGCAGGCTAAACTACATCACGGAACGTTACAAAGGACCCCATTTTGCGTTGCTGGATGTTAGCAATGAAAACACTCGGAAATAACCTTTGAAGAAAACATTCATATAAGAATGGCTTGCTCTATTTTCAATGATATTACACACACGTTGCGATTGGTTTTATTTTATATTGTTATATGCGTAATTAATAACATGAGGACGGCCATGATGATAATATTTGTTTTCCCAACAGTCAGTGACCTATTTGCACATTTTTTTTGTCCACATGCTGTAGACTAATTAGAAATATTAGCAGCTCTTTAATTTGTTTAAAATGGTAGCTTATATTTATGAATAAGCCCGATACAAATTTTAGGAGTCTGTGGTTCTACGTGGTCACGTTAAAGCGCATGTTTACTATCTAGTCAGACTTGTTCACCCGGAATTGTTTAGGCAGTCGTAATTTTACTTCGTTGTTACTTAACCTTAGGAGAACGCGAAAACGAACCGGAGCATTTTTCGAATTATTCACAATTGAGAAGAAAACCCACGAAACGTCCGGAATAAACCTGAACGTGAACCTCGCCCCTCGACGCAGAAAGTTGCGGTGAATTCAAACAAATATATACCAGCCGATGTTGTGTGTAATATCCAGATATTCACACGCATTATTTTTCCCGAGTTTAAGAATGTTTTAAAAATTGAACATTCTTTCAAATACAGCAGGTACATTAGTGTAGCGTTGTCACATATACTGCATATTGTACTAATGCAAATTTAATAGTGGATAAGCTGATCAGTTTAGCAAATGTACAGAGTTCCCACTTATATACTAGAATACGTTACATAAGCCGTGCCATATAGCGAATATCCAACATAACTAAGCAGTATGCAGATTCATAATATTTATAAAAGCCCGTCCGACGGTTTTTACGCCAGTAAAGTGGTCATATAACAATGAAAATAACCATACGCTGTAGAATTCATTTCATATGTCCTTAACATTGGATTTGGTTAAATCGATATTAAAATCCGCACTCCCGCAGTCTTTACGCATATTCAGTGTGCGGTTGTTTTTTCTTTTCAAAGATTTAAAAACTGGATATTTTAACAATGTAAAAGTATTAACTTTCATAAATTGTATTTATGCAGTATTTCAGGACGCACGATAACACTCGCTCTTCCCCGTGCAAGCATATAAAAGCACACAGCACTAGCACAGAGAAATCTGTCAATTTCGGCTCTGGGTCACATGACCCACGCCTCTCTGGAATGGACGGAGATAGATCTCCACGTCAGCTTACGTCTCAGAATTTCTGCTCCGGGGATCAGCTTCAAAGAGCCAGGAGTTGCAGCGTTGGAAAACCATGTTAAGGACTGCAATAGAGGCGAAGCCCAGATAAAGTAATGATGGATTTTGACGAGCGGGTCCCTGTTGGGTCGAATATGTATTTGCCCAGTTGCACGTACTACGTTTCGGGGGCAGACTTTTCAAGCCTCCCTTCGTTCTTATCCCAGACCCAGTCTTCTCGCCCAGTGACATACTCATACTCCTCGAACCTGCCGCAGGTTCAGCCCGTGAGAGAGGTAACTTTCAGGGACTATGCCATTGATGCGTCCAGTAAATGGCACCACAGGGGAAATCTGACCCACTGTTACCCAGCAGAGGAGATTGTGCACAGGGACTGTCTGCCTGCTCCGTCCTCAATGGGGGAAATGCTCGGCAAAAACAATTCCGCTGTCTACCACTCAGGCTCCGGTTCCACGTCCAGTTTCTACGGAAACGTAGGCAGGAACGGGGTGCTGCCCCAAGCTTTTGATCAGTTTTTCGAAACAGCTTATGGGAATGCGGAAAACCCACCAAATGACTACTCAGGGGAGAAAAATTCCAACAAGATGCCTGCTGCACCAGCGCCCGAGCCGTGTCGGGAGACCGAAGGGCAAGAAAGACGAGATGAGAGCAGCAGTGCCGAGTCCTCTTCCGGCAACAATGAGGAAAAATCTAACAGCAGCAGTACGTATTAAGACAGCGCCCCGGTTATGAGAGAAAGTTTGCAATCTAGCGCGCTGCTGTTAAAAATTTTATATGCTGTTTTATAAGCGTACAAGGTTTATGGAGGGCCTGTAGATTTCCCCAACAAAACTTTGTTATAAACGGCAAGATCACGTGCTTGGAATTGAAATTGGCCATGAAAGACTGTGGATCAGACGTCTTTTATACTTAAAATGTATATTTATTATTGATTACGATGATGCAAGTATGTACATTAGTTTTTTGTATAATTATGATTTTTAACCTGCAAAAATTTTACCGGATCTTAACGGGCTATGTGGAGGTTAAGAAATTAGGTTAATAAAGTTTTATCTTAAAGTGGAAAGGATGAAACAGAATGAGACCGCAAAAAATGTCTTACCCCCAATAATTATTAAATAATTATTGCAAATTATTGAGAAATGAATAATATTAGGTTAGCCCAATTTCCATTTTCACAGTGATTATACATTGCAACATATCTGTATATCATAAAACATTTGCGATGTATTTGGTATATATACGATGAAATGGTGTGTGACGGCGAACATTTAAATAGTTCTTCATGTGAAATTGATTTGCATATGCATTCACTGGAAGTCTCGGTTCAGCGTAATTCAATGTATCGGGGATTTCAAAAATTCAACACGACCAAGCAATGTAAATGATTAGTAAAAAAAAAAATATTCGCTGTATTTCTGCTGTCGAATTAATGTTTGTGTTTGTTTCTGTTTTTCAGGTGGTCAGAGGACTCGCAAAAAGAGGTGCCCGTATACAAAGTACCAGATCAGGGAATTGGAGAGAGAGTTCTTTTTTAGTGTGTATATCAACAAAGAGAAACGTCTGCAGCTCTCACGGATGCTGAACTTAACAGACCGCCAAGTTAAAATCTGGTTTCAGAACCGGAGAATGAAAGAAAAGAAACTGAACAGAGATCGCTTGCAATATTACACGACAAATCCTCTGCTATAGGATTTTGTTGCTTTGGACTCGTTTTCCCTTCTGGTGTTTTGACAGCGGCGCCAAATCATAATCGCTAATTTCAAGTTCGAGGACTCTCGACCGCATACTGCAAAATGTGTATAAAGAGGGCAATCTCACAGTTGTACAGTAAATATGAGTATACATGGATCCCTCAACGTCACTCATTGTCCGTTTTCAACTATGTATTTCGCGAACGTCGTGACGCCAAGCATTCTGCTCATATTGTTAATTAAAGTCTAAAGTTGCTTGGCTCGTTTTTTAACTTTCTATTTTATAATCGTTTTAATGCTTTTTTTTTTCTACGATTGAGTTATAAACAAGATCAAATAAGATACGCGGTCTGAGAAGAAAATACGATGTGATGCAATTTAATCAATTTATAACTTCTCTGTGACCAAACCGAACACACTGCACGTGAATGCGGTATACAATGTTTCTGTCACACGTATATTTATGCACTCAAGTTTATTTTGATATAGTCTGTATTCCAATCAGTTTAAACTTGCTATCTAAAGATTGTACTGTCAACTTCAAGAGCGGTGTGGCATGCAATGTCTTTTCCCCAGTCGTCCATGACCCCGTTGTTGGACTTGTAATTGTGGTGTAGGCCTAAATATATATTTTATATTTTACAGGATATATAGATAAACGTGCTTTCGCCAGTTTTTCAGATTTACAAGAAATATACAGCGACCGCGCAACGTGCAAAATCGCTACAGTTAAATTTGAAGGACGTTTCATTGTTTTTTCAGTCAGATGAAACCATAGAACGTATTCAAATCCAAGGTAATTTATTTAATTTAATCTTCTGTATTAATGGCAAACACAAAACCTTTGCATTCTAAAGCGTACCTGTATGAATCAGCGATAGATTTCGTATATCTCGGTTACTGTGAAACAATTTATTTTACATTACTATGTTTCGGCAACGTAGAAAATATAGCTGGCGATTTCCATTTTGACTTGATCACGTCAACAAAGTTAATCGCTCTTTGATACGTCTCCGATGTTTTAATTTCATTACGCCTCTTTTATGACAAAAAACACGTTAGAAAAACACAGCCAGCACGTAATCGTAGCTTTTTCATTTTTTCACTGTATTATATGAAGAAAGAAAGGGCATTGTGAACTGCCGACGGAGTTCAAACGTAAGAAATGAGGAAAAGGTGTGAATGTTTTGAAAGAAACATTGCTATACTTTAAGCCTGGTAGGCTAAAGGGGAAATCTCTAAGCCATTCAGTTACTTGTTATTACCATACTATGGTTAACGACCCTATTTGAGATATATCAGAAGCATTATAAGATGCCGTTTTAATTATCAGTAAATATATTCGCGCGATATTTTGTTCGTGATATCAGACAGGGTTTGTGCAGCTGTCGGGTATATTATTTGATTGTCTTACATTTTTTTCTTTTTATTGTAAAATGCAACTTATTCGCCTTGTTGTAATGGTATATTACGCATAATTTGGGATACCTTATAATGCATTTGCGATAATTGTTTTCATTCACTGCCTTTGAACTTAATGTTTTTCATCATCACCTATAGAAACCTTGAGGAAGTGGAAAAACAAAAGCTGCCCAGACTGACTTCCTCAAATCGGCTGGCGTAGCCCTCTGATTTAGAAATAAATATTTATTTATCCAGGTTTATTTCATGAAAATCCGAGTATTTTATGTTATTCTCAGCATTTTACAAGCGTCAACACCACCACACTAGCCCAGTCATATGACAGTCAATAGACCAATAAACAATGATGACCCAAAGTTTATGATCGCCGCTCTCCCAGCCTGGTCCATCCTTTGAGTGTCTCTGGAATCTCGACCTAATTACGACACATCCTCCTTGTTACTGTGGCAACACAGTTATAAAATCTGTCTGCGTCTGGAGCATTTGTAGAATTGGAGTGCAGTGCAATAAACTGTCTGGGACCAAGGTTATTAACTGTTACCATGGGCCGAAGACCATCACTGACACGACAGAAAGGCAGCGTTCACCAGCAGCTCCAGCTTCTTTCTCCACTTCGAGCGTCCTGCAGTGGCAGAAAATTTCAATAGGCCTAATGTATCCGGATGGATGCTTTTCCACAGGGCGGCGCTCTTTAGATCAATGTCATTGCCGTGGATCTTGAAACACCCGCAGGATCTCCACCCAAATCCTTCACGGCTCCTACTCATTCCATTTACCGAACGAATACACAGGTAAATGATTTCTGAAATATTGTTGTAATTTCAAACTATATTAAATGTCAAGGCTATGCAGTCGCTTCGGCCGCTGTCTGCGGTTGTCAAGTCAATAAACAATACTAGATTTTTTTCTGAATTCACTGCGCTGCGATTTTTTCCCTACCGAGGCCGTTTTAAATGCTATGTTGTTGCGGGGCACTGTGGTCAGATTTTCAAAGAGAAACGACTACTTTGTAACGTTTCAGAAACACGTATTCACCGAAATACTTGGAGAAATCTCCAAGCTGGACGTAGGCCTAAACAGTTTAAAATTCTACCAGTCAGAATCCACAGCTTCATAGAATTCACTGAGAAGCAACACGTAACTCCGCTTGGAAAATAATTTAACTGCTAAATATATAAACAAACATGAATTTCTGGAAAATCATATAGATAATAGTTAATATATTTAAAACCAGAATAATGACTTATGCCTACTTAAAGTATATAAAAGTGTACAATACATATTCAAACTACTAAAGCAGGCCTAACTAGGCCCAACACAAACATACACAACGGGCGGTATGTATACATGCATTCTAGAATTCATTTTCGCAATATATTAGTCATATTAAATACAGGATAACCCCGTCTTTGTTATTCTTGGGGGACATAAAAACTGGTTAAATGTCTGAAAACGTGTTTATTAACCATCCGCACGGGCTTCTTGTCTCTTGTGAAAAATAAAAACCTTTGCTGGATGTAATAAAACGAAGTATTATCGAACATAACCGCATAGGTTATAGGTGAGAACGACCTGTCGGAGTTTTAAGACTGCTTGATGAAATAAATTATGAGAGCTAATTTTGCAATAATTCGTCCTGAATTTAATATCATAACATACAGAAAATAAGTAGGAAGTTGGGAAGTTGCATTTGGGTTGCGGTTATTGTTTATATATGCGTGTGTGTGTGTGTGTGTAGATAATGTAGCTAAAGTGATATTTTATGATCCGCATTTTGATTGTTCCTATTGCCCCTGTTTTAACTCACCGATATTTTAGGTAAACCAGTAGCCGACATTTTACGGTGATATGCTTGGGGGAGCGTTGTTCGTTGCCCAAGAAATGTACAACTTATTAGCGCGACGTTTGGAAAAGGCATCAATATGAAGTGTGTGTAATTCAATCACGTGTTTTTCATGCATCCATCCAGCCATCCATCTATCCATACATCCATCCATCCATCCATCCACCCAATCCACACATATATATATATATATATGTGTATGTGTGTGTGTATGTGTGTGTGTGTGTGTGTGTGTGTGTGTGTGTGTGTGTGTGTGTGTGTGTGTGTGTGT